>CM059583.1:90575000-91090000 GCA_030407085.1 Trichopria drosophilae | reverse complement strand
TTACATAGGTTAGATTGTTTAAAAAGCTACAATGGGGAATTGGCCGCAGAGATCCGTGGATACCAAAGAGACAGCAATTCTCTGGTGGAAATACTAAAGCTCAGCAGGAATAAAGTGCATATTACGGAGGGGATGAAGAAGTGGGGTATCTCAAGAAGTTGTGCCAAGTTTCGAGGTGAAAGAGTAGACGGCGACGGAAGGTCGAGGCTACGACACCCACATTGGAAACTGTTTTAACCTCGAGATTATTTGAGAAAGTCAGTTAAATATACTCCCCGAGGTCAACAATAATATATAAAATATTCAGTATTAAAAGGATGAAAGTGCATTATTTATCACTACATGCACAAGTACAATTGAAATATGAAGCATCGCAATTATGCTTTAAAATTCTCGAATTTTATATTTGATGACTAGTCTGTCGATTATTATATTATCACTATGTTTTTTATATTAAGCACGATTAAACAATTACTTTAGGTAACATTTTGTATATTTTGTATATGTCCTTATATTAAACGCATATTTTGTCGTAATGTATTCGGAACTTTTAACGTTTTCTTACATTGATTTGGATCTACTCGTATAACAATTTCTTAAATTAATAATGAACAGTATGGTTTAACAAATTATTATTGCTTCAATTTGTTCTAGAAGTGATAAAAGCACATTATCAAAGTGCAAGAATTATTCTCCTCCAAACTGTATAAAACATATTCTCTATTTGAGAGGTTTCCTCTCACTCTGATGCAACTTTTATACTCTAATATGGTGTAGAAAGGAAATATTCTTAATGTAAGAGGATTTTAATCTTCTGAAAAATATTCCTCTTAATTTAAAAATATACTTTTGATACAAGAGTAATTTTCTATACTATTGGGAGGATTCCTCTAAAAAATTGCATAAAAAACCTTTGGTTCATGGAATACTGTTGTAAAACACTTACTTTATGCACTTGTATTGTAATAGACTATTCGATGCTTGTCACATGTTTACTATGTTCTATTAAGTACTGTCTCTATTATTATGATCTTATATATATATATATATATATATATATATATATATATATATATATATATATATATATATATATATATATATATATATATATATATATATATATATATATATATATATAATTCGTTAAAGATATCTATGAAAGTGTCGAAAAGATCTCTAACGGATATTTTATTTTAATTTTACGGCTCTTTCTGCCCTCTAACTTACTTTTCTCTAATGGATATCTTTTAGATGTCTTTAAGACATCTTTTAGGTATATCGAAAGAGTTATTTATGCAATTCTGTGCACAAAAAATTCTAAAATTCGATGCGCAAAGTAAATTTTACCGCACATTTTACCGCGCATTGACATTTTCGGGCGCAAATTAACACGTTGCCCAGTGTACAATTTCATAAAATACCGTAAGCAACTCGTGCGCAACTTCACCGCACTCGCGCGCTCTTAGCCTAACTTCGCCGGTGACTCGTGGGGTACTCTCGCTGCCCGTGCGGTAAAGTTAACTTCGCGCACTTGTTGCGTAATATACTATTTCGTATCAAGGCCGTAAAATAACGTATGCGTCCGAGCGGCTGGCAAAGATTCAGCTTTTTCAGTGTAGACGTAGTTATCCTCGGGGTGGGGGGGGGGGTCGAAACGTCCACACTTGATAAAAAACTATAAGCTTATTTTCTTGCCGAGGTGACAAAATTCAATACTTCGTCAGACAATAGTCATACTGTTACATCCAGCGTTTAACGCAACGGAGTACAAGTAATAATAAGAGAAAGAAGATGTAAAAAGGACTATTCGTCCCTCTTACCTTGGGACGATCGGGATGGCGGAGAAATAGTGAAATAAATGTACAATTACTATTACCATTGTTATAAATTATATTTTAGGTTGGTATGAACAGAGGTATTTAAAAATAGTGGAAGATAGTATGACTTTGGATGGTACTATGGAAAAATTGGTTTGGATTGCGATTAATTAACAAAAAAAACGTGTTTAGATCTGATACCTTGAAGTTGGTACCTTAACAAGGAAGCATCCAACTTCAAGCATTCGTTTCTAATCCAAAAAAAAAAGAAAAGACATCCTTTTGTCTCAATACCTTGAGTTTGGTACCTTGACGAAGAAGCGTCCAATCTCAAGCGTTTGCATTAGAGTTGATTTGAAGATGAAATGAGCTTAACAGCAAAGTCTTTAGCTCAATACCTCGAGGTTGGTATCTTCACGACGAGGCGTCCAACCTCAAGCCTTTGAATTAAAGATGGATGTAATTAGTTTCAAAATAGTTTGATTCCATACCTCGAAGTTAGTACCTTAACAAAGAAGCATCCAACCTCAAGCCTTTGAAATCAAAGTGTTATTTTACGGAATAAGGAAAAGAGAAAAAGGAAATGTCCTGAAAATTGAAAAATATGTTTATGTATGTTTGTTATATATAAATATATATATATATTTATATATAACAAACATACATAAACATATTTTTCAATATATATATATCTATATACATATATACAGGGTGGCCGATTTATCTGAAGACATCGAAATATCTCGAGAACTATGCACAGAATCAAAAAAGTTGTCGGATGAAAGTTGTTCGACACGAAGGGGGGCATCCAGTAATAATGAAATTTACCCCCTCCCAATGAAATTTACCCCCTCCCCCTCCCCTGAAAATTGAAAAATATGTTTATGTATGTTTGTTATATATAAATATATATATATATATATATTTATATATAACAAACATACATAAACATATTTTTCAATATATATATATATCTATATACATATATACAGGGTGGCCGATTTATCTGAAGACATCGAAATATCTCGAGAACTATGCACAGAATCAAAAAAGTTGTCGGATGAAAGTTGTTCGACACGAAGGGGGGCATCCAGTAATAATGAAATTTACCCCCTCCCCCCTCCCCTGGGGGTGGAGTGGGGGCAAAAACAATAAAACTTAAATAGGAACGCCCAGTTTTTATTGCAGATTTGGATTCTCCGGAAAAAAGTACACCAATTTGACCTAGGAGCTATTGCATTTTGGTTCACAGGTGGCGCTGTAATCAATAAAAATCCAAATTTATCTGAAGACATTGAAATACCTCGAGAACTATGCACAGAATCAAAAAAGTTGTCGGATGAAAGTTGTTCGACACGAAGGGGGGCATCCAGTAATAATGAAATTTACCCCCTCCCCCCTCCCCTGGGGGTGGAGTGGGGGCAAAAACAATAAAACTTAAATAGGAACCCCCAGTTTTTATTGCAGATTTGGATTCTCCGGAAAAAAGTACACCAATTTGACCTAGGAGCTATTGCATTTTGGTTCACAGGTGGCGCTGTAATCGATAAAAATCCAAATTTATCTGAAGACATTGAAATACCTCGAGAACTATGCACAGAATCAAAAAAGTTGTCGGATGAAAGTTGTTCGACACGAAGGGGGGCATCCAAGCGGCAAATAGGGACAATTTGATCCCTTTATGAAAATTTAATATTAAAAATTCTAATATTAGAATTTTTAATATTAGAATTTAGTAATATCAATTGCGAAAATTGTTATTCTGAATATGAAATTTTAATAATGTCCCTTCGAAAAATTAAGATTATGAATAATTGATATTCTTCATATTAAAAATCAAAACTGATTACATAAAAATTGTGCATACAATATGGAAGCAATTTTATAAATAAGTTTTCTACCTTCAATAAAATTACATTTTAGGTTTTAAATTTATTATTTAATAAACAAAAAGAGGACATCACGCAATCCATTAAAAAACGCGTCATGTCCCTTCACTCAGCTCATTCATTCTCTCTCTGTATGTTTTTTCCGAAATGAGAATAAATAAGCTGAGCATTGACGGTCAAACCAGCTTCTATTAAACAAAACGAAACGCTTACTTCATTTGGGGATTTCGTCGCCATCTACCGGACCCCGAGAGAACTCACGTGGTTTCATACATGTACATCGCTTGCATTTCGGCCATAACCGGCGCCGGTTCTGTTGCATAACGCTAGAGGGCGACATAACTCGAAAATAAAGTAGCATATCATTTTATACATAAGTTGAGTCACACGTAACCAGTTCACCTACATTTTTCTCTACTTTCCTGAAGGGAAGTAAATGGATATCGCGACTTTCTAATCCCCATATTAAAATTTAGTATTCACGGTCTCTCAGTGTAAGACTGTTTTTGAAGTCCATTGTATTGGTAGTAATTCGGTCGGAGGTCACTTTGCTTTTAGAATAACAACTTTCCGTTTACGTGACTATTTTTTGTCTACCCTTCATTGCTTAAATCGAATTGTAAGTTAAAAATGAATCCTGCTACAGTTCCCGAAAAAATCGAAATGATTCTTATTTATGGTGAATGTAAGAGGAATATTGACGATGCTGTTGCGTTGTATGCTGAGCGTTTTCCAGATAATGCACGCTCGCGTTCTTTTTTTTACAAAGTTGTGAATGCCTTTCACTCTGATGGCAGCGTACAAATGAAAAAAAGGAAGCGAAGATTAACAGTTACAGGAGAAGCTAACGAAGTAGCTGTACTAGCAGCTATTCACCAAAATCCACATGTAAGCACACGACAATTACATCGCGATTCCGGCATTTCCAGAGACAGTATTCAAAGAATATTGCATCGTCATAAGTTTCACCCATATCACATTTCACTGCACCAGGAACTAGATGGCGATGATTTTCATAACCGCGTGGTGTTTTGTGAATGGGCATTTCAAAAAATGCAAACGAACCACAATTTCTTTGCTAATGTATTATTTTCAGATGAATCTACATTCACGAACCATGGTGGCGTCAATAGGCATAATATGCATTATTGGAGCGTAGAAAATCCCCATTGGTTACGACAAGTTAATCATCAACGTCCTTGGTCGGTGAACGTTTGATGTGGAATCATAGGAAATAAACTCATTGGTCCTTATTTCATTGAAGGTAATTTGAATGGAACAAAATATCGAGATTTCCTAGAACAAGAAGTACCATTACTACTTGAGGATGTTGCTATGGACGTCCGACGGACAATGTGGTTTCAGCATGATGGTTGCCCAGCACATTTTTCAAGAGTAGCAAGGGAAATACTAGACCGTGATTACAATGGTAGGTGGATTGGTAGAGGTGGCCCTATTAATTGGTCTGCGAGGTCACCTGATCTAACATCTCTGGATTTCTTCCTATGGGATTACCTAAAAGGTAAGGTTTATGAACAAGTACCAACGACTCGTGAAAACATGGTGGAACGCATAAGAACTGCTTGCGCAGAAATTTCTGCAGATATGATTCTATCATGTATAAAGTCATTTGAAGAAAGAATAAATAAATGCATTGAAGTGGAAGGTCAACATTTCGAACACTTACTCAAGTAAGTGAACAGTGAGATAGTGAGAGGCAAGGGGACTCACGTAAAACAAGCACCCCAAAGGGAACAGAAAAATACTACGTCCACGTCGTTGTACCTGGATAACGCTAAATGTATTTTTTTCCGGCTTTGTTAGAATGACCGTATTTCATATCCGCTACGCGGGCGAAAATTGTCAATATTGGAGAATCCAAATCTGCAATAAAAACTGGGGGTTCCTATTTAAGTTTTATTGTTTTTGCCCCCACTCCACCCCCAGGGTATGGGGGAGGGGGTTAATTTCATTATTACTGGATGCCCCCCTTCGTGTCGAACAACTTTCATCCGACAACTTTTTTGATTCTGTGCATAGTTCTCGATGTATTTCAATGTCTTCAGATAAATTTGGATTTTTATCGATTACAGCGCCACCTGTGAACCAAAATGCAATAGCTCCTAGGTCAAATTGGTGTACTTTTTTCCGGAGAATCCAAATCTGCAATAAAAAATGGGGGTTCCTATTTAAGTTTTATTGTTTTTGCCCCCACTCCACCTCCAGGGGATGGGGGAGGGGGTAAATTTAATTATCACTGGATGCCCCCCTTCGTGTCGAACAACTTTCATCCGACAACTTTTTTGATTCTGTGCATAGTTCTCGAGATATTTCGATGTCTTCAGATAAATCGGCCACCCTGTATATATGTGTGTGTATTATGTTTAATAAAATATGTATATATTTGTTTATTGTGTGTATAATTGAATATAGTCTTACAATTTTTGTAGACGCCGAAAATAGCTTCAAGAATAATTTGGGTCGAGTCTAGTATCGACTCTCGACTCTTTGACTGTCGACTCTTTGACTGTCGGCTCTTTGACTCAATGGGGACGAGTCCGGTCGACTGCCGACCCTCCGACTGATTCAGAAAATTGCTTTTCCTAAATCGTCATCTCGGTCAGAGGTCTGGGACTTTTCTCCCTCTCAATGTTCAAGAGATGAGATTCCCAAAATAAAGATTGGATGATAGAGAAAAGGGGGTAGGGCTTATGCCCGGAGAAGTGGGAAAAGCGGATATGATGTATACTATCTTCCTTTACAAATGTAAAATTATAAACTTACATCTAAACGCAAAAATAATAATTAATATTTAATATACAACAATGGTATTTCGTGTATTACATATGTCGGAATTGATGATATACTCATCGCGCAATACCCCGATTAGTTATTACTAAATTAATAACGTCTAATTAAAAATACTATATTAAATAAGACATATCTTTAAACTTATTGTTAGAAATCTAATTGTCCGTTGACAATGAATTAGTATTAGTAGCCCTTCTATAATTAATGGTTAACTGATTATTATATATATTACTAACAGAAAAACAATGAGGACGTGACGTCATTCTGGACAAAAATTATTTAGTCTTTTTAGTTTTCCACATGCGTTCGACAACAGGAAGTGTTCTATCGATATAAGATATTTTTAAGTTTACTACGGGATAACGGTCTTGGCCAGAAAATAGCTTAGTCGCGTTCAGATTGCATACCAAAGAACCTATTTAGAAAAGATCATAAATTTACACGACTTTGCGAAATTCGTGTTTTTGTCTATGTCGCCGAATAGTCGAGCTACTCTATGATTTCGCCCGACATGTGTTTTCCGGCTATGCGTTGAAGAAGCTTATCTTCTGGTTGTCGAGTTTGCAAAATAAAATCTTTCCCTTTTTTAATTTTACGAGCAACATCTGTGCAAAGCAGAGTAAGATAAAACTGTGGGAAAAATAATTTTGTGAGAACTAGTTAAAAACGTCCCACGTTACAATACACATACGCATTTTTAAACAGTTTTTATGGCATTATCGTTGACTTTAGAAAGAAAATGAATACAACTTTTTTTTGTAGAGAATTTAATGCTCTATCTTTCTTTTTATCATTTGTATTTTTGCAAAATAAATGTAAAAACCAACGAAGAAACGTAATTGGGGCTAATGTTTTGTAGTAATGGATGGATGGATCTGCGCCAAAATCTAATCAGATCTAAGTTATGCCAAGACACATATTTTAAAAGAAAATTTATGCCGTTACGGTTATCCGTACGTGAGTTATCGCGAGACAAAAAACGGAACTTACAGACGTACGTACGTACAAGATTAAGGATCCAAATTTTTTTATTGTTGATTTAGCTCCTTAGGGTCTGAAACGTCGAAATTTGATAAAATTCATTCGGGTCATTTTTACGACCGAGGTGACCAAATTCAATACTTCGTCCAGACCTCAGGTCTGGGTAGAAGTAAAATAGCATAATAAAAATTAAAATTTATCGTAGGCTTATGGTATTCAACTAATAAATAAGGTTTTAGGGAAAATGCATAAGAAAATGCATTATATTTTTTAATTTTCTATATTTATACCACAATTTTTTCACTCCTACACAGAAACTGCCAAATCTAAACTTATCAAGAGGAGCGGTCACTCGTCGCGCCAAGTTCTTAGCGCGCGGCGACCGCTACTCCTTTACAGCGAACATCGACTTATTTCGAGAGTGCTCCATGTACTTTTCGCTTCGGTATTTTTCAGAGTAGCATTTCCGAATTTATGCTATATCTAATATGTTGTAGGTATTTTTTTTTCTTTCATTTCAGTCAAAGCCGATCAAAATCGGTTCGGTAGATCGCGAGATATCATTAATTTTTATATTATATTCATTGATTCGCATTATACTTTTTTCTTTCATCAGACCGATATGACATACACTATAGCGTGTACGTAAAACCTAAAACTGTCGTTTTCATGAGTCATGATCGCGATTGCGATAAGTCACGGGGTTGAGAGCTTGACGTCTCGGTTTTTGTGTTTTGAAGTGTGTATATAAAATAAAATAAAATAATCATTTTTTTTTTAATTCCGTGCGCTAAGTGCTCACTTAGCACACTGTTTTCCGTGTGCAAAAAATAACATTCGTGCACCGTGCGCTAAGTATTTACTTAGGGGACATAGAGACAGATAGATGCTGTTTAGCATGAGTGCGACAATGATTGATAGCTCCGTTAGCGAACGTGAGGACATAGAGATAGAATGATGTCGTTCAAAATAAGTGCAACAAGAACAAGCGTCGAGACTTCGCGACCGGACTGAAACATATCTTGCAATATGGCGGCCTGCGCTCAGCTGATCGGCAGCGGCGCTTTACGTTCAGTACGAAGAGCATTGAAGTTTTGACGTTTGTGGAATTGAAGAACAAGACACCTTTGTGAAAAAACTATATTGACGTTACTGTGAGATGACACAATAGAGATCCGTCTGAAAAGTAGGTTGGAGAAGCTGCTTGGAATTTTGACAGCGGTCTGTGGCTTGATAGTATCCTTGCCAGTGAAAAAATAAAAATTTGTAGCTCCAGAATTTCTACAAAAACGTAAGTGAACTTTTCTCAATGTAATGTTGAAATGATCTTGTAAGTGCAGTTTATAATTTACAAAAGAATCTTTGTAGTTGATTGCTGAAAAGAAATTGAAAAAGATTATAAAAGTGTAAACAACGGTATTAAGAATTTAAATAATTTGTCGTAATGTCATGTATCATGTACAGAGAGCAGCAAATACTAATGGTTTGTCTTTCCGACACAACTTGCTTGTGTCTAATAATATATTTTGTTTTTAAATACAAGTAGCCAAGTAGACAAGTAGTTCGTCTCTATACATTAGTGAGTTGTCTTCCAATATTAGCCAGTTGTCCTCTGACACGAGCCAGTCATATTTAGACATTAACCACTCCTGTCGGATGACGACTCATTGATGCGTAGAGACGAACTACTTGTCTATGAAAACAAAACATTATTAGACATAAGCCAGTTGTGTGGGAAAAACAAACCGCTAGTATTTTCTGCTCTCTGTACATGATAGATGACATTACACCAAATTATTTAAATTCTTAATACCGTTGCTTACACTTTTTTATAATCGTTTTCAATTCCTTTGCAGCAATCAACTACGAAGATTCTTTTGTAAATTATAAACTACACTTCCAAAATCATTAGTATCATTGTTCGTTCAGCTTCTATGTGTACACATTTTTAAGCATTTCTTGGCATTTTGAGTGTGAAATGCACTAGAAATGTATTTACGATATATGATAGTTAATAAAGAAAGTATCTAATAATATACTTGATTGTTACAGTCGATTGTCGATGATATGAAACAATTTAGATACGAAACAGTCCCTCTTGTTGCCTTCAATGCTCTTCACCACGAATAAGTATTGAAGTGTAGCTGAGAATAACTTGACGAGATTAGTGTGTTGACATCGGTTTTCTGAAATCCTGGCTGTTGAAAAAGTAGACATTTTGTAGCTTCTGCAAATTTATTGAAAAGTAAGTAAACATTTTTGAAATGTAATCTTCCAGTGATCTTGGGAGTACATTTTTTCAGTTAGAAAGGAATCTCCGAAATTGACTTATACGAGAAAGGAAAAAACTATTAGAAGCATGTGTTACTTCCAATTATCGTATTAAGAATTTAAGGCTTTTTACGTAATGATATACAGGGTGATCGGCCAACCATTACCCAGCGGCTAACTGTAGATTGTACAGATAATTCTGAGCAACTTTTTCCTCTGAAAAAATTTCCGGGAAGGTAGAGTTTTTAAGTTATTCAACACTAAAATTTAGGGGGAAAAATCACTTTTTTTGAAATATCTCGGCTCTGTATGAAGGTATCTTAACGAACCGAAGCTCATTTTAAAGATATTTTCAAGCTATATAAGTTGTATCTGTTGACTTTTGACCTGCAATGAATATTTCTCTTGTTATAGCCATAAAAACGGGGGTAAATACCGGGTTTTCGCGTCTAACTCGTTTGGGCACATAGCTATCGAAATATCACACTGGAAAAAGTTGTAGGCCTTGAAAACACAAACATTTTTTGTCCTCTAATACGATGCGATTAAATTAAAACTGAACCCTATTTGTACTCGTTTTCATAACATTTTGTTATTAATATCGATTTATTTGTCGAACTGTATTTTGTCAACTTTACGAGGCTCTTGTAGGGTTCAGTATTAATTTAATCGCATCGTATTAGAGGACAAAAAATTTTTGTTTTTTCAAGGCCTACAACTTTTTTCTGTGTGATATTTCGGTAACTATTTGTCGAAACGAGTTAAACGCGAAAATCCTGAAAAATCGGCATTTATCCCGTTTTTATGGCTATAACAAGAGAGATATTCATTGTAGATCAAAAACCAATAGAGACAATTTATAGAGCTTTAAAATATCTTTAAAATGAGCTCCGGTTCGTTAAGGTACCTTCAAACCGAGTCGAGATATTTCAACAAATGTGATTTTTTCACCTAAATTTTAGTGTTGAATAACTTAAAAACTCTACCTTCCCGAACATTTTTTTAGAGGAAAAAGTTGTTCAGAATTATCTGTAGAATCTAGAGTTAGCCGCTGGGTAATGGTTGGCCGATCACCCTGTATTCTGCTGTCATTTCAAGCTCCGAAGTTCTTCCATCTTTGTCTATTTGCATTTTTAAAAATATTTTCTGTCATTTCAAGCACGAAGTGCACTTGCGATAACTTTATGATACGCAACTATTCATAATAAAAGTGTATCCTAATATATTTATCTTCTGCAGTAGCAGTTCCCATGACAGGGAATGCTACAAAAAGTACAAATAGATAAAACTGGAAGAACTTGGGAGCTGGAAATAATAGCAATATATCATATTAGGATAAAAGATTTAAATTCTTAGTACAATTGCTCACAGTTTCTTCTAATCAGTTTTCCATTTCCTTTCTTCCGTAAGACAAGTACAGAGATTCTATTATAAATTAAAAAACATACTCCACAGATCACTGAACATTACATTTGACAAATGATACTTACGTTTCAGTGATTTTTCAGGACCATCAAAAATTCAATTTTTTTCCAGCAAGGATTACGTAGAAGTGCTGTCAAAACAAGTTCGCTAAGCTGTTCCCAGCTACCCTTCAATAGTTTTTTATCGTAAAAAACACCGAATCTAACGAGGAGGACTATTTCGTGCTAAACATGACCTGCCATGGGAACCATGGGTACGTATCAACAATCGAGTGCAATAGACATGTGTATTGTTAGATAGTTTCTTTCTTAACCCTTCGCGTCTCAGTGGGACAGACATCGTCCCACTTACATTTACATAGATTTTGCTGTTTTTCTCGTGAAATTTAAGACCCATTTTGATCAAATCTTTTTCTGTTATTTATATAGACCCTAATAATCAGTAAAAAAAAATTGTTTCCCCTTCATTGCTAATAATATAACTGTTATTAACAAAACAAGTTAAAAATATGAGTTTTTTCTCGAATAAATGCAGTTTTAAGAAAACCTCCCATTATTTTTTTCTGAACGTTTTTTCATAGTGATTTTTGGTATCTGAAATTTCTGATCTGAAATGGCGGATAAAAATTTTAAATATAACTTTATTTGGAGGAAATTTGATACTCGAGTGTTTCCGGGATCGCTGATTACGAATCCGAGGTTAGATTTGCGAAATTCAAAATGGCGGCAAAAATTTTAAATATAACTCTAGACAAAATTTATGAAATATTTAATTCGGATTACACATTGGAAAAGAGGCTAAGGGCCGGGATACGTTACGTCATAGAAGCTTGCAGGGCATCCAAGACACTACGTAGAAGTTCCTCAGTCCCTTTTTGATTTTTTTAGTTTTTTAGTTTTTAAATTTTTAAATTTTAACAATTTATAACAAAATTTTTTAATATTTAATAATAATACTAAGATTTATTTATTAATGATATGCAATAAAACAGTTTTTTTTAAATGTCAAGTACAACGGAAAATTGAAAACTTTGCACATACATTGTGTTGTATATTCATTAATTTTAGTGCTTCATTGAGCACATCTCCTTCGCATTTTATTCGATAACATTATAGATAAGTGTTCTGCATTTGCTTGTCGTTTTTCTTGTGAAACTTGAGAGGTTTCCAACAACTCATTCCTCTTCTTAAAGATTTTCGACATTTTTTTATGGCTACAGTATTTGCTAATAACTCATTATGACCATTAATCTAAATTGTTTCAATTTCCTGTGTTTTTCCTTATAATAAATGCTTATAAACAATCGGCGAATGATGACATATTAGAATTATTTATTATATATATATATATATATATGGGGCGTACAATTAGCTTCAATTTTTATATAATCCTTCACACATATATTTTTCTACGCGGTTAACATGGCATTTACGACCAGCTACCTGATATTAGCCGGAATACTGGATATCGTTCAAATGGTGCAATATTTTACAATGTTAGATTAGATTTGAGATTTTTAAAATTAATTCGGATACTTAATCAGCCGCAATAAAAATCCTCGAGTAACACATTTTGTCCAAATAGAATTACATCTTAAATTTTTGTCTGTCATACCAAATTTTGAATTTCGAAAAAATAACTTCGGATTCATAATCAGCGACTCCGAAAACGCCCGAATAACAAATTTTGTCCAAATAGAATTATATTTTAAATTTTTTCCGCTATATTGGATGCGCCATTTTGAATTTAACAAGTCTAACCTCGGATTCGTAATCAGCGATCACGAAAACCCCAGAGTACCAAACTTTGTCCAAATACAGTTATGTTAAAAATGTTTGTCCGCCATATTGAATCAAACATTTTGAATTTCGTAAAACTAACCTCGGATTAGTAATCAGCGACCCCAAAAAACCCCGAGTAACAATTTTCAGCTAAATTGGACAAAAGGAAAAATGCGTGACTCAATGGGTTAATTTATTTATGTAAAATATTTCTAGTACATTCCATACTCAAAATGCCAGGAATTGCTTCAAAAATTTTAAACATGCATGAAGCGGGATGAACTTTAGAGCTGAAAATAACATGTGACATTAGGAGAAATGATTCAAATTCATAATACGGTTATGCGCACTTGTTTTTAATCATTTTCGATTTCTTTTCGCTCATAAATCTAGTATGCAGAATCTTTTGTAAATTAAAAAATGCATTTTCAAGATCGTTTCAACATCACATTTGAGAAAAGATTGCTTACATTTTCGTAGAATTTCAGAAGCTACAAAATTGCCATTTTCAAGCTATGCTTCAAGCAGATCTTAGTTTTGTGTGATCTCATAGGCAGCAATGTTGGATTTTTTATTTCTATGCAGGTGTTTCCGAAATTGTGGGCCAGTTGAATGCTTACAATGTATGTTGTCACAGTAAATAAATTTGTATGTTATTTTATTTCAAATTTGTACACTAATTTGAAGTATATGAAATGAATATATGCTCTTATCTAAATAGTCTTCATTTATGATAAACATTTCCTTATCTTTTCTTAAACAGTTATTTTTATTTAATTTAAAACTGCATCCAAAACAATTACATATACCAGTTTTATCATCACCATTTCAAGGATTGAAAATTCTTTTCTTTTATGCTCTGCTAAAATAAGTTCACCAGTTGTTATCGCCGATTAGGGGGTCCAGGTATTGCGCTCTGTAATTTTTCATTTTATCAAATAAAATATTTGTGCCGGGTCTTAAAAGGTTAGTCGCGAAAACTATGTTCAGAGCACCTGGTGAAAAGGATCACTGATGTCGAGGTCCAGGTCTTCCGCTCCATAGTTTTTTTATCTATTAGTTATAATACTTGGTCGCACTTGGAGGTAATTTCAAGGTCAAATAATCTACTCGGATTTGTATATGTATTGGAGATACCTGCAAACAAGGGCACTACACGAGTATGTTACGCAATGGAAAATCTAGGATTCATGTAAACGGCAACATTATAAGAAACAAAACATGTCCAAGAAATTCTAAGGATTTATACGTTCTTAATTTACATGAAGTTTACATTTTCAAAAATACGCTATTGCACATGGCATTTTCTATCAACTATTGTATATTAGCAAAAATGAGTTAAATCCCACAAAAAACACTTCTTGTAAAAAAACTCGCCAAGATCTTATTCGTAAAACATAATTACCACAAAAAATGCTATCAGAATTAAATTATGTACAATTATAAGGCTATATTCTTATTCTACAAAAAGCAGTGAAATCATGTAATAAGACCAAGTTCTTTCTAATGAATAAAACTATCCATTAATGCAATATACAATAATTTGAAAAGCAAATTTTGCGTATATTCAGAACACCACAAAATTGTTCAAGAAACTTCTTTGAAATTAAAGTAATTATTATCATTTGTTTAATAAAATTACCATTTAATAAAAAAATGTTATTAATGAATTTAATGAACTTTAACAATCGATGCAATATCATCAATAATATACACATTGGCTCTTATTCCAAGCATTCCACAACTGGCTTGTGAAAAACTTGGCTGCCCTTTTAGCCAAGTTTTTCGGAGAATCTTGGTCCCCGAAGAATGGTCCCCGTTTCGAAGTGTCATGCAATTTTCAGAATACATGCATTAGTTTGTTAGTCAATACATTATTATACTATTTGCAATTTCTTATATTTTGTTACGCACGTATTCCAGTTAATTTATCGTCACAGCATTTACATTCATTTGCACAACAAAATATACATTTTTACAATATTTGATACGACAAAAAATCTAGTATTATATAACTCTATTAGTAAACAAAAATAATACAAAAAATAGGGTATTTATTATTGCATAATGAGATGAGGAGAAAAAAGCGTAATAAATTAAGTAAAAACATTGGGCTTGGAGGCTGTAATAGTAGCACCCGACCGTCAACGGAGGGGCATATGTCGTAGCTTTGTAAGATGAACCATTCTTTGTTTACCATTCGAGATATTGCATGTCAATGCAATACAATATCATAATTGCTATTTTACTTCCTGTACATTTCTGCAATTTCATCTATTTAGCATACATTTTTGGCGAATGGTAATATGGCGCTATCTAGAAACACGATACCATATTGAAAATGGCAAGAACTTCATTTTCAGAAAAATAGTTTTGTAATTTGGGATAGCATTATACATTTATTACTTAACACCACAAACAGATTACTAAATGACTGCGTTTTTTTCTTAACTCCCAAGACTTGACTTAAAGGGCAGCCAAGTTTTTGACAAGCCAGTTGTGGAATGCTTGGAATAAGAGCCAATGTGTATATTATTGATGATATTGCATCGATTTTTAAAGTTCATTAAATTCATTAATAACATTTTTTTTATTAAATGGTAATTTCATTAAACAAATGATAATAATTACTTTGATTTCAAAGAAGTTTCTTGAACAATTTTGTGGTGTTCTGAATGTACGCAAAATTTGCTTTTCAAATTATAATATATTGCATTAATGGATAGTTTTATTCATTAGAAAGAACTTGGTCTTATTACATGATTTCACTGCTTTTTGTAGAATAAGAATATATCCTTATAATTGTACATAATTTAATTCTGATAGCATTTTTTGTGGTAATTATGTTTTACGAATAAGAACTTGGCGAGTTTTTTTACAAGAAGTGTTTTTTGTGGGATTATTCTATACAGAAATTCTTTTCAAATTCATTATAAACATTTTCTAATATTATCGACATTGGTAACGCTTTTCCGTTTTCGAGATGATTTGAAATTGTTTCGACAAAGTCTAGCGTTTTTGGGAATCCACGTGATTACGATGCAGGGTGTTTGAGATGATTTGAAGTAATTCAGACTGAAATTCATGACCATCTAATGCATTTTCTTATGCATTTGCCCTAAAATTTTGATTATAAAATAGCATATTATACGCACTGAACATAATATATTTTTTCGTAACAAGAGTACAGTTTCCTCGGCATTATATGCATGTTTTAAGGACCCGAAATTAGTTATTATGGAGGGGTGGCTACTTTATAGTCCGAGGACGATAATGTACACGTTATGTATCTATGCGCGTTCGCATAGGCATATACACGTTACACGCACATAACCTCGGAAACCACAGTCCTGATACATAAAATATCGTATGTAACGAAAACTAAAACAATTCTGCGTCTTGCATGTCTTCCTGGCACTCGTCCGGGCCTCGTACCGTGGCACCATGCCCGGACCAGAATTACAGTTTTAGTTCCATATTACATAATATACTATTATTCGACCTTATCTTATGTTCAAGTTGACATATCATAAAACCCAAGCGACAGCTAAACAACATTTTTTCGTAATACTATATACATATAAGATATTGGACAGTATATTGGGCATTCCTCGTTAATTCGGCAACTATTTTTTCAAATCAATTTTTATTTTTTAGTTATCATTTGTGCCCTGTTAGCGCACGCAGAAGGAAGTATTCTTGAGCATATACAAAATTTTAAAATCTACTGTAATAAAGTTGTGAGGAAATTTCGAAAAATTTAATGTTTTTATTTTGGCAATGTTTAATTTATTCAAGCGCAAAAGAATCAGGACTAACCCCGAATGCAACACATGTTTTTTACAACTTTTATGGCCTTTTTTTGAGAAAATTTACTTTTTTACGTAATATTGCAGGGTAAGGTTAAGAAATCGTTTTAAAGATTTTAATTTGCATCTTTCAAAAGAAGGACCCTTATTAAAATTTAAGAAAAATTCATAAAAAAGCTCCCCCCAGACCCCACGTAACCGAACTGTACTAAAACCCATCTTAAACACCGTTCTATCTTCCAGCCCGGATAACTACGGAGCTGGACACAACCAATCTTGTGTCTGTAAGCAAACTCTAGACATGAAATTCTTCCAGGTCCGACCTGAAAACAACTCCCCCCCCCCCCCCCCCCAAGATCCCACGTAACCGACCTGTACTAAAACCCATCTTAAACACCGTTCTATCTTCCAGCCCGGATATCTACGGGGCTGGACACAACCAATCTTGTGTCTGTAAGCAACCTCTAGACATGAAATTCTTCCAGGTCCGACCTGAAAACAACCTTGATACATGTGAAATGGGTCTCAAACCAACCTTTATATATACGTATCATGTTTGTGGTCGTATATTTGAACATTTGGGTGAGGATCGGTTTACAATTAAAACGTCGACGTTAAAAATTGTAAATAAGTCCCCAGATTTTTTTTCATTTTCCAGGTAATTTATAATATTTTACTATGTGTTTACTTTTGACAAAACCGTGTCATTGCCGAACGGATTTTTCACGGAGAAGGGAATTTTCCGGAATTAAGTATAATATATATACAGCTCACTTTAAAAGGTCAGACATACATTGAACGCCTTGACCCATCGAGACATATGCGCATAGCGTATAAGGAAAATCTGCAATTTCAGTTATATTTGCCGTCTGTCAAAATAGTGTCACCATGGACCCGATAACAAAGTTAAAACAGGGACGAAACATAGCACTTCATTCCCTGTTCAGCAGGAAGATTATACGAATTTTACGCGAGGCTATAAGAAAAATATTCTTTTCATCCACTTTTTCACGATCGTTATGTTGATGACATTATTACTTACATCTCAAGATCTAAATTCGTCAGGATCTTTAAGGTTTTTAATAATTACACAGGACCACAAAAGGAAATCGGAATGGAGCATTTCTAAGCTTAATGGATAGTTATTTTTTCTTAGTCGTTGATTATGATCCTGGTATCCGTTTCATACCAGAACGTCTGATTTAAGGTCAAACTATTAAAATCGATTGGTATGATTTTCTTGAGCTCAAATTCTGAAAACTGAATATTTCACGTTTAGATACGCTTATACCTTTTCATCGAAGTGATCCCTAGGGGTGGTCACTTGGAGGTTACTTGAAGGTCATATGCTTGTTTTGAAGCTTACAGTCACTGGTTTGGCGAGAATTGTACCTCAAAGCAGTTTTCTCATTGATTGCGGATTTTTGATTGTGGAGTCGATGACCTCAGATTTTCGTATCCGTTTTACCCCAGCATGATTCAAGGCCGAATACAGATCAAACCACTACAATCAATTGACATGATTTGTTCGATGCAGGTCGGAGAGGCGAAAGAACCCATGACCATTCGATTTGGCGTCCAATGATCCACCATCCGAGTTACAGCTTCCTGCATATTCACTGAAAATTGACATTTGTGACCCACTGGGTTAATTTCGAATTGAGTAATCACCGACCCAGAAAACCGACGAATACCAAATCTTGTCCCATTCGAATGCAATTTTCAATTTTTGCTCCGCCATATTGGAATAGTCGTTTTGAATTTTGCAAATATGAGGTTAAATATTATAGGTTAATACTTTTTATTAGGCGTTAATTCATTCGATGGGATAGATGGGACTGTAATTTTGAATTGAGTTTAATAAAAGTCCCAAAAAATTCTGGGATATCCAAAGACTTATGATGTGTCACATTATGGTATCAAATAATTTTTTTGATTGACCATTTCGGAGTTGAAAAATAATAACTGAATTCATTACCCCTCAGTTACCCCTACGTTCTTCAAATGCAAAATTTCATGGTCATTGCGCCGCCTCTAAATAATAACGAATGAGCTTCAACTATAGCTCAAGATTATTATTTTTTTTTCAGTGATTAACCAGGACAAAGTAAGTTTCTTCGTTTTTTGAAATCACCCTATTATATATATTAATGAAATTATGAATTACCGAATTAATGTGCATTTAAAAATAATCATTTATATATTATTACGAACTAGCAAATTCCTGAAAAAAATATCGGAAATTTGACTTAATTTCATAACAAATAAACGATATTTACATATGTACAATATCAGTTACTTTGCGAATTGTTAATTTTCGACAAATGCGTTGATTATGACCAATTGAATATTATTTACGATCTCGCTTATAATTATGAAAAAAAGTAATATCATCGACAAATGTTAAACTATGTTTTGTTATCATGACACACAATTTCAGTAACATTTTAATTTTTTAACATCGCCGTACTAATGGCGTAGGGGACACGTTGACGAAAAGGCAAAACTACATCTGAACGTAAAACTTTCGGCTATTCCAGAGTCGTGGATCGAAAAAATCATACCAGCTGGGGTGAAATGGTCACCACGATCGTAAAATACATAAATATCCATTGAGCTTAGAAAGTTTCTACTTGGATTTCCTTTTGTGGTCCTGTATTATAATAACAAATTGCAATTTACTTTTGAAATGGAGGAGGATAAAATACCATTCTTAGATCTTTGATTAATTAGAGCCCTTATGAAAGATACATTTTTTAAAGCTTTGTTGAAGCCTTTCGTGCATATTAGGCTCACTATCAGATGCAGGAGTAGTTTCAGCGGTTCGTTATAAAAAGTGAACAAATCGTGGTACATACTTGAAATCGTTTTTCTAAATGTACAAATCACATCCTTCTAGAGATGAACAGAGAGTTTTAGACGATTTTATACGTGGCCTTATCTTATATTGACAAATCGATTAATAAATTTATCTCTTCGATGATTTTGCTCCAGATTCAGTATATTGATTTATTGGTGATCCAGAACACGCTATTTTCCTACACGGAGTGTAATGTGCCTGTTCCAGGTGTAAATGATACCTTGTTGCTGTATCATAAATCCTAAAATGATAGTAGCGCTATCCTGGAGCAAACGTTCACATAGTAATGGAGGACGAAGAGACGTATGTGAAAGTCATTAACATAGTCATTTGGAAAGGCAAAGATTTCGCCCATTAACTCAAATTCGGTGAATTCGCTGAAACATTCGAGGTTGAGCAGCATACTTCCGAGATCATTCGGTGTCACATACACCTTTATGACGGATCCGAATAGGCCATTTTCAACGATGATACTCTCCTCATCATGGGCAAATCAAATGAAAGCTCAGAACGATTGTCATCGTGGTTTTACCATTTGGTAATTGTATAAGGGAGGCCTTCGGTTTTCATGTTCTCGGTTGAACAAGCAACTTGGAATTCGGAATATTTTCCCGTATCGAGTGTCAAATTATATTTGTGGCACGCGTGGTTACACTTGCTCAACTGCTCCGATACGGGTAGGGAAGCTCTGGTCTCGCGTTTTGAACCGTCCAAGTCGTCCTTATGAAAGGAATCTTTAGGGACTATTTTCCCGATAAAAATATAACAAAAACAAATACACCTCTCTGCTGGAGTCACATATAGCATTCGTAGTCTCTGTCTCCTTCTGCGCCACGAAAAAGGCACGCTCCATTGTCAGTCCGACACAGGTGATGACGTTTCTAATATGCTTAATGCAGGACATTTCCAGCGGCTTTGTTGCCACTGGCGTCTCGAACTACATTCCACTTCGATCGCTGATCTTCTCGACACAGGATTCGCAACGTTCCACGCCCTTACCTCGGCGTTCGCGATTTCCTACGATGCCTGTTCGTTAAACGTCTTGAGGTACTCACCATACTGAGGATGTCAGGGTGCGATGTCAAGCCCCTGCCGGCGGGTTCCACATGGGTAGCGCTACGTCGTGCCATGTCCGTCCGGAAGTAACCGCAATCAGGGTCGGCCTTTGACGGATCGTGGTAACGCTGGAATGGTATCTCCGAACCAAGAAAGAATACAATGCAGGCAGAATGTATTCCCAAACGTGGTAGCTGACTTGTTGGCACCGTCGGATGGCACAAACGGCGGTGGTCGTATGTGCACTCAAATTCATACCCGCCCCGAAGAGGGGGGTGCTGCTATACTGGTAAGGTCGTCAATACCTAAAATAAAGGGAGTATTCGATCTCCATTATCGGACTGACGTGGTTAATGTTGGACACGTCTTTATCCATTTCATGTATGACATTGCAACCTGGGCCAAAAACCGATGCCCCCCCCCCTAATGTCCTATAATCCTTATTTGGAGTATTAATATGATTGCAGAGTCATCAGATTAAAATTCGCCCAACAACGTTGGCACTGCTGCATTCTCTCAGGCTGTACGCACTGCTTAGAAGTTTTCGACATATCGGTACTGATACCTTCTTATACCCAATGCTTACTTTTCAACGAACCATTTGGCAGTCGCTGTGATTTGAACTGGGCTTTAGGATGCGTATCCTTGGTTTAGAGGGTGTCGGCAACATCGTCCTCCTTATGTGGTCTATATGTTTCCGCTGGATTTCCTAATATCGAACTAGATCATGATCGTGTAGGGTATTGACGACATTTCTTCCTTCGTTTGGCTCTATGTCTAAACGGTTTCCTCTTCCGAAGTGAGAGTACTTTTAGATTTTCGAGTTTCGCCGAGAAAATCGTCGAGTTTTATCCTGAAGAGATGAAGACGAATGTTGGGATAACTCATATTTTTAATGTAGTTTAGTGTTATCCACTGTGAAATGTCAAATTTAAACACCTCTTAAGCTTTTGGATATGTAATGTACGGGTGAATTCTTTCCCACTTCTCCCTGATAGCAGTGCTAATGTCTTTATACGTCAGTGGTCACGGAGAAGGGTTTGAGAAATCGGGTACTTGCAGAACAGACTCACTGCACAATGTCTTTTTCTAAAGTTTCAAGGGGTTGAGTAAACCATTTGGTGATTCATATGAAATCATCTGCGTTGCGACCTAAAAGTGGTTGTAGTTGCCTGCTATTTAGCAACAGGCCTATTCAACAAAGGTAATTCACACCTTCTAATGGTAATGAACGAGACAGCACTAATAGTTGGCAGCCAGAGTTTCAAGTATGCCTAACAAATGGATGAACAGCGTGTAAAACAGCAAAACCATTGCCACTTAATGACAACCAAGGAAGTTCGGGAACAGAGTTGCTCTACAAGCTCAAAATGAAACTTTTGAAGAAGAGGGATTATTATATGGTGCAATAATAGCTGATTAGTCAGAAAATACTTGATATTATGGATAATGCCATTAAATTTATAGCTTTCGAGTATTTTTCACAACCGCATTTTTCTCAAAATAACTTTTGTCAAGATGGCGTGGGTTCTCACTCAAAAAGTAATGAACCGGTCATCTTGAAATTTAATCACATGATTTTTCATTATATTACGAAACATACAAACCGAAAATGGGGGCAATATTATATTTCTAAGTTTTTTTAATTGTATAATCAACGAAAAAAATTGTGGAAATTGAAACATTTTCTTCAAACACCTACTAGATAGTAATTTTCAGTGATTTTACCTCTAGTGAGGTTCATATTCTTGCTAAATATATTATTAATTTAAAATTTCAACCTGTGTGATTTCAGATGAAAATACAATCCAAGCCAGTCAAAAACTAAACTAAAAAGGAGCTGTGTTCATCAGCTTATAACTCTGCTATTTTTAGACCGAATCATTTGAAATTATTTGTGAAGGTAGTTCGAAAAATATATAGAACGATCCTGAAATTCTGTGTTATTCGAATTATGTCTTCCTATCTCAAAAAAAAACTTATGAAAAAAACACTAAAAATCAGTCTCTTAACCCCCAACTGCGGATATAATTTCAAAGAAAGTGTTCAAAATGCCAAAATGAAATTGTGTCGGATTTTAATAATACTTCATAATGGTACAATAATAAAGTCTCAAATCACAACAGTTAATAAACGAGAGGAGCGTAAACAAAAGGAGGAATTAAAAAATAAGCGTCACGTATATGTTAGATTATTGTCGTTATATATGGCAAGAAAAAATTACTTTACTATTGGGAAAAATGGAAACCAAAACACCACAGTTATGTTACGCTGTAAAGAAGCGTTTCACAACATGTTGCCACATTGTGCACTTCAGCAGGGCCATGGCAACCTTGCTTTGAACGCTATTATTTTAATAATTTGATATATAATAAATGTAATTACATTCCAATTTTTGAGGTTCACATTGAAACGTATATTACATTTTAAAGTGAATTATGAGAATCCATATACGCTCTCTATAATCATCATGGGAGACCAATAATATTTAAAATTATATAATTTAAAATTTTATGACCGCAATATAAACAATAATAAAGTCTTAAATTACGTCAATAAACAAGAGGAATGTAAACAAAGGAAGAATTAAAACATGAGCGTCGCTATTATCTTAGTGCACGCAATTTATGTTAGATTATTGTCGTTATATATGGCCAGAAAAAAATAATTTACTATTGAGAAAAAATGGAACAGTTAAGGAGTGCAAAAATACCCTTAATCGATATAAGTGAAATCTGCATTCTATTATTCTTTCTGCATTCTATTATTCTTATAAGTTATATTGGGTATATGGCCACCAGAACATTACAGGGAATGAAAAGGCGGGCAGGCTGGCCAAGAGAAGACTGAGCATGCAGGTTTATAAGACAGTCAAGAATACACTATTTCAGGCCGCGACACAGGAGGCCAACTTCAGATGGATACGAATGCCAACTTGTCGTATATCCAGGCAGATGTGGCCCTTAATGAATATGAACAAAACCAAGTTTATTATTTAACTAAAAAGATGGACAATAAGTCGACAGACGAGAATCGTGACGTGGCATTTCCAGATTGGTAAAATGTCCCGGGTCGTCGGGGTACCAACGCGGGACTATTGTTAAAATTGTTTAAACGAAGATGAAGAAGAATCAATTCACCACATGATCGGTGAGTGTACTGACATAATGACCAGAAGGCTTCAACATCTGGGAGAGCCCTACTTCGCCAGTTTAGAAGACGTAGAGCACACCAACTGGGAAGACTACTGAAATTTGTCGACTCAACTGGATGGTTGAAACAGGAATAAATGGCTGGATAGGTTTTCCGCACATCAATGGAGGTGATGACGCCGATAGTCATTCAAGGGGATCACAATGGACCGTGTTGGCTTCCGAGTGTTGGGAGGTGGGTACAGCCCCTCCACACTCCTTCAAACCTAACCTAACCTAACTAAATAACATATTGATCATAAGTTAGCAATTACCTGCTAACCGAGAGTTTGCCTCTCTATAAATATAATTTGTTGTATTTTTTGCTACATTTTTAAAAATAAATAAACTCAATATTCTTAAAAATGCCATAGTTTTCCTGCTCCAATTTTTACCATAAATTCTTATCAATATGAAGAAAAATTAACATGAGTTTGAAGCGGGCTAAGCCACATTTGTAGTAACGCGAAAAAATGTTTTCCAACATTTTTTTGTCAATCTTTCAGAACAGCTCCAACAATGCAAAAGAATTTAATAATAGACCCTCTTAACGTATTTTTTCATCCTGAAACCAGCGATCAGATATACTGAGGATGGTTGAGCTACAAATCATGAAAAGTGATTTTTTTTCATTATATTGCAAATATCTTTGAAAATATGTTTTATCGAGCTTAACCTATTTTTAGCAAAGGAATTTTTTCCAAATTGTTGTTTGTTATCCTTTGAATAAGCTATAATAATGGAAACAAATTCTCATATTATCATTTTTATTTATTATTGATTCATCTAGTAAATTGCAGACATCTTTGAAAATATTAATCAGGTGAAAAAGTATTTCAAATAAAAATGATTCTCTTCAAACTGGATATGTGTATTTTTTTTATTTTCAACTTTAAAGTGTTTGGTGGATTAAATTATTAATTCAGTGTTTAATCATTGCACCATAAATCGCCTAAATTTCGCCTAAATTCGAGACCAACATTTTTAGATTCAAAGCGGAGATATTATCGCCAAAATTTCTTAATAAGATAATCGGACTTTTTTCAATCTGAATTCTAGGAATATTATTCATAATACTTGCAGAATGTAATTTTCAGAACTAAACGAACTAAACATGTGGTCAAACATGCTTGAAACTTATTTTCGAAGATATCTGAAATGAAATGATCAGTAAATAACGTTTTTTATGTTTTTGTCGATCTGCCGTCTTGAATATGACCAAAAGTCGATTTCTATTATTATATTCATAATTAGGCGAACAAATGATTCTATGACGATTCTCCGTCTGACATTTCCCTGTTTCTACGGAAATAAGCAGAAAGTACTGCGTGCTGTCTGGACTACAACTACAGTTCTACCTTTCGCGCTTAGACTAGGGTCTCCCAGACTTTTTTGTAGGAAATTTCCTCCTCTACTAAAAAGGTTGAATGAATTTTGCCGTATCTTTCCCCGTATTCGATACGGAAGCGATAGAATGATAAACAAAGACTTCGGCGTCCGCCTCCATGTTCTGAAAATTGGTTGTTTTTGATATGATATCGTTCATCACGTCGCGCAGTGTTTGGATGTTACCTTGCGTCAGGCTTGGGAACTCAAACTCGGCGAATCTACCGAATACCCGTTTTATGATGCGCTGAATAAGTTTCTTGCCGCTCGAATACGTGCGTTGGAAGATTTCGATGGAGTATCAATACGTCTTCTGGTTACTGCCACTTATGTAACGGGAATCACTTTTTAGATTCTTGTTCTATTTGGAGAAATAAAACTCCGTCTCAACGTTACGTTATTGTTAAGCAAGAAATACAATGCATTACCTGTTTAAACAGGAAGCATATATCAAAATATTGTCATAGCAAATATTCTTGTCGGAAATATCAAAGTAAGCACCATACTCTCTCACACTTCAGCACAGATTCTGGTAAAATTCCGAGAGCACATCCGAGCGCAGTACGACGACCGTGTCAAATGATATTACAATGTCGCCCTCATATTCGGAAGTTAACACTTATTTAGCCAAGCAGGTTCTCGCTAGACAGCGTAGAATTCTGCTCGCAATGGCTAGGGTTACGGTCTGCTCTGCGTCCGGTCGGGAGCATCGCATATCCCGCATCAAGCCGTGTTACGTAGTGATCCGCTTAACCTGAAAGATCGGGTAGTTTTCAAGACAACATGCGCTACCTCTAATGACACTTCTTTGAACGACCACCTGCTGGTCGGACGGTAGCTCCAAAATGATCTCCCCGCGATCCTATTGCATTGAAGACAATGGCACCTGGTTTACTCCTGCGACGCCTCCAAAATGTATCGCCAAATTCTTGTCGATACACGCGACGTTGACTTCCGACAGATTCATTGGCGCAGCCCGACTCCGCTGAGACTCAAGCTCTCTGGTGGTAAATCGTTACATACGGTACTTCCAGCGGCTTACTTAGCTATTCAAGATATGCATCAGCTCACCTAAGACGATGGGGAGCAATCCCCCCTCGCTGGTCCAATCATTCGATTCAACACATATGTCGATGATTGCCTCTTCGGCGCAGACGACGGTGATCAAATGCGCCACTCGCGAACCCAGCTGACAACCCTTCTCCTCAAGGGTTGGATTCATTTGCACAAAAGAGCCAGCAACTGTCCCTCGCTGCTCAAAGATTTACCCCGACACGACCATAGCGCTAGGTAGTCCAAAACGGTAGAGGCCGATGACAGCCAAAGGGTCTTAGGTGTTCTTTGCAATTCGCGTACCGACTAATTTCATTTTTCCGGGCCGACAAGCAATGCAGTGCCCGAAACAAAGTCAACGGTTCTATCCACCATCGCGAAGTTTTACGACACACTCGGATGGGCCACTCCGGTCACTGTCGTGGCTAAGTCCTTTATGCAGCAGCTTTGGGCGTGAAATTGCGAGCGGAACGACAACATTCCCATGGACTTGTTAAGCAAATGGGGCGAATACTATATAGATTTCGTAATATTGAGTGCGGTATCCTTTAATCGATGGACCGGGCAGTAAAGTAGAATCGCAGTTCGTGAGATTCATGGTTTCGCCGACGCCTCTAACGTCACTTATACTGTGGTGATATATTTCAAGATAGCTGCGCGATCCGGCGGCGTTCGCGTCACTTTGCTCAGCGCGAAATCAAAAGTGGCATCATTAAAACCGTTGAGCCGTATTACTGGTGCGTTTATTGGTGTTCGTTCGCATGTCGATGAACCTTGAAAGCTCGCTCTGCCATATTTGGTCTGATTCCACGGTAACGCTCGCTCGGATCAGCCAGCACCCCTTGGTTTGGAAGACGTTCGTTGCCAATTGGGTGGTTGCGATTCAAAATCTAATACCCGAAGGTACACGGCATCATGTGCCCTCTCAGTACAATCCCTCGGGTTGTTGTTCTCGGCGACAGATTGTGGTGGAATGGTGATATACAAGGCTCATAGGATTTAGCACTCGGTTTTCTCGTTGGTCCACTTTGCTTTGAGTCAAGGCGTACGTACTGCATTTTGTGTTATAATGCAAAAAATACTACCGAGACTCCCCAGGGTTTCTTTGAATGACATTTTTGCTCGCATTCGTACAATGCGATTTGTTTCCAAACAAAATCGATCCTATGCGCGATGGATAGCCTAATTATGAGCAACGCTTACCGTTCCGCGCTTGCGCGATAGTGTCTTTTAATTCGAGACACGCATCGAGGAAGGAGGCCAGTTGATCGAAAAGTATCGCATAAGGAGCACACAATTTTCGTGGCTTTTTTCTCAACTGTTTTTGTTCTTAAACAATTTTCGCACGGTTTGCAAAAATGATTTTATCCTCGCGAACGTATCGACCATGCTGTCGTCGCCGAACAGTGATTTTTATTGAAAATACGGCGTCGGCAAAAGCGAATTTGATCAAAATGGCAAGTCGGTATTTACGATCCCTCTAAACATCTGAATATTTTGATCCTTTGGGCATTGTGTAAGTATATTTACTATCTTTGTTTTTCACCTTTTCACAATTTTTGAATAGTAATTTATCCTTTTTAATATAATAATAGAAATTTAAATAATGACAGAAAGAAGTAATAATCGTGCGGTCTATGATGTTCTTTACCGTAATACTGGTATAACAAATTTTTATTGATAAGCGTACATTTATTATAAATATATAAAGTCTGAAAAATGAAGTTTTTACAATAAATATAATTTTGGCTAAGCCGAACGTTAAAAAATGTTTAAAAATCTGCAAGAAGTTTTTCAAGTACCTGATTACGGATCAATATTTTCTAAGATTTTGTAAAGGACGCATATATCTTTTTTTTCTTCGTATAGTCTTGACTAACAATATAAATTCAAAATATAAGATCAAAATGCCATTTCGGAACGCACCATATGTATCTGAAATATGCTATTTAATTTTACCTTTGTTACACCCCCACCTATCACTTAAATACTTACCTTTGGATTTTTTGAAATTTTGTACAATGACAGATAACGTTTTCATAAATGTCCAATTACAAGTGGACATTTTCGTAAAACTACAAATATATATTTATATGTGCGTCGCAATATTTTAAACAATATTTGAGCCTTATTAAAGATTTTCACAACATTACGACTAAGACTGCTAGTTGCACTTGGAATTTACAATCAACTTCCCGAAGCATTAGTATAGCCACGTCTGCGACAGACGAGATTGTTGATATATCATTGATCAATGATAGGTTCCAGGAGTCGGATTTTGAAAAGCTATAACTACAAATCTCGAAGCCCGTAAATTCAACATTTAATTACAAAAGAGACACTTGCAATATAAACGTTCCTCTGACTCACACAGCCAGTGAGTCATTGACGTGAACGAGATTTCGTCAAGCACGATTGATGAGGTTAATGAATGAACGGTTTTTGAGAACTGGCGAGAAAAAGCCATATCAGAAGAGCATGTGAAAGCAGAAAAACATACCAGCAAAACCTAAGGAAGGTAGGTAAGTTGAAAAAGTCCTCAGACAATAGAAAATCCAGTTATTAAAAGGCACAGACCAACAAAAATGGACAAATGCCAAAAATTGAAGTAAATCACGGATGTAAAATATTGTGAGCTTCCTAATTTCAGAAATAGTTCAGAAATAATATTGTAAGCTTCCTAATTTCACGAAGTTCAAAAAGGGCCCGGATAGATAAACAGCCATCCACTACCATTTAGAAAACTAGGAAGGATAAACATCCATCAACTACCATTCTGCAAACCCGGGCGGGATTCGAGGAAAACATCTCCATGAGGACAGCGTACTACGGCCCGTTCATCGTTATCACCGTTTCAGTCCTCCAGGTCATCGACGGATAAGTCGCGACCATTTCCTCATCTTACGCTGCCGAATATATACGTATACTATTATTTTCCGAATCCACACATATATCACATTTCTCAAATCTAATTTCATTGCCTCAATTAATTTGCCGCATTCGTATTCTACATTGCCTGTGTTGTTACTGTATGAGTGCAATTCCCGAAGTGCTTAGTTCGCCCGCTAAAGCGTGAATAAAGGATCGGAATAAACAGACCCTCAAAAACAAAACAGTCGACAAAAGTTTACCGAATTCCAGGCAAACTTCGGATTCGACTCCAAGTGACCGGAAACACCCAACGATGGGCGAAATCTAAAGCGAAATGCCGAACGGTTCGTGCGATTTCTGAGTGCTTGCGACAATGTCGATGAGTGCTTAACCGAAATGAAGAGCGTATATGAATCAACCGACCAATTCGGCGCGCGAATGGACCAGCTCCGGGTTGAGGGAATCGTCGGTGCGTACACCTCAATCTCTTTCCAGAACGCTCCGCGGAACCAGCCGGAAAGGCTGGAAAACACCAGCTAAGGCTGACGAGTACTCGAGAGAAGCCGCCTCTTCCGAAACTTCTGAGTTCGCTAAATGTCCTCGAGTAAGGGTTTCGAGTCGGGATATCCACTTATCCGAGGGTACGTTTATCGTCGACTCAGGGTCGGAGATAAATATTATTAAATTATCGAAATTGCATCGTGACATGTACCGTGATACTACTGTCGAATATGAACAGACAGGGGTCGGGGAAGGGTAACTACAACCCGCTCCAGCGCAAAAATAGCTTTTAAAGGGCTGAACATCGAAGCACAAATAGTGCTTGATGATTTCCCAATCAGCGAAGACGGGATATTCGGCGACCCCTTTCTTCGCGCAGATAATGTGAAAATTGACTATGAGAACGAGGTGTTCGTGACGGGAACCCAGGAACTACCATTTTTCGGACGTGATTTACCCGCAGCCTATGCGTCCAGAAGTCTAAGGGGTGCGGAGATACGATATACTACGGGGGATAAAGAAATTCTCGCCGCAGTATTTGCGGTGAAACAGTTTCGACCTTACATTTATGGACGAAAGTTTCGCATCCTGAGCAATCATGAACCCCTGAAACATATTAAAACTATGAAGAATTTAACCAATCGCCTACATCGCTTCAGGCTAAAGTTTGAAGACTATGATTACGACGTAGGATATAAGCCCGGGAAAAGCAACACAAATACGGATGCGCAATCGCGGAATCCGACCGATGGGGTACATAAGGATTTTGACGCCATATGTAGCCAAGAGGAAAGCGAAACCCCCGGAAATCTGAAAGTGTTCCTCCTCCGCATGTTGAAACCAGTGGGTAGACCAGCGTAACGAGGAAAAGAGTTCCATCAGTACAAAACCCGACCATATTCTTGTACCGATTCAGAGAATCCAGCTAAACGAAAGACGACACGTTAAGATGACGATACCACCGTTAGCCCCCAGACTAAGGACGCGAAAACGGAAGGACCGTTAAGAAAGCAACGCCTGCCAAAAGGCTCATCGCGGAATAAACGTTGGACGTGGAAACCGGTCAGTTCCGATACGCAGAAAACTCCTGAGCAAAGTAGGGTACCCGGGAGAACACGGTTAGGCCTGAAATACACCCTAAACTCGCGAAAACCAATCTGAAGAGGGGGATCGCGCGACCACCCACCCGAATTACAAGACAGCGATGGTTGATTCTTACTTAGGCGACACAGTGATCATGGATACCGATTCCTCGCACGAGCATTACAGAGCGTCCCACGGCGTCGTATCGGACAGTGAGCGATTCATTGTCACTCGAAACGACGACTATAATACTAGGTGGGAAGATAAAATGGGTCTTCACCCAGATGTAAACATCCTACCCGCAACGGACGCAGAAATTACGGATGTTGAAAAATCTTCCTGAAGAATCGGACAAACCGGAGAGGAATACGACGAAGAATCAAAATACTTCGAGAGAGAGAGAGAGAGAGAGAGAGAGAGAGAGAGACGCAACGTGTAGGGTGGACGAGAAAACGAATGGAGTTGGGAATGTCGGCAGAGTTCCGTCTCGTCACCCATGCAAGACTGGCAATGTGACAACTCCCTCTCCGCGCCTCAGAGAGAGAGAGAGAGAGAGAGAAAGAGAGAGGGACGCGCGGAAAGAGAGACGGAGACTACAGCGGCTACATATGGCTAAAGTAGCGAAAGACGTTTGCCGTCCACTTATGCAGGTACATGCCATGGCGGGCACAAAGATAGAATATCACTTGATGAGGAAAGTTCTTCCGATTCCAAAGGTGACCGTTCGACCGTTCGGCCGAAAATTGGCCAAGATACGCGAAAATTGTGCAGATCCTTTTGCGATATTAATCCGAGATGATGATACTGTCCAGGATGAAAATTGCCTGTTTGACTCCCTCCTAAAGGTACACCAGCTGCAGATGACTCCGGGAGAACTTCGACACATGTTGCTCAAACTGGGACGCTTTTACGAATGCGCCGAACCCGAGTTAACACGCGAAATCATTGCCTCTTGGCATGCGTACGCGAACGATAGCCACATACGTCTCTTTGCCCTACGTTATGGGGTGAATATTTGTGTTCACCATAACGATGACCCGATAAGGACACGATATTTTCATATCCAAATTTCCAATTCGGCCAGGTGGTATCATCTACACATGGAACGGGAGCATTACACGCCGTATAGGAAGATCGCTTGCCCTGGAATGCCTGATCCGGGAGACGGTCCGTCGGATTACGACGGCAGTCCTTCGGACGATGGCGACGGCGCGTGTAATGGCGAAAACAGCCAGCCTAGCACCAAGGATCCGACCGGTAGACACTTACCTGATTCATTCTACGACACTGAGGAGGAATCCGTGTCGGAAGTTCCCGAAATGGCCTATTATAAATTTTTGCAATCGCCATCTATCGAGTGAAAAAGGGCACATAGCGTTCTTAACAACCGCGGATTGCCTGTTAGATAGTAAAATAGGGAAATTAATGCGAGAAAAATCCCTAATAGGCGTGGAAAAATAGGCAAAGTCCACCTAAAAATTGGCGAAGTAGTAGTAGTCAAGAAAGGGAAGTATTCGATATTCGCGCTTATAGTCAAAGGATTTATAAGCGAAGGAGCATCGAAAACGGATATAACGTCATGCATAAAACAGCTGAGCAAGAAGGTATTCGAATCTAAGGTCAATACGATACACCTAGGATACGATTTTGACATGCTCTTAAACTAAGTTCGGCTAACGATCCCGGAAATGCTTCGAAGGGAGATTACGCGGAAGCTAACAGTTGTGAGCTTTAAGGATTTCCTAGCCGTACCCGCAGATAGTGAGCGGTACCCAATAATTTGGAAGTTTCACGGTTCCGCATCCGGCGGCCATAAGGGTATAAACAAGACCTACCGCCTCATGATCCGCACGCATTACTGGCGAGATATGCCAACTGACATAGCCGAGGTTATCAACCGCTGCGAATGGCAGCACAAGAGGGATAATGGCCGATCGGAATAAGACATGGATGCCAATGATTATCTCCGATACTCCCGCCGAGGCCTTCGATAAAGTTGCCATGGACATTTCGGGTCCCAAGACAATCTCGAAACACGGTAACAAATTCGTTCTTATCATGCAGTGTCTGCTAACCAAGTACTCGGTAGGAGTACCCATGCCGGATGCTACTGCGAAAACTGTCGCAGAGGTAATAGCCACAAACTGCATTTGTTTGTTCGGCGCTCCGAGAGGGATCCTAACCGATCAATGTCGATGCTTCATGTCAGATGTCTACGACAACTTGGCCCGATTATCCAAAATACGGAAGTTCGTCACGTCCGCTTATCTCCCGCAATCAAACGGAAGCATAGAACGAAGCCACTACGTTCTATCAGAATACCTAAGGTGTTCCGTAAAACTGCAAGACAATTGGGATACCTGGCTACCGTACGCGATGTTATCTTATAACACGAGTGTTCATGAGTGGACAAAATATACACCCAACCACACGGAAAATCACTTGGAAGATGAACGCCATCTAACGGAGTTACGGAGCCTCCCCTCCCCTTTGGCTGGTCATTTCGCCCGAGTTTGGGAGCGTGACATTCCCAAAACTCTGGAAAGTCGGCAAAGCTAAAACGCGGGAAACTTACTGCGCCGAGAAAAAAATATATTCCAGTAGCGTATAATGTTATAACAATTGCACGCAACCATTATAAACATGTATATCTTTCAGTGCAATGTATTTGGGTGATACACAACATTGTAATGCATGAATTTCTCTCGCAGAACAAGATAATTATTTCAGCACATATAAAAGGAGTTCGTTGAATTCAAATCTGATGTTAGTTTTTCAAAATTCAAAATGGCGGATATAATATAGTAGTATAGTGTTGTTTTTTTCTCTCCAATGAAATTGTACTAAATTACTAACTGCTTTTTTGAAATATTTCAATACTACTAGACAATAATATTTTTATCCCGTTAGAAAACTTTTATGATTACACTAACAGCATTCTGTAAATCAGTATATCTATATATACATTTTCACCAATATTTTTTTTAACATTTAAACCCTTTCACGACAATTTTACTTACTTTTAATTAAATTGATTTCAAGAATGTATCATTCAGCAAGATGGTTATTCGTCATTCATTATTTACTTTGTTTTGTCTACATTATGCTATTATTTCTAACTATGGGTTTTCTTTTACGTATTAATTAATTAAATAAATATATTATACTAATAATATTGTAATACATCGATTATGATATCGAAAATTAGTACAATATGTTTCAGATACCGATTTTCATTGACCTATTTAAAAACCACATGTTTGGCACAAGACTGGGTATATGGTCTTTTATTTATCAACAAATTGTCCAATTTCATTCCCGACTAGAAAAGGTGATAAATAATTGATAATCATTTCGTTAAAAAATGGTTTAAATCTGATTTATCCTTTTATATCAATATACAATAAATTTAGTTTACTATATTTCGAACAAAATAGTAAAGAAACGTTCGCAAAATCCAAAGGTTTATTAATAAATAGGTTGTATTAACAAATTTCTGAATTAATAAAATATTTGTTGCAATTGAAAATTTTAAGAATAAGTTATATACTGATTTTTTAATGATATTTAAGTAAATGCAAAATTGGAATTGAGAAATTGGCAAAAACAAATATTCATGTTAGGAAACAAATTATACGCTTATATATATTGTCACTTTTAGAGGTATGAATGCCATTACCCAAAATAAAATTCGATAAATTAAAAATAAAAGCAAAAATTTCACGCTTAAAAAGAACGTGTATAACTTTTTGATTTCATCATTTGTAAAGAGCTAATTTTGGGCAATTTTGGGCAATGATCGCAGCGCCCTCTATGACCAGTGATCTGGATTCGTCTCGAAAATACCTTTCAAATGAGCCCCCACTCAAACCATGTTGCCATTTAAGATTTTTGGCCCCCCTCGTGCCCCCCGCCCCCCTTGAGGTTGGGGGGCCGAAACCCCCCTCAAAAGATAGCTTGTTTGCAAAATCGAATCACGTGTTTCGGCGATTTTTGAAATTTTTATTCTTTCGAAAGTTATTCAACCGTCCCGGGACTTTTCGTACACCCTGTATAAGATATTTACTTACCAGCACACCGAACAACAACTTGATATTGGCGATATTTTGAATGTGCCACGAAAAATAGTCAATTTTCTGAAATTGGCACGTTTTTGGAATGTATGTTTACACTTGTATAACATCAACAGTTTAAGGCGCACACAAATGAGTAAAGTGTCAAACACTTTATTATTGTGTCCTTTAATAACCAAAAACAATAAATATTCGATTTCTAAGACCGCGCGGATAATAAATAAACAAGTTTAAATAAGTTTAGAATTTACGAAATTCAAGGAACGGGTACTGTAGGCTCACTCTATACAATTAAATGTGTGGCACATATAATTCATATGAATATATTGCTTTATGAGATGTTTGCCTCCATTTCGCGCAAAAAACACAACGTTAACTCACGCGGCGCAAATACAATACTCATAAGAGTAAAAAAAAACATGCAAGGGACGCATGAAATTTCATTATTTTTTTATCTATAAATAATTATAGAGCGTCTCTGTAACGTCGGGCGACTTCGAAATTCATCAAGCTTTTTATTTATGATATCTTGATGTATAAAAAAAATATAGCATTTGTGTGAAAGCAATGACGTTCAAGTAGTGTCACAGGACTCCACAGTTTAAAAGTTCTAGAGATTTGCCCATATATATATATATATATATATATATATATCGGGCATTCCACGTCAACCGGATCACTGGCTGGCCAAAATTCATTACCGCCAAAAAAATTGTTTCAGGGCTTAAAATTTAGCTCAGTATATCTACTTTTAATTTCCGTGTGGTATTTTTGAAAATTCAAAATGGCGGCTCCAATACGGTGCTTAAAAAGACCACACTTTTGAAAACGAGAGTAAAAACCTTTCATACAGTTTTTTGTGCCCAAGAAAAATACCATTTTAGAATATAGTTCTTTGTTATTGGATGCTCCAATTACGAATCTCGTATCAGAATTTTGAAATTCAAAATGGCGGATCCAATATGGCGGATGAATTTGTAAAAACTGATCAGATGTTGCTGAAACTTGTTTGTCGGGGGTTTTCGAGGTCGCAGAATACGATTCTGATGTTAGATTTTAAAAATTCGAAATGGCGGATCCAATATGGCGGATGAATTTGTAAAAAGTGATCGGAAGTTGCTGAAACTTGTTTCTCGGAGGTTTTCGGGGTCGCAGAATACGATTCTGAACTTAAATTTTAAAGATTCAAAATGGCGTATCCAATGTGGCGGATGCATTTTTAAAAAGTGATTGGGCGTGGTTGAAACTTGTTCCTCGGGGAGTTTTGGGGTCGTACAAAACGAATCTGGTGGATGACAAAGCTAAATTAAAAATTGTATAGTACCAAAATAATGTCGAAAATCGGTATGAACACAAGTCGTTTAATGAATTATTGCAACCTTGGGATTTAAGAAGTTACGACCTCTGAACTGTATATGTAACAGCTGTTGCCATCGCCAGGAGGCACTATTACCCGTAAAGTTAGATTGTCGTGTTTTTCTTCCGACATTTCCCGCAGCTCTTGAAGTGATGTTGATTTTGTATCGTCAATTCGGAGCGACTTTCGTTTTCGATGCAGATGCATCTAAAAATCATGCCCTTCTTAGCATTACCCAGGATGAACGACGCGGACGTGATAGGGTTCTCATCCCATTGGGGTGCTTTTTGAACGTGAGTCCCCTTGCCTCTCACGAATTGGGGTGCTTTTTGGAAGTGAGTCCCCTTGCCTCTCACAAAAGGAAGAATCAGATTAATCATATAATTTAAAAAAGGAAAAAGTAATCCAACATTGTCATAAGCTCTGAAAAACCCGTCTGCTAAAGGTTTACAATAAAAATCATTTCTGGATTTCTTAAATATTTAATAGCAGTCAATAATGGTAGAAATAATAGCAATATCAATATTAAGAATATAACGTCATTTTAAATTTAAAAATTGTCAATAACTTCAGTACTGGACTTTACTAGTGGGATTAATAGCACTTGAGTATGTCATAACATTCAATATCTTACTTGAATCTGGTACGAATGCATGTGACATTCGAATATTTGGCACGGCTGGGGCAACCGTAAATCTCTTATTTAGAAATCTCTGAGCTTTCTCGTGTGTTTGTTTAGTATAGTAAAAAAATTGAATATTTTTGAACTTATTTTTTGCCCAGATATATAGAGCTTCTGCGTTCAAAATTGCTGAATTTCCTTCGGCCTGAAGACTAGCACGCGTTGCTTCCCTTTTTAAAGTCGCGCCGATACCATCGCATGCTCCTTTTCCATGCGCTGTCGCATGAAAATGCCATTCAGCTTCAATGCCGAAATCGATTTTGTGATACATGATATTACTCTTTTGGAATCTATTTTTATAATGTTGTACCGCACCATCGGTAACATAAATTACATGTTGTACGCGTGGGCACACTTTTTTTATTTCACGAATAATAGTTTGTTGCATTACATACACGGCAGATGTATCATGAGTCAAGCTGTTTAATAATAATATATTACTACAATGGATTATTGTACCTTCTGATTTGTAATAGAAAACGACAGGAGGAACCGTACATTGGTCGTTGTTGTAATGAAACCCTTGTGCTGCATTTTGTACAACGAATGCGAAGTTTTCCGAGAAATCACTGTGAACTAATACTTCACCGTATTGAAGGTTCGCTTTGCGTTCTTCTACATATTGCGACTGACTCTTAGAAATAAAGTGGTGCAATACGAATTCAGGCAATCTAGAGCACAGTCTGTCAACATAAGTATCTATTGAAAAACATTCTTTTATCAATGCACATCTGTCAGTGGATTGCCATGTGCTGCAAAGAATTTGCGAAATTTCATTCTCTTCCAAAACACGGAATACATAATCTGAAAATTTATCCATGTGAGGACAAGACTCACACTCCCGTAAGTAGCAATTAGGTTTTGGGCTAGAACAAAGTACAAAATTGATGCAATCATTGTAAACTTTTATGGAATATTCCAAATCTTTAGTCAATTCGTTCAAATGTGCGGCATCAAATAAACTTGTAAAATGTTTATGTATGACGCAGACGCAGATGTTGTGCAGGCACACACCATTTTGGCCTAAGTTCATAAAACTTACTTAAGCCAATTGGAAATTCAGGATTCTCTATTTTAAATAGTTCATGCAGTTTATTCACGTCACTGAGTAATAACCGTTTTTGAACTGTTTGCTTGTGTCCATTAACTCTCACTGATATGCAGTCATTTTTGTGCGGCAGAATTCGGCTGTTACTATCGTTTTCGTAAAATTCAATTACTTTTTTAATTGTCTGTGTAGGTATGGTCTTTCCTTATTTTGGACGAGGTACTGCCAACCTGCCCAGTTCGTTTCTCAAATCACGACCATTCTTTGCAGTTCGATAGGATGTTCCAAATTCTAAAGCTGTCACGCATACTCCAGCATTGTGGAGGTATTGTTAAAATAGTCAAGCGTAAGGGATCATTTTCAGGCAAACTCGAAAATTTATCTTTCAGACCCTGTAAAAGTGCTTCTAACTGAACCTCTCTAGATAAACGGGTTCTTTTATTTAAAGGTGTGTCTATGTCTATTTCTGAATCGGGAACATCTTCAGGTTCATTAGCGGTTGTACAAAGTGTTTTTTCTTTTTCGGCAATTTTTTTTCTACAATCTTTGCAAATTCTAGCTTTCTGCGGTAAGTGCGGAAACATTAATAAAATATTTTCCGAAACTTCTCGTAACACTTTACCTATATGACCACGTTCCAGCAATGGATTTATGCAAATGTCTGTGCGAATTACTGTATTTGATCCACCACTATGATCGGAAACCCCCGCCATGGTAAGTAATGAACACAACGATAATACAAGTTATACACTAATAGGTAATATTTGAATCAATACTTGTAGCAAATAGCAAGCGTCACCAATATACTGCAATATTTTATTTAAAAATATTTATATGCGTTTTATACTGCAAAAGAAACACATGTAACATATAAGATATAAAGTATCGACATATTCCTTCAAGTCTTCTATTATACCAAATGAAGTTACGTTTCTATAACGGGAGCAAAATCGAACCGCGGAAATCGCAATGCCACCTAGCGCCAGCTTAACCCATTAAGGTCCAAACGGGTGGAAGGCTTATTGCTGCTAGGTGCTGTTGCAATATTCGCGGCTCTGCGCGTCTGTAAACGCAACTCCCATAATAGAAATGGATTTTCATTAGGTCAAAAGGAAGCCTAATATCGAGTACTAATATCGATGTAATATATCTAGATACAGGTGTTCCACATGAGTGTAATGTGCATTGCATATTACTTTTTTACAGTTGTGAGTGCGAAATGTACATCCTAACTATCACGACATTGATCTTTTATCTTTAGTTTAATGAATAACAAAGATAACAAGAGTCGTTGATGTGTTGGATTTATGAAAGTGAAAAAGATTATTCCCTTATTTTTTTTTTTTTTTTAATTCGAGGACTAAGCAGAATCCCGATAATTTTGGAACTTAATTTGCGCTGCTGTTGACAGCCCCATCTACGAATCGACTTAGTTCACAGTGATTTCTCGAAAAACTTCGCATTCGTTGTACAAAATGCAGCACAAGGGTTTCATTACAACAACGACCAATGTACGATTCATCCTGTCGTTTTCTACTACAAATCAGAAGGTACAATAATCCATTTTAGTAATATATTATTATCAAACAGCTTGACTCGTGATACATCTGCCGTGTATGTAATGCAACAAACTATTATTCCTGAAATAAAAAAAGTGTGCCCACGCGTACAACATGTAATTTATGTTACCGATGGTGCGGTACAACATTATAAAAATAGATTCCAAAAGAGTAATCTCATGTATCACAAAATCGATTTCGGCATTGAAGCTGAATGGCATTTTCATGCGACAGCGCATGGAAAAGGAGCATGCGATGGTATCGGCGCGACTTTAAAAAGGGAAGCAACGCGTGCTAGTCTTCAGGCCGAACAACATCTGCGTCTGCGTCATACCACAACATTTTAAAAGCTTAATTGATGCCGCACATTCGAACGAATTGACTGAAGATTTGGCATATTCCAAATAAGAATCTTAATCTTCCAAAAAGGAACAAGTTTCAACAACGCCCAATCACTTTTCAAAAATTCATCCGCCATATTGGATCTACCAATTTGAATCTTTAAAATCTAAGTTCAGAATCGTATTTTGCGACCCCGAGAACCCCCGAGAAACAAGTTTCAGCAACATCCGATCACTTTTTACAAATTCATCCGCCATATTGGATCCGCCATTTTGAATTTTTAAAATCTAACATCAGAATCGTATTCTGCGACCCCGAAAACCCCCGAAAAACAAGTTTCAGCAACATCCGATCGCTTTTTACAAATTCATCCGCCATATTGGATCCGCCATTTTGAATCTTTAAAATCTAAGTTCAGAATCGTATTCTGCGACCCCGAAAACCCCCGAGAAACAAGTTTCAGCAACGTGCGATCACTTTTTACAAATTCATCCGCCATATTGGATTCGCCATTTTGAATTTTTAAAATCTAACATCAGAATCCTATTCTGCGACCCCGAAAACCCCCGAGAAACAAGTTGCAGCAACATCCGATCACTTTTTACAAATTCTTCCGCCATATTGCATCCGCCATTTTGAATTTCAAAATTCTAATACGAGATTCATAATTGGAGCATCCAATAACAAAGAACTAAATTCTAAAATGATATTTTTCTTAGGCACAAAAAACTGTATGGAAGGTTTTTACTCTCGTTTTCGAAAGTGTGGTCTTTTTAAGCACCGTATTGGAGCCGCCATTTTGAATTTTCAAAAATACCACACGGAAATTAAAAGTAGATATACTGAGCTAAATTTTAAGCCCTGAAACAATTTTTTTGGCGGTAATGAATTTTGGCCAGCCAAGTGATCTGGTTGACGTGGAATGCCCGATATATATATATATAAACATATATGTTAACTTCAAACCTTTATAACTCAAAAAGTACTTAATAAAAAAATATTTTATTATAGTGTTTTGGAAAGCTATCGACATAAGCTATAAGAATATGCAATAAAATGTAGGGGGTTCTATTTAAAAAAATAAGATTGACCTTGAAATGACCTTGAAGGACATGGTCAAGGTCAAAGGCAAGGTCATCATCTTACTCCCCGCTTGAAACCATACAACTTTGCTATTGGACATTTTCTCCTAAGTGCATTCTAACTGAAGATATTAGGGGGGTCCGATACTTTTCGATGACCCTGTATAAAAAATCGAGTCCGCGAAATGACCACTTTACGTGTTTATATAATATATAATATATATATGACTCATTCTTTGTCAACGGGACCCCCCTGCTCTCCAAAATTGGTTTGCGTTTCAATTAACAGTTATGGGCGAAAACTTTAGTTAAAAAGGAATACTTTTAAATGCCGAGTGGCAGTTTTTGAAAATCAAAATGGCGGATCCAATATGGCGGACATATTTTTAAAAAGTTAATGGATTCGCTTGAAACTTGGTACTCGGGGGTTTTCGGCGTCGCTGATTACGAATCAGAAGTCAGATTTCGAAAATTCAATATGGCAGATCCAATATGGCGGACGCATTTTTAAAAAGTTAATGGATTCGCTTGAAACTTGGTACTCGGGGGTTTCTGGGGTCGCTGATTACGAATCAGAAGTCAGATTTCGAAAACACATAATGGCGACGCCAAAATCTTAGTCAAATTTTCAACAATTTTTAAAAAGGTGTGTTTTACAATGTTGACAATGTCATCGTATTCAAGATTGTTCATGTAAGTTTTTGATTTTTTTAAATAAGAATTTTTTTTAAACGAAATTTTAGCAGTATGAGTATTTGAGTGGCATATTGTTCCAAATTTCAGTTTTTTACAATATTTGAAATTCGTTAAAAGTAATCACTTAAAAAAATTCCTGTGAAATCTTCGTGAATTTCTCTGGAATTGTTGCGCTCGGAATAATCCCAGAAAATTCACAAATTTGGCTGCTGTTTTCTTTAAAGCCTCATAGAAGTTTTCATCTTTTCTGTTTTTCTAGCAAATCGTTTAAAACAATCTAATTTCTAGACAAATTCTTTAAGTCTCTCAGAAGCAGAGTTAATTGTTCTTATTATCAATTTCAATTAAAATGTTAATCTCTATGGATTATGTTAATTATATTCAAAAAAAAATTACCCTTCAGTTCATCGAGCATTTCTTTGAATTCATTTTCTTGTTTGAATCCTTCTATTCAATTTTCTGGATTTAGACACGAGGTTAAATAAATTGAATTTTTCATATTCTACTAATTCTCTTCTATAAGATGATTTTTATTTCCAAGCAGAGTGTTTAAGCTTCTTACGATCGTAAAATCTTTTTGAATCTCTTGGAATATTAGAAAAATTAAATTTCAAATTTTTTGATAAAGTACGTAATATCTATCTTTTGTGCTCATCTCGATCATAAGCATTGCAATAATAATGCTAAATGGTGAAAAAGTTTACAAACCAAATGAATGTTCAGTTGCTAAATGAAAATTATAAGTTTTAAAGAAATTTGTCTTACATACGTGATCCGACATAATGAATTTTTTAAATTTGACTCCAGATATGTAATTAGCAACCTCAATAACTACAAAGTGGGAATTTTGATGCAAAAAGTTAGATTTTTTTATTGTCATCCGTCATTTTAGGTTTCCTATTTTCTATTTTGGAAAACTGTTGTCAAATTCGCAATAAGCGATCCCAACAAACCCCGCGTAACAAGATTCAAGCGAATCCATTAACTTTTTAAAAATACGTCCGCCATATTGGATCTGCCATATTAAATTTTCGAAATCTGACTTCTGATTCGTAATCAGCGACCCCAAAAACCCCCGAGTACCAAGTTTCAAGCGAATCCATTAACTTCTTAAAAATATGTCCGCCATATTGGATCCGCCATTCTGTGTTGAGATTTTAATATTTTTTTAAATGGTGTTTCTATTCAACGTAATTGTCACAAATATTTTTAATGTCATACACTTTTTTATAACGACAATAAAAAATTATATCACATTAAAAATATTTATGATAACTATGTTGAAAAGAATTTTCTTCTTTTCAAGAGATTCGTTATTGTTAAATTGAATTAAAAACTTAATATTACAGTCAACAAAAAAATTATTTGCACAAGCTGAATGCCTATAAATGCTGACAATACATGGAAACTGTCTATAGAAACGTTGAGCTTATGTAATAATTTTTTTGTTGATTTTAATTCCATTGTTAATTCAATTTGACAATAATGAATCTATTGAATTCATTTAATAATAATATATTTAAATCGATATTGTGATCAAGGATTAAACGAATATCGGCAACATTCCGTTTTACAAATAATCTTTCTAAAAAAGATATCTTCATTCCGGTAAAATAGTAAATCCTAATTGTATTATATTTAACATATAACATATACACTATAAATAACATATAGTTTTAATTTGTGTATTAAAGCGATGGTGTCGATCATATATATGGGGCATTCTTTGTGAAAAAAGCCACCCCACCTGTCTAAAAATCAGAAACACCTACTTAGGTCTATTTGGGCTCAAATTGTAGCTTAGAGTGTGTAGTTTCAAAAAATCACCGGTACTTTCCGAAAAACAAAATGGCATGTTGCAATATGGCGCCCGGAATGCGTGAAGCACGAACCGACATTATGTATTTCGGTAAAAATTCATTCACAAGAACAAAGAAAACATTTTTTTTTATGCATATCGTACATTATTGTGTGCACTTTGCATACGTATATTACACATTCAGAAATTCAATATGTCCGATTCAATATGGCGGACGGAATTTAAAATTTATCATTTTAATTAGAAAAATACTCGGTCTTATAGTAAATTAAATTAGAAAAAGAAAACCTCTACTGCAATTTCTCGAAATTATGCATGTTTCTCGTGACAATAATTTATGAACAGATACAATTTCACTGTTACCGCATCTTTTCTAATTAAAATGATAAATTTTAAATTCCGTCCGCCATATTGAATCGGACATATTGAATTTCTGAATGTGTAATATACGTATGCAAAGTGCACACAATAATGTACGATATGCATAAAAAAAAATGTTTTCTTTGTTCTTGTGAATGAATTTTTACCGAAATACATAATGTCGGTTCGTGCTTCACGCATTCCGGGCGCCATATTGCAACATGCCATTTTGTTTTTCGGAAAGTACCGGTGATTTTTTGAAACTACACACTCTAAGCTACAATTTGAGCCCAAATAGACCTAAGTAGGTGTTTCTGATTTTTAGACAGGTGGGGTGGCTTTTTTCACAAAGAATGCCCCATATATATATATATTCTAATAATTTCTTTCCTAACATGAATATTTGTTTTTGCCAATTTCTCAATTCCAATTTTGCATTTACTTAAATGTCATTAAAAAATCAGTATATAACTTATTCTTAAAATTTTCAATTGCAACAAATATTTTATTAATTCAGAAATTTGTTAATACAACTTATTTATTAATAAACCTTTGGATTTTGCGAACGTTTCTTTACTATTTTGTTCGAAATATAGTAAACTAAATTTATTGTATATTGTTATAAAAGGAAAAGTCAGATTTAAACCATTTTTTAACGAAATGATTATCAATTATTTATCACCTTTTCTAGTCGGGAATGAAATTGGACAATTTGTTGATAAATAAAAGACCATATACCCAGTCTTGTGCCAAACATGTGGTTTTTAAATAGGTCAATGAAAATCAGTATCTGAAACATAATGTACTAATTTTCGATATCTTAATCGGTGTATTACAATATTATTAGTATAATATATTTATTTAATTAATACGTAAAAGAAAACCCATAGCTAGAAATAATAGCATAATGTAGATAAAACAAAGTAAATAATGAATGACGAATAACCATCTTGCTGAATGATACATTCTTGAAATCAATTTAATTAAAAGTAAGTAAAATTGTCGTGAAAGGGTTTAAATGTTTAAAAAAATATTGGTGAAAATGTATAACTAAATTAAATAAGATTTTATACTATATGGATATACTGATTTACAGAATGCTGTTAGTGTAATCATAAAAGTTTTCTAACGGGATAAAAATATTATTGTCTAGTAGTATTGAAATATTTCAAAAAAGCAGTTAGTAATTTAGTACAATTTTATTGGAGAAGTAAAAAAACATCGTTTTATTTTAATATTACATTAATTGAGTATTCCAAATATTTGTTTCCTAAATTTGTTTGCACGATACTTTCGTTTGCTCTGTATTTTTTAAAAGATGTTTCCATTTACCGTAAATGCAATATAAACTGTTGCCGTATATATAAATAAAGATACCGCCCGATATTAGAAATAAGATGGAAGGTCTACATTATATTTGAAACATATAAAAAAAAATCAATTACAAGCTTATATTAACTACAATAACTGTTTTAGAAAAAATGTACGACTTGTAATTTTTGTACATTATTTCGGAAATTACAATAAAATATTGTACATTTATTTTTTTTAATATTACAGAGAATTCGATTCTCACAAATATCATTCTGCAAAAACATATTGTTTAATGTTTTTAAAATTTATTTTCTCAATTCATTTTGTAAATAAAATAACTAATAGTAAACAAGTAAAAAATTGTTTTCGTTACAAATGTTGAGTAAATGAACAAAAAAAAAAAAAAAAAATCCCCGACGTCGAAATCGAACTAAAAAAATTAACGCGCTGCACTCAACTCATGCGCTTTTACCACTCGACTACGACGAGTATACGCAACTTTAATTTTGGAAGTATCTGATAAAGTTCAACCCCCCGTCATTTGTTTAATACTTTCACGCGCCCGACCATATATTTTCCTCTCGCTCCGCTCCCCTCTCGAGGGCCCACAAGCTCAGACCGCCGACGACTGCCGAAGCAACCTGCGCGCGGAAGGTGCGCATTAAAAACGGCTTCTTTCAGCTGAAAACGGCTCCTTTCTGACGGCACTGCACTTGACATCAAAAACTATGGATCAGTACACCTGGACCAAGCTTACAAATATATTCGCAATTTATTTATTAATTTCAAAACACGTTATGAGATTATCACGTTTTTAATTTTCACGTGTACTTCCGTTTGCATGTATTTGCTGATATCCTAGCTCGGTGATCGGATATATGTTTCTCGGAAAATTGTTCCCGGAAATTCGTTTCCTGGAAAATCGTTCCCCTGGAAAATTGTTCCCTGGAAAGTCGTTCCCTTGGAAAATCGTTCCTCTGGAAAATCGTTCCCCTGGAAAATCGTTCCTCGGAAAACCGTTCCTCGGAAAACCGTTCCCCTGAAGGGTCTGAAAAATTGCATTTTGTAGTATTTAAATAAAAATAGCCTGGAATACCTCGCCCTCCCCCTTTTCCTTTCCATCATCCTATTTTAAAGTCATGAAAATAATCATTTCCCGACAACTTCCTTTAATGAACATGTATGGACTTGTACCAGGAATATGTGTGAATGCGGTTTGTTACTGAGATGTTAAGAGGCATCGCAAGTAATCGCGAGAGTGAGGGAGAGAGAGAGGAATGCGACGAACTGAGGCATGTTCGGTTAGGTTATGATAGTTTTAGCGGGGGATTTGTAGGTATAGGCATAAGGGGCATTGTAGATTAGGGTCACACCAAATTTTCCGTCACGGGAGACTACGATTGTCCGCGGGCTACCATTTTCCAAGGGAACGATTTTCCAGGGGAACGATTTTCCAGGGAACGATTTTCCAGGGGAACGAATTTTCAGGGGAACAATACTCCGAAAACGAATTTCCGGGGAACATATGTCCTAGAACGTCCCAACTCTGTTAATGCCTATAACTTTACCGCTATGAATTTTCTGGAATAGTTCTTTCCGCACCAAGGACTTGATTTGAGGTATTGCAGTAACGGAGCTAAGGAGTTCGAGACGGAGAGAATGTACCAGTCACATTGCCTAACGTCAATCCAAAGCTGTCTGACTACTATAGTTTCCGACGACATTACACGTAATGACTTCAAATGTGTATAAGTATAACAAAAATGAAAATACGCATATGACCACGCAGAGCCGCCCACGCACACGCACACGGACACGCACAAGCACACACACACACGCGCGCGCGCGCACACACATACACACACACACACGCGCGCGCACACACACACAAATCTACCCACGTACACACGTCAGCGGCGAGGGGACTCACTGTAATCTAGCACCTCGAAGAGATGTGAGTCTGACCTTTTGTATATGTAAAAATAATGACAGTATTTGTAATTGTCTCTAAATCTGGCAGAAATTAGCATATTTCCTGATTTCTCATGTGTAAATTATATTAGACAGAATGACCAGATGATTGATACTGAAACAGTCTAAAAAGAAAACTCGAGTTATTAAAATAATAGTCGTTGTACGAAAATAATAACTTGCAATGAGTGTATAAATGGGCATAAAAGCCGGATAAAATCGATTTTAACAAATCTGGAGATTTAAATACGCGTTGTACCAGCGAAGATGCACTTAATTTGTGATTTTTATATTAATGGCTAAGTCTACAAAAAATTACGAATCCATACGCCAAGCTGATGTTATGAAATAGGAGAAATTGGCACCAGATGGCGTGTAGAACCAATTTTTCTACATTATTTAATAAATAATATATTTATTAATTTTTTATTTTAATTTGTGTACTTACATAATTTTTAGCTAGCTCTCACCCCCCCCCCCCTGCCCACGGGATTCATACCCGGTCCCTCGTTTTGAAAGTATGCATTAAATTATACGTTACTAATAATTCTTTACGTGATCATTCAAAATAACAGCTTAACTTTCAAATTCACTCGAGTTGCTTACACACTAACAATCAGAATGTAATTAAAAGGTAACCTTTGTCGATAATACTAAGGCAGAAAATAGCAGCAGTCTAACATTTTTCATGAAATTTAAAATCTACGTATAACAGGTTTTCGAATTCGATACTTGCGAATTCCGTTCTAGATTTTCTGCCTTATTTTGATAGAATTCGGTCCTTATGGTCCGGGAGCGGGTTGCAAAAAACACGATCGGTGTCCTATTGCGGGTTGCCGCATATAACATAAAAGCTTGTAAAAAAACAGAGCATGAAATACTCCTATATCGATTCGATATCTGTGCGACATAGAAATTAAACAGCAACTTCCGGTACATCAAATTGGAGGTTAACTGGTCAGAATCCTATTGTGATGAACAAGGTACTATATGAAAAAGTTCTGCTAATACTAAAAAAAATATCGGGTTGCCGCCGCCCACCTGGTTGCACATACGTCTCTGGTCGCATATATAACCTCATTTTAGTTAGCGCGTAAACTTGGTCAGTGTTCTGTTGCGATGAACCAGGAGTCAAATGAAAGCTAGAAGTTTTTTTTTTTTAAAAAACGAGGGTTGTCTATGTGTTTTAGGCGCGGATGAGAGGTAGTGCCGAGACTAAACAAGACTTCAGAATTTAATCCTTTATAACTTCTGTTAACATTTCCTCCCCAAAATTAATATTTAAAGTTAATCCGATAAACAATTACAAAGTAATACCGGTTCTGGCATACTTTTTTTTATTTATTTATTGCAATTAAACGGGTCAGAAGCCCATTTATCTTGAAAAAGGCCGTTTGAAATTAATTTACCATATACATCCGAATCAATTTTATTTAAACTCTACTTCATTCACATACAATAGTCTTTCTGGTAATGATAATCAATGAAAAATTGCTTTATGCACATTGAATTTTTGCACCATGCACATTTCACAACGGCGGTATTTTTGCATGAATCGTAGACTGGGCTATAATATTTCAAACAGAAATAATACAATAAAAAAAGGGGAAGAAAACTGGCTATGAATGTGTTACGGACAGAATCGATGTTTTATCGATTGCGGTACGCGGCGTAGGTTTTTCCCACAAAGGTGGTTTTCCCTACGCCATTGCACACCCGAATGGGGGTACCTCTCAAAATGAAGCAGGCCTGTTAGGTAAATTATGTAAAAGGCCCTTCAAAATGGTGACGATCTCGATATAATTCTTTGTAATTCGAATAGAATAATATCGATGTCAAAAATGACGTTGTAGTCTATTTAAATGTTCGAGAATTTGAAAAGTCGAACGAAGATGAAAAAGTGACGATCGGTTTTGAGAGAACGTTTCGGAACGTCGTCGGGTGAGGAAGTCCGCGTCGCGATCGGGTCGTCACCGGTTGATCGCTAATAAATAGTTTATATTTTCTTTCGGCCGATCGAATTGTATGTTTGAATTAAAGCCTTTCCACCAGTCGTTTACAAAATTGGTTCCGAAACCCGGGAACAATTGCCGGGAATGGTGGAAGTTGGTTTTCTGGTGTTCGCGATTGAACTTTGTGTCGCGTATGTACATATTATGGGACTGTCTTCCGCATTTGTGACTCTGTGTTGTGGCATTTTTTGAATCTCAGAGTGAGCCTGCGCACAGGATTTGGACATCCGTGAGAGTTTGACGAGGACGACGCATCATCTGTGGGATCGGTTTGGACAGGAGGCCTCCAGAAAACGACACGATCGCCAATCTCCGTACGCGGCCATGTTGATTGCAGCGATTAATTGCACCTATTATTCGGGATATCCACGGTAAAATGGACTTCGGCATGGTGAGCTTTGCGTGTTTGTATCGCCTTATATATCGCAATTGTGTAATTTTAAAAAGCGGTGAATTACATACGGTTTTAACGCGTTCGTTGTACAATTCCGTACTTGAAGCTCGCGATCGTGTTTTGTCGCCCTCCGCGACGCCGACTTTAAAATTGGAACATCTTTGTACTAGAGATGCTAGTTCATTTCGAAATCGTCGAGAAATGAATCTATATACATTTGACAGTTCTAATTTAATCGTTTCATAACCCTGTATATTCCTTTATTAATTCCATAAAATTCCGGTCGGCTATAGTTAACCTGTTTTTTGTACTCCGTAAGCATAGTACTTTGGGTCGGAGCGGACTGCGGAATACGTTTTCCTTAATCGGGTTAGGTTAGGAGTATCAATTGTTTTTAGAACACCTTTGAAGCGATCGAGCGGGAATAAAATATTTTGACTTCATGTTTAGAAATTGAATCTTGAATTCTCTAGGAACGCGACTTTCGCTGTAGTGACCTCGTTTGCGTCTAGGTAAACGAGTTTTCTCGCGATAGAGATAAGGATAATTATGGGATGGCAATATCGGAAATATTTTTAAATGTAATTTATTAAAAGTTACGTTGAAGGTTTAATAAATATTCAATATAATAAGTGTCGATTTGGTTGATATTCAGAAGAATATCAATTTGATGAATATATTGAAAATGTCATTTTTAGAAATGTTGGAAATGGAATGCGTTTGATAGTTATTCGAAACGACGCCGTTCGTAAACTAAAGTTTCCACAAGAGTACTTTCTGGGAGGTGTTCAAACGAACATCGCCTTCGGGAATTTTGAATTTCGAATTTCGGAGTTATGGCGAAAACGAAAAAACATAGAATCTGTAAGTTGACCGGGTTCTTATTTTTTAAGTTAGATGCTCCTTTGTTATTTGACCACAAAGAGGTTGGTGCTTCTCGAAATACTCCTGGAGAAGTCAGGCGGAATTTAAATAGAGATTCTACTGTAGTCAATGGTAGTACCGATATTGACGTCCCATGAAATACATTATGTACATTATGAAATGTAATTAGTTCTGCAAGCTCTGTTCGAATTCACTGTTATTGAAGATAATTAATTTATTGAAATTGCAGATTTAATAACTAATACTATATTCATAGCGAGTAAGAAATCGGCAGAATTTTTAGAATGAGGATACGTAATTTAAATTCTAAATTCTATTTATTGAAAATCAAACATAAATACGTGCATATTTACAGGGAAATTGAACAACGACTTATTAAGTCAATAATTGTAAATTTTAATAATTGAAAGTGAGGACAGTACGAAGTTGGATGACGTATATTAGGCATCCGATTACGTCAAAATCGCTTTAGAATATGTTTGGCAAAGTTCTTAATTCTACATTGTCATTCAGCGATTTAAGTCGAAATATCGATCCTTTCGATTTTGTTGAATATTAAATACCAGTCAGCGTCTTTGACAAGTGTTCTGACGAACATCATCATTCTCTAGATGTCCGTAAGAACATCGCGCCTTTATAAATGTTCAGACCATACTGTTGCGAACAGTTCGAATTGTTCTAAAGATATTGCCGTCGAGACGCCTGCTTCGAGCGAATAAAGCTATAGTTATTGAAAGCTTGACGGCATGTTTTATTTTACCCGTTGAACATAAATTTGGTGCATTGAAAGATAATCGAAATAACAGCGCCTTCAATAGGTGTTAGTAAAACGTCATGTTTTGTCCGATGTTTGTGGAAACATCAGCCCCATTTTCTCAAACGGAAGTTTGAGGGAAGATAATATTTATGGGTACACATTCTAAATAATGTCACATTTTTAGCGGTGTTTCAAAAGTTCAGTATGGCCATTGATATTTGAAGAAAATATGATGGCGATTAATTATTGACTTTATCATGTAGATGAAAGAAATGTATTTGTATTTAAATATGTCAACAAAGTAGCATGAATCTATAATGGGATTATGATTCTAATTACAAATGAAAAAGAAATGTTTGGACCTTTTCGTGAACGGTTTGGTATCGATTTCATTACAAATTTTGTGCGCGAATGACAATTTGAATAGTAGTAACGTAATATAAATCATAATAATATGAATGACTGGTCAGGTTTGTGATGGTCATGATAGGCGTCAATGTTGATGGTGCCCGGGTCCCGGTTTGGTAAGTGGATCGCGGGCCTGATGTATTTGCATTTGCACTTTTCTTGAATGACAAGTCCAATTATTTGGATGGCGATGACGACGTGATGAATCAAATTGGAATCGATTTAAATTTCATTACGTATTTTGGATACGAATCCAAAATATAAGCCCATTAATCTTATTATTATTTATTAGAAGGATGAACCTTCTTTTGTTTCTTACTTAATGGTTTGAAAACGATTGAGGCAGTCGATCGAAAGAGTCGATCACGAGCTGATCCCCTACATAGGGCGACGCACATTGGGGCGCTATTGATGGTTTCACGCACGACAGCCTACAGGCCGCAATTTTCAACCGCTTTAAAAAAATCTAAGTGCATTTTAAAGCTTATGAAATTTGCAACAAATGTGTCTATCTAGATTTTTAAAATAGTGGTATAAAACTTAATGGTGGGCATTGCTCTTTAAGAAAGCATATTCTTAAATATTTAAAAACGTATAGAGGGCTACAAACTGATTCACTATCTTTATTAACGTGATAATTTTACCATAGAGTAATGGAAATAACTAATTATAAACCTGACAAAAAATGTCAAAACTAAAAATGGCGGATCCAATATGGCGGACTGTTCTTTCACAATACTGAATGGATACTTATAAAATCTATTCTTGTTGGTTTCTGGAGCTTGCGAATTCACCCTCAAATTTTGTGCGATTAACACAGTGTCAGGTTTTTAAATAGGTCACGTGATTCTATTATTTTTAATATAATTGATATTATTATTATTATTTTTATTATTAATAATATCACTTTTCGAAAAATTATACACGATAACTAAATTTATTAAACAGAAACGTACATTCTTGACATGGGCAACTGAAAGACGAGGAAATTTTGCATTCGAATACAATAACAAGGTATCTTTCAATTACCGATGTCAAAACTGTATGTTTCTATTTAAGAAATTAAACTAGACCCTGAAATAACCTTGAATATGACATTCAAGGTCAAATCTAAGGTCATCATTGGATTCCTTGTTGAAAATTATATTTCACCCTCTTCGAGGTGTTTTGCATGTTTGTTGCATACCCTATATAATAATGATAATAATAATAATAAAAATAATAATTACTGTGTTAATCGCATAAAATTTGAGGGTGAATTCGCAAGCTCTAGAAACCAACAAGAATAGATTTTATACATATCTATTCAGTATTGTTAAAGAACAGTCCGCCATATTGGATCCTCCATTTTTAATTTTGACATTTTTGTCAGGTTTATAATTAGTTATTTCCATTACTCTATGGTGAAATTATCACGTTAATAAAGGAAGTGAATCAGTTGGTAGCCCTCTATACGTTTTTAAATATTTAAGAATATGCTTTCTTAAAGAGCAATACCCACCATTAAGTTTTATACAACTATTTTAAAAATCTAGACAGACATTTTTATTGGAAATTTCATAAGCTTTAAAATGCACTTTGGTTTTTTTAAATCGGTTGAAAATTGCGGCCTGTAGGCTGTCGTGGGTGAAACCATCAATAGCGCCCCAATGTGCGACGGTCGTATTTGGTAAAGATCGAGAGTGGAATCGTTGGTTCATGACGACCTTTATAGAAAGGCATTCTGTATACCTATGTATTTGTTAGTGTCGAGTCAGCCGTCAGATGACGAGATGAAACTTCAAATGAAATTGATACCAAACCTGAGTGTGTTTGAAACACAGTACTTGTTCTATTCGTGGGTCCAGAACGACCCGTCGTCGGTGAAATATTTCGATGGCGATATAATATAAACAGAGCTTGCAGATCTGTGACGTGAACAATTTTAAGAAAATGTATACTTGCTGTATGTTCAAAACGAATCACAAGCATTGAATGTATAAGGTAAAATAAAATTTTGCGGCAGCCGCAGTAGAAGAGTGCCTATATAGGTACTATGTACGAGTCCTTTGTATATGGCGATGGCATACATGATGCAAATAATGGTATATAACGGTATTTGTGGAGTCTCGAATTAATTTACTCTTAAAAGAAATTATCGATATGTGAAATTTCGATTCGGAGCAAGGTATCCTAAAATCGGAGCAAGGTGCATTTAGATTCAGAACGTTGGCGTGTTTCGGAGTTGGAGGTTTCGTACATTTTTGGAGTAAAGAGTTTGGTACAACTCGAAATCGGACATAGGACTCCATTTTGGAGTATGGTACATTTGCCTGCTGGCGATTCGCTTTCGGATGGAGAGTACCCGGAACGTTACACGCGCGGGGACTCGGGGCTGCGAGATCTGCCGTGGCTAGCCTGCCGGAGAACAAGAAGTCCGGAAGTTCGCAAACCAGAGGTACTTGGGGTACATGTAAAAATCTGCTGGCGATTCGCCTTTCGATGGATAGTACCCGGAGGGTGACATGCGCGGGGACTCGGGACACCAAGATCTGCCGTGGCTGGCCACCCGGGGAACAAGAAGTCCAGAGAGAGAGAGAGAGAGAGAGAGAGAGAGAGAGAGAGAGAGAGAGAGAGAGAGAGAGAGAGAGAAAGAGAGAGAGAGAGAGAGAGAGAGAGAGAGAGAGAGAGATCTTGACCTTCGAAATCGAAATTTCCAGATTCTAATATATAGATAAAAAAAAGTTCGTATTCCTGGCTGCCTTAACTTTCGTCTTGTTAATTCATGACAGCCGCGCATGATATGAAATGATTCAATTGGACATACATACTGTCACTAAAGATATACGAATGAATACTTACTACAGTTGATGCGTAATGTATGGATACTTGTGAGTTATTATGCCATAATGTAGACCTAATCAATGCGAAGCTGTGTCACTGTACGCGGATCTTTTTTCGATTATGTTCCCTCAGCGGGGGGAGTAATATGGTATACAGTGGGAGATGTAGTGAGAGTGTTTGTCTTTGTTGTAAGACTGACCTGAATAACTGACACCATTACTGACGTAATTTAAATTTGTCGCTTGTAGCGTAGTTTCATAGAACATGGGTAGTATTTGAGTAGCGTTACGAGTGTTTGCAACCATCTTACAATGGTAGCACTCGCCCTTTAGCACAGCTTATACGCTCTTCAGTTTTTGCTTTACGATCACTAAATTTGGTTTTGTTTTTGCTATTATTTAAGTAATATTTTAGTAGTTAGTGATCGACCTGCTTTGTCTTTTTCACTGACTTGGGCGTAACTACGGTTGACCTCGAGCTAACTATGATGCGATGTATGACATGTTATTGACGTAAGTTTGAATTTAAAAGAATGTGAAATGGAAGCTCTATTGACCAAAGCATAGGCAATGATACTGACTAACGAGTCTTAAAGGAATTAGTATGAGATTGTATTTGGTTACTAATTTGGTTATTAATGTGGAGTGCATGACGTGTGAAGAGTTCGATGACGAATTGAATGGGTTATGAAAACATCGATTCTCGTGGAGTGTACGAGCCCGTAGACTTCAAACAGGGGGGAGAATGTTACGGACAGAATCGATGTTTTATCGACTGCGGTACCCGGCGTAGGTTTTTCCCACAAAGGTGGTTTTCCCTACGCCATTGCACACCCGAATGGAAGTACCTCTCAAAATGAAGCAGGCCTGTTTGGTAAATTATGTAAAAGCCCCTTCAAAATGGTGACGATCTCGATATAATTATTTGTAATTCAAATAGTATAATATCGATATAAAATATGACGTTCTGGTCTATTTAAATGTTCGAGAGTTTGAAAAGTCGAACGAAGATGAAAAAAAGTGACGATCGGTTTTGAGAGAACGTTTCGGAACGTCGTCGGGTGAGGAAGACCGCGTCGCGATCGGGTCGTGACCGGTTGATCGCTAATAAATAGTTTATATTTTCTTTCGGCCGATCAATTTATTAGAATTAAAGCCCTTCCACCAGTCGTTTACAGAATGAGACATTGCAGTTTTATGATGTTATTTTGAAGATGCTAATTGATGTCACAGTTGTGCAAAATAACTATATCAGAAAATTGCTTAATTCAAAATTCCAGGGTCTAAAGAAGAAAACATCGAGCAGTTGAATCAAACCTGTTGTTTCTGCGGGAATGGGTTCTATTTTGAAATATTTATTTGATTTTGAAATTGTTTGAAAGGTTTTTTCGTTTTGGCCACTCCAAGAATCTAATAGTATAATCGTTTTCTCATTAGATACTGGAAGAAAGTCTTCTTCAAACCATGTTTTAACAAGATTGGATGTCAACTTTCCTGATTTGGAAGCCAGCACATGAACATTTTCTGGTTCAAAACAACTTTTCTGCACTATAGGCCCAAACTTACCGTATTTTTCTTCCAAAACTATGAGTGGAGGTGAATAGAGAACATCATTTGCCGAAATAAGAGGCTGTTAGTGTAACTATGTGTCCCTGAGTTTACTGGTTGGGTTAAAGCTTCAACAGATTGTTGTCCCGTGAAAGAAAGAGTATGCCCCGTGTGAATCTCTAGATTAAAACCAGATTTATCAGAGTTGAAGACTTTTTTTCTCCAACCAGGGAATATTTTGTTTAATTTTATCAACAAATATTTTGGACTCTTCTAGCAATTTGTCCTTATTTTCTATGGATTTTTTGTAATAAATGTATTTATCTTTCGAGACACAATTCTATCTTGTTTCTTAAACATGAAAACCCATTTCATTAAGCTTTCAATAAATGTGCTGGAAAGGAAATTTTATCTCGTGCTTCTAAAGCCCATCTACGAATATTTAAATCGTGAACTGACATAGAGTTTTCAACAACTTCATTGAACTTGTTTAGCACATATTCCGAAATTTCTTTTAGTTTCGCAAGTCTGTTCCCTCCGTTCACGATTCGTTCCTCCCATCGATATAACTCTCAGTTTGATTTTACACGTTTGAATTTACTTTGAACTGTTTCTAGTTTTAGCAATCGTTTTTTTCTCTGATTTCCAGTACTCAATAGCTTTCCATTCATAATTATCATCAGTGGCTTTATCTTGAGAAGATGTCTTATGAACTGACTCTTCAGTCAAAACATGCTCAATATCAATTGATTATCATTTTCATCTTCTATACCAGACACCCGTGTGAAACTTGCATTGCATCTTCAAAATGCAATGATTCGTAAGTTTCCATGAAGAAAGTATTATTTATAGAATCTTTTATCAAGTTTTAAATATAAGAACTAAAAACTTTTTCTTCGTCAGTTATTACGCTTTCCGGATCATGCTCAGGTTGATCGAAAGCTTTTAAAACTACGACAAATTCATATGCAAGCCTTGCCTCAAGGACGGTAACGTCAAAATCATAAGCCATAAGATCAAACATCAGACCACCTCCCAAACTACTATTTTTGAAACCAAAAAACAAAGAAATAGCAACTGACCAAGATAAAGCAAAAAAGTTACTGATTGAATCTTTCGACCCCGCCAAGGCAAAAATTCAGGTCAGAAATATCAGAAAGACAAAAAATGGACTTATCATAGAAACTCCAACCCAGGAGGATCTAGATAGGTTCAAACAAAACAAAAATATCACCAAGAATTTCGAATGTGAGGTACCTCGTAAGAGGCTACCAAGAATTATTATTTATGATGTACTTAAGTTCATAGAGGAAGATAAACTCGTCGAGACAATCCTCAATCAAAATGTTGAGGTAACTAATGAAAAGGATACTATAACCCTGAAATTTAAAACGGACAAGAAAGACTCAAGCAATGTTCATTGGGTGGTGGAAGTAACGACACTCATACGCCAAAAGATTTTAGAAAAGGAACGTCTGTATATAGATTGGGCCTCTTGCAAGGTCCAAGATTATTTGTTAGTAACCAGGTGTTCCAAATGCCAGGGTTGCGGTCACGTGTCCGAACACTATACTACCGAAGAAATTTGTCCTCACTGCAATGAAAAAGGACATAAAAGGCAAGACTGTCTCAAAAAGATACAACCGCCAATAAAGAAATGCATCAATTGCTCAAAATCGATAAGGAACCATAGTCGTAATGTAAATGATAAAATTTGTCCCGCGTACACTGCGGCGTACGAAAGACTAATAAACTCCACTGATTATGGTCAGCAATAACCATAATCTGAGAATTCCGCAATTAAATTGCAGAAAGTGCACGAGGGTGAGGCCTGAAGTTAGAAACTTCGGAGTAGACAACGAAACAGACGTCCTCATTCTGCAAGAACCACATGCAAACAAAAAGACTAATCAAATTTGTAGCCTGGAATGCCATACCAGGATTGCGAAGGCGATTAACCCTTTGAAACCCACATTTAAAACAATATACTAATTATTTCAAAGCGTGCGGTACACATAGTTTTCGGGGTCACTGATTCCGAATCAGATGTCAGTTTTTCGAAATTCAAAATGGCGGATCCAATAAGGCGGACAAAATTTTAACAATTGGAGAGAATTTCGTGAAAATCCATACTGGGGTGTTTTCGGGGTCGCTGAGTACGAATCCGATGTCAGTTTTTCGAAATTCAAAATGGCGGTCAGTGCATTGAAAAACTGAGAAAAATTGGTGAAAATCGTTATTCGAGGATTTTGGGGATCGCTGGTTACGAATCTGTTTACGGTTTTACGGAACTCAAAATGGGGGATCTAATATGGTGAAGAATATTTGGAGAAATCCAGAGAAATTGTTATTCAAAATGCCAAGATGAAGATGTCGGACAATATTTGGAAAAATCGAATGAAACTTGTGAATATCATTATTCGTAAATTTTCCGGGTTTTCCGCTTACATGCTATAGGAAACCCCATTTCTATAAAGCGAGCAAAAATTGTCTCGAAATTTGAAAACGTACTTATTGACAAGAAAGCGAGCTTTGTAGATATTTGTCATTAAGCTTTATGCGTTATTTTTCTACATACGTTCATAACATGTTATATATACTTATATAGATACACATAAGTATAAATAGTCATATATAATTCAATAAATAATAATAAATCATACATCTAGCTTCCCTCAATTTATTTGATCAACATATATGTATAGAGTAACCATTTTTAGTTTACTATACAATAATTCTGGAAATAATTGAATTTCGAATTTCGGGAAACTGACATCGGATTCGTAATCAGCGATCCCGAAAACCCCCAATATGGATTTTCACGAAATTGCCTCAAATTGTTAAAATTTTGTCCGCCATATTGGATCCGCCATTTTTAATTTCGGGAAACCGACTTCGGGTTCGTAATCAGCGACCCCGAAAACCCTACAGTATAGATTTTCACGAATTTGTTTCAAATTGTCAAAATTTTGTTCGCCATATTGGATCTGCCATTTTGAATTTCGAAAAACTGTCATCGGATTCGGCATCAGTGACCTCGAAAACATAAGCAACGATAATTAAAACTACTTGTTTACTACCGAATTTCTTTGGAATTGAATTAATCATACAAAAAGTGACATTTTTAAGCGTAAATTTGTTCATAACATCAATAAAAAAAATAATATTACTAAAAATACTGCACTATTGACAAATATAAACCCTTTTCACATTAAAAATGGAAAAAAAATTGGAATATTATATATAAATAGGAAAATATGACCAAAATAAGAAGGCTGAATCTGACGCCACTATAGTGGCGTCTGGGACTCAAAGGGTTAACACATATCCGCTAGCTGCAAATAGCAGTCACCAATCCCGAAATCGATGTCATGCAACTCAACAATCTCTCAAATTCGCATTTTGTCGTTGTCGAAACGAAACATAAAGGGGAAACCCTATATGTAGCAAGCGGGTACTTTCAATGCAGTCATTCCATAGAAGGTTACCTAGAACACCTCGAAAAAGTTTTAACGGAACTAGAAGGCAAAAAACTCATCATCGGCATAGATGCGAATGCGAAATCCCCATTATGGGGATCAGACATAACATACCGGAAAGGCCAACTGCTGGACGAGCTCATAGGTCAGTGGCAACTCACTGTTTGTAATACAATTGACAGCGGTCCCACCGTTGTCAATGAAGCAGGCACAGGAAACGTAGACGTAACTATTGCTTCCAAGGAAGTAAGAGGCATCATGGGCTGGGAGGTGAGAGATAGAGGAATCTCTAGCGATCACCTACCCATAACCTATGAATTAAGACGTGAGAGAAAAACTAAAGAGTTTTTCTTGACACCCTAAAACTTGATTGGGACACAACACTAATATCAGTCTAAACAGTAAAGCAGAATTAATTCAAACCATCAAAACGTTAAATCGAAGTATAACAAAGGCAATCAACCTCGCAGCACCCAAAAAGAAAATACTCTACACGGAGAGAAGGTTTTGCGGGCAGCGCGCCGCAGCCCGCAGCGGCGGCATCCCCACTCTTTCGGGACGAAGAACCCCCGAATTCGGTTAAGTGGAACGTCATAACTCATGACACGCTGCCTTCCTGCAATTCGTGCACGCTGCCTGCCCGATCCGCGGGTACGCAGCGGTTCCGCGGTTCAGGTGCCGTATTTGCCCGAATGGGACATTCGAAACTTTCGTGTATATTCATTTTTAAACGAACAAAAACTCATTTTACAATTTTTTTGTACCGATTAAGAAAAAATGTGACCATTCACTGCAATTATGTATATAAAATAATAAGTTTTAGAAAAAATAGCATCCAATTTACTTACAATGTTCCAAAATTATAATCAAATTTTGAGAATTTAATAAATAGACTTTACCCATGCCAAGAGTTTACTTTGGTAAAAGTAGCACCCTAAAGTCGCAAATAAGATATAAGTAAACAAAACAAAGTAAAAAAATGTGCATTTTACCGTTCAATCCAATTTCTCGACAAATATAAAAAGTGATAAATTGAGATTCCATAAAATTACAAAATTAAAAATGGCGGATCCAATATAATGGGGAAAAATACGGGTTTTGAGGATGCTGATTATGAATCCATTGTCAGGTTTTCATCATTGAAATTCATAATTCTATTTTGCAAATCCAACGGATTCGGAATCCGTCAAACTCGACTTAAGTAAGTATATATATATATTACAGTCGGCGTGATGGTCGTGCGGGCTAAGGCGTCAGTCTTAGTGACTTTTAAAGTTTAGGAACTTTGCTGGGCGAAGGTACGAATTTGGGACCGCTGTCGACTCCCGTCGTCAGTTATCGGCACCGTCAGCGTCTTATCCGCGGTCGGTACGACGTGGGTCTTATCTCGGATAAAGATGGGATAAGCCCCGCGTCGTACTCGCTAAGGTACAGATCGCACAATCTGCTGGTGATACCGATATTGGGGTAGGGGGGACTGGCTCTGGATGGGTGTTGTGTTGTATCTGCCTAGTTCTGTACTGTCTGTCTCTGTCCTGTAGCTGTCCACTCGAGAGCCGACCCACAAATAGACGATTAAATGTCATTAACGCGGGGAAAATAACCTGTCCTTTGTCCTTTGTCTTTTTTGTCCTTATATATATTATATTTTATGATTTAAACAATTCATACCCAAGCTTTAAGTATTTTTTTACATTAAGAAGTTTGAATTTAGTTAAATTTACGCGTAGAAAATAGTAGATAATTACAAAATCTATCAAATTGTCTCTGAAAATTGCAATTATGCTCTTTTATTTAGTTTACAAATTGTGCCCGGAATTTGCAAAACTTTTAACTTCACAATGTCATGTATTTTTACCGTTGTATTAAAGGTATAACTGACCTGGAATATGTTAATGCAATATAATAATGGAAATGTTGAGTCTTATTCGATCAAAATTGATTATTTATATTTGAAATTGAAAATTTATATTTAAAATTGAAAATTTTCTATTTAGCGATTTTGATATTTACGGAATTAGGGATTTGAAAGTTGTGGTAATTTTATTTTCTAGAAATGATGTCACTTTTATGGCTTTTTGACCCCACCCGATTGATTAGATAAATAAAATATCTTAATTACCACAGCTTCTGAAAGGCTGTCGAACTAAAATACATCACAATTAAAATGTTATCTAAAAGTTAACACGCATGAATTATTTCGAAATTTCGTTAGCATGAGGATCAAATGTTCCATTTTTAATAACTATATATATTTTTCTGGAAAAATGAAGAAATCAATTTTATTTATGTTGTTGGTAATGTTGAAATGTGGCGCTCGATACACAAGACGGAGTTTACGCTTCAATTTCTCTATTTCAGCATAAAAATTGCAATGAAGTACGCGACTGTGTCTGATAAATAAATATTAGTACATTAAATGATACTCAGTTTTAATATTTTTATCAATAATATACTAAAATGTAGTGTATATTTACGATTTTCATACTAATAATATCAAAGTATCACATTTTTCGAAATCATCGCCACCCCTTCAAAACGGGTGCTCTAATCACATCACAAAACACAAAATGTCTAATACATATGCGCCCGTTCCGGTATTGAGGACAGCCGATTCGTATGAGAGCGACGTATTCCTGTGTATCAGGACAGCCGCTTCACCAATCACAGTCGTGCAGTCACACCGGTCACTTGGCGAAGCGAACGATTTGCAAAAGATATACTGGATGAAAAAATGTGCAGTGAAATAATTGAGAGTCTTGAGAATGAAAAATTTGTAAATACATAGGTATAAACTAAAACTAAAAAATTGAACATAAATATAACTAGAACAAATTTAGAAACTATATAAACTGGCATAAATTTTGACATTAGCAAACTTTTTGTTTTAATTTCTATGTTGGAACCAACAATAGTTTTTAGGAAGATTAATAGTGGTTCGGAACCTACTTTAAACTATAGGGCCTGCACACATATATTTACCTCCTGACTCTTCAAGTCAGGAAAAATTAAACTTAAAATGCCATACATGGAAAGTTTTGTAATAATGTAACGCGCAGATTTCCATGTCATGTCGACATGCTCTCTGGTGTGCTGAAAAGCGGTGGACGGAGGGGTATATCTTCCTTTAGAAGATATACATGGGCAAACGCATTTTTTTTTATAAATTATAAAAATCTGCCTTTTTCAAGGCTACCAAATCCTTACAGTTCATAAATTATAACAATCAACCTTTTTCAAGGCTACAAAAAATTTATAATGGATCCGCCATTTTGAATTTTGACAATCTGACTTCAGTTTCGTAATCAGTGACCCCAAAAACCCTCAAGTAACCAGTTTCCAGCAAATCCAAGCAATTTAAAGAAAGATATTGAATTTTTATCCTTTAAAAATGTTGGGGTACTTTTTACCTTTAAAAAAATGTTACTGCCGATATAAAAATTTACGTGTATATTATTTTTCATCCCTCTTGACGTATGCAAAGTTTGATAAAAATCGGTGTCTGTCACTTGAGTATGTTTACTTGTAAATACTTACATTGGAGCAAGGTGCCTAATATGAATTCGGATTTCAAATTTAAATGAACCAACTCAAACGCAATATATAATGGATAGGGGAACTTTGTTCCATAAGCGGCGCAACTTACCCATATACTACTGAATTAAAAGTATAATTAAGAGAGCTCTTTGTTTCTACAATAATACGTGGTGTTCGGATGTTGTATAAAATATTTTAGTAAGAGAAAAATGACGAAATACTCTTGCAGTTAAACCAATTATGGGCGATTTAAATAAATGGTCATAATATGTATGTAGTTGTCGCATTGCCATTAAATTAAAATTACGCATGATTGGTTTATTGTCGTGGTCAGTAAAGCGCCCAGGGCAGTCAGTTTTACAAGAGATATATCGTAACATTTTATGTTGAACAGATTCAAGATTCAATAAACTGAGCTTGAGTATAAGGCGACCAGGTGACTGGCGCATACATAAGGATCGGCATCACTAATTTATAAAGATGTAATATAGTATCAGGTTTGTAGAAATCGAAAGTAGCTATTTTTATAAAGTCTGATATCCGTAACGCTTTAGCCGTAATTGTATTCATATGGTCAGTAAAATAAAATGATTTGTCAAAGAGAACACCTAAATCTAAAATTTCGACTCTATTCAACGAAGCACCATTTAAAAAATAAACATATTCTAAAGAGTCTACCCCTGTGAAAGCTAATTGCACGACATTTCTTAATGTTAAGCGGTAAGTCATTGGCAGTTGACCATGATAGTAAGTTATTTTTACATCCAATTGCAATTTTGACTCATCAAGAGGTATTTTCATTTCATAATATAATTTTATATCGTCCGCATAAATTAAGCACTCGACCGATTGAAAACAGCCAGTAAGATCATTTATAAACAAAATGAATAAAAGAGGGCCCAGATGGGAACCTTGCGGAACTCCTAATGTGATAGTCACAGGGCTGGATATAGTACCTGGGATTCTTACTACTTAAGTACCATCAACCAAAGAGGACTTCAACCAATAAACCCTTTATTTTCACATGGTCAGTAAAAGAAAATAGTCTGTAATTAGTCATATCTTGATTATTGCCACATTTAAAAACCGGATAAATGAATGCTGCTTTCCAAAAATAAGAGAATGAACAGGAATTGAGTCATTTATTGAATAGGAGCAGCAAAGGCCTAACTAAAACATTCGAACATTTTTTTACAAAATATGGTGGGATCTGGTCCGGTCCCGAGTTAATATTATCTGCCAGACCATTTAATGTAAGTTTTAGTTCATCCTCAGTAATACTAAGCGATTGTATAATTACGTTGAATTCGTGAGAGACGCGTAACGTGGGAAACTTCAAATGATCTGTCTTGACAGTAAATTGAATAGTTTAAAAGTCCCAATTCCGGTTCGTTAATGTGGGGCTTCGACCACGTCTGGGTAAAGAGTATAATGTCAGGTTCAGCAGTTAATTGATGTAGATTAGCCTTTAGGTAGCTCAATTTGTTATTTAGAGAGCGTACGTTTTGATAATAAATAATGAGACTTCTGACGCCCGTTATATCATTATTTATGAAAAGTCCCATTAACGGGATCGTTGATTTATTAACGGTGACTAAGACCTGTTTGTTATTTACATACCTGATAACTTTAGCATCGGTGTTATTTTTATTAGAAAAAAGGCTCTCTCTGCCTCATAGTTTTGTGGGTCGTAACTGAGATGCCTTGAGGTAAAAGGTTCCGATTTTTTACCACAAGTAGATCGTTATCACGAGAATGAAGATCAGCTACAATCGGACGGTGTTGATAGTTGGCCAATTCGACGTATCATAATGGATGAAAGATCGATATATTTGAAAGCTGCTAATCAAGTCTTGATTTGATGAAGGTCTACATTGTAGTCATTTGGAGGTACATATTCGGGTATACTGTAAACCATCAGATTACACGAACGAGCAATTCTGTCCTTCAATTTTCAATATTTAAGACCCCTTTATTTATAGATAAGGCATCGTCTTTGAGAGCTGACAATGAGTGAAGTTGTCTTTCAAAATGAGCCAATTGCGAGTTAATGAACGCTAATGAGGCGTTAGACGTTTCAAACGAGCACCTAATGAAATTTGTCAATTCTGTGAAATAGGGTGGCAAAGAAGATTCGTTACCTGGACTTGTGATACCATTTGCCGGGGACTTTTCCGTAGACGTGTCTCCTTTTATCGTGGTAGACGTGGGCTACAAATTATCTGAAGAGAGACTCTTCCGATTCTTCACAGTAGGCTTTTTGCTCTTCACTTGAATTATTGGAATACCTTCAATGCTTTAGGGAATCGCTATATTTACGTCAATACTGCTTCTGCACAAATATATTTGTTTCACACCACAGGACAATACAAAACCGTTTGTCAGTTTTAAAGCACAACGCAAATGCAAGTATACTGCACAGAGACGACAATTTATAGGGTTCACCATATTATTATTGCACTCAGTACACTTTAATGATCTCCTTTTGCTATTAGAGGTTGTGGACGACAAAACTCTATGCGTACGAAGACGTTTAGAAATAGTAGAGTTTGAAGATAATTCCAAAACAGAGTTAATTTGATCAACGAATTTTCCGGCTTTCCTCTTAGAAGGAATATTCATGTCAGGAATAGAAATGTTTATCTTTAAATATATAAAAATGATGACTTCAAACAGAAAGAACGCACCTTTAAATAACTGCAGACAAATCAATAGAAACGAACTTCAATTTGACACTTTAACAGATCATTACACAAGAAACGTATCGAATTTTCAATTAATCGGCAGATCTTATACAATATAGTATAACTATGAGTTTTTGAAACAGAGCTGACAATATATTTGGACATATAGCTGCTGTAAACAAAGCGCCGTTGTAAACACCCACTAAACCCACTGTTTAAATTTTTGAATATATAATAAATCCAAAATATCGTCTCTATTGACAGTATTATCACTGACGAATTTTTGCTTATCGTGACGTGATACAATAAAATACCAGTATCAAAGGTTGATTTCGACACAGAGGCTTGTATTTATTAACAGGAGAGATTTAACTTGTTGATAATTGAAGCAATGCAGGAAAAATTGAAATAATCCGAGCATATCTGCATATAGTACCAAAAATGTAGCAGTGTAAAGTCCCGTTGCAGCTAAAAAGAAACACTTGAAAATAGTACTTTAGTAATTTAGAATAGTAATTCTATATTATGAATGTAAAGTGTATCGGGTTAATAACAACTGGCGCGAGTGTAAACACGTCCGACTAGAACAAGCGATCGAACAAAGCTGGCTTTCGACAAAAATACTATTAAAGTTATGGTATATATTAACATAACATTTTCTACAATTTTAACAAAATACTATTACAATAAGACCACGCACGAAATTAAGTGATGCCACAGTCCAGCGAACGTATTAGAAAAAGGCACTTAAAAGATTCAATCTATATACTTTTCTCATATATTTATTAAGAATGTAAATAATTGAGTGAATAGTATAATTGAAAGTTGGAATTTTCAGGATAGTACGAGTTCAAATCTTTCTTAATCGATAATGAAGGCTGTCGAAACTTAATTTATGTTTTTATAATATATGAAACATGAAATAAAAAATAGTAAAATTGTCCCTATTATGTCTATTAAATTTTGCCTAGTCCCTATTAGCGACCGACAAGTCTCCCAATTAATGACCGATTCCTTGAAAGTCCATTATTTAAATATTTGTGACGAGAACTTTTTCAATTTTTATTTTAAAACTATACATATGTAACGATGAAAGTTATTTGTTTCTTTTTGATTATTTATATATAAATACTCTATAGTAAATTATTTACTAATTCTTTTAAAAAGACGTGAACATATTTCGCGGAAGTCAAAAGTGAATGAGTCAATGGCTGTTAAGTACTTTTGACACGTATCAATAATTAAAATTTTCTTCTCTGATGTCTACAAAAACAATATATTCTTAGATAAAGATAAATTCACAGCATTAATTCTACATAGAATAAAAGCAGGACATTGCTTTGATTTTAAAACATTAAAATTTTAGAATATAAAAAAGATAAATTTAAACGTAAACATATGGAAAATTATTTTATTAAAAGAAATAATAATTCTAATATAAGTTTTGAAAAATCGAATTTGCAAGATGTATATTTACCGATAGTTAATTTCTAAGTAAAGTCAACTTTTTTTATGCGTTTTGTTAATTTTTTTTTATATTTTTTTTATAATTCTTGTCATATTTTACATCATCTATGAATTTTATTGTATTGAATATTTTTTAAATTTGTTGTAATTTATATGATTTGTTTGTTTGTTTGTATCACAGAAAAAACTGTTTTCTAGAGAAGGCTATAATCAATAGTCGAAACGTTAAATTCGTCTTTTTCTTTGACCATTTGTGTATTGTGTTTGTTCCAGAGATTTGCATACAAATGCATTCCCAAGGAATTTTTAATTTTGCATTTGATGCATTTCACACTTTGCACACAGAATTGCATAAATGTATTTTTTAAAGGGGGAGAGAGCGTCACTCATGTGCTCGGTTTTCTTTACATTACAAAGCCAATTTCAGAGATGGTAAACTGAAAATTTATCCGAAATAAAAAGCGAAAGTAATGTTGCGTTAAAACGAGAACAATATTATTCTCTAAAGTCGTGATAAAAACTATTTGGGGTGTGTGTGTGTGTGCGCGCGTGCGTGTGCGTGTGCGTGTGCGTGTGCGTGTGCGTGTGCGTGTGCGTGTGCGTGTGCGCGTGTCATTAGATCGTGATTTAGGCCCATATGTCGTGCAATGAACCCAAGGTGAACAGATTGTAGCAAGGATCATTGCGAATTTTCAATGAAATATTTACTAATCAGGTAAAAAATCTTTCAGTGCACAAACTTATATTGAAATTGCTAGCAGTCAACTAATGAGCATAGCATTTATTTCAAACTTATAATCAGTGATCTCGAAAATTCAGATATTATAATTTTTATTTTTTTATTACAGTATTGTAATTACCGTATCATCGAGCGTGAGGCAAATAATTAATTCATATGTATTTATCGTAATAAAATGATGCATCTCATATCTGCACCTTAGATTACTAAAGGGAGACTTGTTAGATTTTGGCTGTTATAAAGCAATCTCAAACTTTCACTTAGTAGTATGTATTATTTCGCCAACATTGAAGAAAATATTTGACATTATTTTATTGTAATTACTCTAATGCCAGAAACTACTCCAAATACAGATACTGACGAATAATATATAGTCAGCTCGTCTGTCTTGCCTTTATTATCTTTATACTAACCCTGCGTGATATAATCCACTTTTATCAATGACGAACTAATACACAAAAAATAGCAATCGACGTGTCACCTAGACTTACCCATAAAATACTGGTAAATATGTAATAATTAATTACAAAGTTATCATTACGATAATTATAAATGAAAACATGTTTGGCATAAATACAAAATGACTCACCCCATGTAAGAATAATATTTGAGCCAACATGATTTTATAATAATGATTTATTAACTCACTCGTTGCAACGTCGACCAACATTCTTCTAGAGTTCGTTCACTGATGTTTCCAATGCCACTATTACTGCTGTTCCCAACGACTGCATCGCTAGTTCCACTTATACCGCTACTAATGTTTCCACCTGCATTAGTATTAACATTGCCGTTACCGCTGCCTCCATTACCTCCGCTGTCATCAATTTCATCATCACCACCATTGCTTCCTGCGTCGCCGCTATTATTAACACTAATGCCACTGTTATGGCCGCCAATACAACTGCTATCTACACCAATGCTCATTCCACCGATAGTATTACCGTTATCACCGATACTACTACAAGCATTGTTAATACCACTGCAAGCATTGCTAACTCCACTGCCAATAACGATAGGAGTGCTTCCGTCAAGATTTCCACTTGAGTCCGGTGCGTTGTCATTGCTAGTGTTACCGCTACTTCCAGGGACTCCCAGTGACGTACTTCGCGACTAATGAAAAAAATAATTAAATATTTCTTTTTGAAATATTTGTTTACTTATTACAGTAAAACATAAAATATTGATGCACTTATCGAATACCTATTTATTTGAATCAGATATTATATGAAGTTACATACAAATTATTCGAAATTTTAAAAACTAAGCCATAATTATTTATACAATCGTAATCATTTTACATTGTCCTTATCATAAGCATTTGTACAATCTTAAAGCTATAATTCATTTTATGCAATTATAATGTAGAAGTCGGAAGAAATTAACGAATGTGCGAGATGCTTAACAATACAATACCTTGAACAATACATACCTTGATCCTATAAATTGCAATTTTAATTAAATTTGCATTAAGGAGGAATTATAAGAGAGACTAGGTAATGAAGAACATATTTTTCCTGTTAATAAACAGATCTTCACACGAACCGACGGTATTAATTACATGAAATGGAAGGTAAGCAATGTCGTTCAAACATACCGCACTCCATGGGTCCGACTGAACACTGTTTAAACTGTAATCGATAATATCGATAATCGAACTGATATGTATAGGGTATTTTCGAGTGAGATAGGACATTGTTTGGAAAATTATTTCTCATACTACACATGCTAAACTATCCTAGATATAAGGCGTATCTGAAAGACATCTTGTCATTTCTTTATCTTCCGGGAGTAAATTTAAACCTTTCGTCGCGTCCCCATTTAGGTTAATGGCGAATCGAATATATATCTCTCACCCTTAAATGTATTCATTATTTTATTTATGAGTAAAACCTGAGGTTAGTAATGCATTACGATTAAACGCGGTCATTTTGTCAAAACGTTCGAAATTTATGCCTAGACCTTAACGCCGAAATGAGTAAATTCGAATATTTGAAAGATTTCTGAATGCTCTTTCGCGGGAACACCGAAGCTGCATTTCAACTATCTTCAGCGAATGAACTAAAGCCTGTACACGAACCGCCAGCGGGGTCGGGATAAATATCGTCGTTACACGTAAGAACTGGGATACAATTTGTGTTGCATACAATCATTCTTCAAACGCAATAAGAAGAGAATTTATGAAACAGCTAGTTTAATCATGATTGCCACCTTGTTCATCCCCGTAAGCTCAGATGTCGTATAGAATTCATATTCGCTAATGCGTTCTTCATAGCGTATAGAATTCAACGCCCGAATGTGGCGGATTACGTTTTGGTTCACAAGTTTCATGTTGTTAATGGAGTACAACCTTCCTCTCTGTAAATGAACGACAGCACATTTATCCAATCCATATTCCATACGTATATCTGTTGAGTATGTACGAGCACACTTTATATATCGATGTAACTGATCTGCATCTGATATACATAATTTGACGTCATCCACATAAAACGAATGGGTGATCTTTTATACGTGGTCATCTGAATGAAATCGGAAACAATCGAACATAATATTGCAGCTTGCCCCATTTCTGCCTCCCATCTCTGACAGCCTAATTTTGTCAGTCGAACGTTGCTTCTTAGTAAATAACTTTAATTTATTCAGTCTGTAATAATACGTTGACAATTGATGTGTGAACGTCCAGACTAGCTGTTATCACCAGATGTTATAAAGACGATCACACGCTGAACTCGTGATTCGATTTCCTTATCAATCGAATTTTGCCGTTTTGCCGTTAAATTGTGACACGCTTTTTGGAAATCTGTCAGCTCCCGATTCCTATGACCTATTTCGCGAAGTCGCTAGAACACTATCAGCCTCATAGGCGCACAAATAACTTGCCACGGAGTTTCTCCCCCCCGCACCGTGCTTTGGTATAGGTGATGTTACCTGCACGCCCGGTGCTAGTTAAGAGCTGGGAACAACGCAATTTATCACTTTCAGGTAGGCCGCATAAAGTGTTGTTGGGAAAAGTGATATGCAAATTCTGGATGCGTTGATGCAAACCGACTATGCATTCACGCCATATAGCCTCGCTGTTGCAAATAACTTTCCTCATCGCACCGTATACGATCTTTTTAGCCTAATCTCAGTACCTCCCCTAATACGTAATACTTCCAGATGAGTAACTGTATCTTTATGCTCGAGAGCTTCCGCAAGTGGACAATTCCTTGATCGGTGATGTGATAAGGCATTATATGAAGTTCCTTCAAATTCGTTACCTTTTGAATAATTACACAGAACACGTCGTCGCCCATCCACAGCACTCATGCAGTAGCAAATGTCACCAGTATCGTATGAGTACTTAGAATATTCTTTACTTCCACATTTATCTGATTTTATAGTGGCTGAGTTAATGGCAGCATACCCGAAATTAAGATATCGTTGATGATTTCCGTCACGAAAGAAATTTTACAAAAATGCGTGTAACGCAAATGTAAAACCGTTAAATTCTTACAATAGTCTTGTCTACACGTTGTTGAGATTATCTCAGTACGATTTATACATTTAATTAATTCCAATTTATCCAAGTTGCAAGTTTGGTAAGGCATTTATTAAATGAATGGAATTCATGTAGAAAATACAAACAATTAATAGTTGCATTACATTCTTATTGATTGAGGTTAATCTTTTCCATTTGCGTTAACTCTCACTAATCGGCGCGAATCAAGAATTTTATTGTTCGTTATTATTCCTTTCTGGTTGCATTGATTGAAATTTGTAGGACCTAGAGTTAGATTTCGCAACCTGGTTCGTCTTTTAAATTCCTTGATTATACAAAATTATATTTATATACCCGCAAAAGTCCCTAATCTTTCACATCCTTTAATTACACTAAAAAAAATGTTGATTTGGAAGGTTTGTCGTATACCCCGCTGGTACCAATTTTAACCCGTTCATGTTTTTCCTGACTAAACCAGCAACTGTTTGCGAAAGCACTTAGTTAATTTTTGCAGTTCGATTCCGGACGTGAGTACCATGAAATAAATTTCTCATACGTGTACCTGTGTTTCGAAGATGGAAACCATCAATGATAGGAAGATAACTTATAATATTTAATATAAAAATATCAGGTAAATATTGCAGATAAGGTTGAATATCCTATTGAGAAGGAATTTGGGGTATTCTTTTAGTTAACAATTGATCAAATGTATACTGTTTTTTACTTTAATGAATTAATTATTTATGATAATACTGATATTTCAAATGAGCCGAATTGGCTTTCAATTTCGACCTTCGTGAATCAATTGCTTATTTTAATTCAACTCTTGTACTGGATAGTCCGCCTCACTCGAATCATAGGTGACTTATCTCGTTACTACCTTATATTTATCCTTTTTACTGGCTCGAAAACTCACTACCTTCTAAACGCATTCTATGTAAGACCGTAATTTGGTGGGACATATATAACATATTTTTAGTGCATGTACAATTCCAATGACATGTCGGGTTATATGGGATAATTGAGAACTACATTGATTTTCCAGGAATCTTTGACGAAATCGCTTATCTTCCATCAATGAATATCGATACACTCCTGATGCCCATTCCATAGACACCCGAAGTAAGACATGATTGGTTGAAATAACTTGGCATTTTGAACAACCAGTTAATACTATTTACGATATTCGTTCACTCATTGTCCAAGAACACAAGCCTTAGGATAGTTTAAAATCATTAGTTGGGAGTCACTTTTTTGTACACCATGTATCACTGGTCAAACAGTGCTTCCCGTCATGGAATTTGAGGATCCGAAAAGGTGGTGGAGCCGGAAATGGTAGCGGAGGAGGTTGACATGTATCTGGATCAGCGAGCAAAGATACTGAGGAAAACTCTGGTTCTGAATATTTCAGCCAGTAAACTCGTTGGGTCTGGTGAAATATCCCTTCTTTCAATAACACCACCTAACAGATCTAACATTCGCACACACCAACATAACCAAGATTATGATTTCTCCTTTTATATTATATAACCATAGATTAGATTTTGATCTTTTTGCCAATTTTAGAGGTGTGTCTTAATTTTTCCAAGATATCCTGACTATCTTGCAAGAATAACCCGCAAGTTTCGTGTCATGCAAGAATTCTAAAAATTGTCAAATTAGTGAACTTGGCATGCTCGAATGACCATGACTGATTGATTGATTGACTGATTGACTGATTGAGTTAAGTTTGCAGCTCAAAAAATGGTCCGAGAAGACGTAGTAGATACCTCTGCGAGTCCGTGGAGCTTACCTCTCATTATAGTGAGCACGAAAGACGGGGGTACCGAGTATGCGTGGACTTCATACAATTAAACAATGTCTCGGAAAAGGACGTATATGCCATCCTGAAAATTTATGCGATACTCAACAAACTGCCCGACGGATGCTACTTCTCAACCATCGATCAAAAAAATGGTTACTGGCATGTATCTCACAGTGAGAGAAGTACACTCCTTGCGGAATTCATCATGCCTGGAGGGATCTGATGTAATTTACCGTCTTAGCGTTAGGATTGCACTTCCTTCCCGCGACGTTTCAGAGGCTGGTAGTTCGGGTCATAACTCTCGAGAACCCTACGTCTGTGTCTACTTGGATGATATCATCATAATTATTGTCACTTTCACTGAACCCACCTGGTTAATCACCTATTCCCAAATTGGGAGAAATTCCAGTTCGGCCGGATATAGTTGACCTACCTGGGACATGTGACTAACCAGGATGACATTCAGAAAGACACAAACAAATTGCCGCAATAAGCTCCATTCCTATCCCGATGAATATTAAGGTCTTACAGCACTTTAATGGCATTATTTCCTAGTATCGGCTGCATAAGCTAATGTCAAAAAAAAATCCCTGGGAATTGGGTGAAAAACAGCAGCATATAAAGACTACACTCGAGATAATCCTAGTCTTGGATTAGTACATACTTCACAAAAAAGTTCGTGCTGCGTCAGCGTCAAAGGTCTCGGGGTAGCTACGAACGCGTGATCGCCTGCGCCAGTCGTATGTTGAATAAGGCGGGAAAAAAGCTACTCCGCTACCGAGCTTGAATGCCTTGCCATCCGGTGGGTAACATGGAATATGTGGGAGTATATCGAAGTCTACCACTTCACCATCATAACCGATCATCAGGCGTTTAAATGGCTGCAGAAAATAGAAAGTCCATCCGGACGAATCGCATGTTAGACGATCGAGCTAGGACAATGGGACTATGATGTGGATTATCTTTGCATCCATGGTATTACCGCATGTTGTTGACACGGGACCGCTCCGACGATAATCCCGAGTACCGGATATGCGACGATCACCTTTATTGCCGCGTATTGCACAGCCTATATTTAAACGAATATACAGAAAAAGATGGTTGGAAAATATGCACACCGAAAAATGAAAGGGGTAAAATTCTGCGAGAGTTTCACGACGAATATACCGCGCGACATCTCGCCAGTAGTAAGATGCTAGTCAGCCTGACACGATACTATTACTTGCCCAGTATGCTAGGGGAAGGAGCAAAATACGCTTGAAGGTGTGTCAATTGTAACATGACACCTGGCACTCTGGTTCCACTATGACGGATTCCTAAAATAGTCGTCAGTGACAATGGCCCTCAATTCGCGGGGCACGCGTTCGAGGATTTCCTAAAAAATTGGGAATCGTGCATCGACACACACATCCCTATACACCGCAATGTAACTCCGTGACAAACATAAAAATTGAGATTTGCAGCTGCCCGAAATAACTTTCGCCTAACGTGGCCCTTCATAGCTGTACCGAGTATTCCTCGATCTATCTACTCAAGTATAAATTTCGAACGGCATAGCAGGCACTTACGAAACGCGCTTGAATTAAAACGAGCGAATATGGACAAGGCATTTAGGACACAAGAGAAACATTATAACCTGCGTCGTAAGTGTGAGGATAAAACATATAATGTCAAACACATTAGAAGGAATCAATGCAGAACTCGCTGGAACATACGAAGTGGAACTAGCTGGAACATTTTGCCCGTTTTTTGCAATCTACTGGGTGGCGAGATAAACAAGATATTTTGAATATCATCGCGCATATTTGTTCAATAAAATTTATTTCTAATACGTTACGTATTACGTCAGTTTTGGACATTCTCTTGTGTACTGCACAAATATTATCGCGATTGTTCTGACTAACTTTGAGTTGCATTTTTTAGGTGGAGCTATTATTTTACCGTGACATATAGTTATTTCAATTTTAATAATTTTTAAAATGTTCATTAATATGTTAAAGAATATACCATTTTGCATAAAATCATTCCTGCGCTAGCCATTCGAAGTTCTTCGATTTTTTAATTTGTCAAAATTATTCGCATTTACTAGGGCTGAAAATATTTGGTACATTTAACAGAAAGTTATCATCTTTTGATCGACTGCAGGATGAGTATTACGTATTTCCCGGGGGTTTATTAATTTCAAATCAGAGTGTAGTTTACTGACAGTTGTTATTAATTTCTCATCCACTGAAATGAAATTAACTATATTTCCATTCTCACTAATCAATCCATTTCTCCTGATAGTCAGCAGTCCTGTTCCATATGGATTCTTAGGATCGATTTCACTTTTGAAGAGGGCATTAAGATCAAAGTTGAATTTGGCAGTAGGTTTACTAACGTTCGGTTGAGATGACGCTATATCACCTTCTAGCATCGTTTACTGCCGATTATATACGGAATACGCAGATGTTTTAGGATTGGATAGTTTAAAATTTTTATCTCTGATAAAGATGGATCGGAAAAAGAGTGTCGGTTAAATAGGTTCTGCACTTGTATACGATAAAGAATTATTCGTGCTATTGGTTTTTCTTGGTTGGTATATCCTGTATTTTCGCTCTCATCCAAATTAGTACATATATCGCTACAAAAAATATATGAGACTCCAGGTCACATTCTGAATTCGACTTTCCAAAACCTTGTCTCCATCCTCATCATTGTAGGGGTCCATTTCTTTAAGAATTTCGCGTAGATTATCATGAACAATCTCTCCCTTAGCGAATTTTCTTGGAAAAGTAAACTTAGGTATCGGCTCTTAACCATCCCAGACGAGCTTGATCAAAACTTTTCGAAGTTAAGTCATAATCAAAATATTCTTGCGTTAATTTGATTAATTTATAACTTTCGAGCTGGGTCTTCGAGTATGGTAAAGAAATTCATCGTGGGAATCAAAATCTGAATCACTTGATTAAATCACACTGAAAACTATTTAAATGTTGGCGGGACTCAACGTTTGATCAGATTTTCTTATTTCGTCGCGATGGAAATTATCCAAATCACTACCATCATCTCTCGAGTCAGACGAGGTGAAACTAAGTAATTTTGCGGAGACTGATAATGGTTCTATTTCTCTGACCGTATGTTTTCTATATCTTATAATAGGGATTTCGAATTCAGAAGATGTGGTGAGATTTTATCGGAAGATACCGTCTGCTCATAAGATTCTTCACAAATCGGAGGCTATATCCATTGTGCACTATGGGGTGTAATGTTTGAATTCATTCGCGACGTGATTCTACTAGTATTTTCGATAGGGTTGACTGAGAGAATATCGGGGTAGGTTTATTTTTACCACCTAAGGGCCTCACTGGTCCTTTTCTCACCGCAGTAGTAGATGTTCTACCTAAGATGACCTAACGGTCATCCGTTACGTTAGTTCGTAACGCAGATGTTAATGTAGGTCGGGGCAAAATCTTGTAAGATTTTGGTTTTACGGATAATACATTAATTTATCAGCTATCTCCTAAATTGGTTTCGGAAGTACTATTGCGGTTAGATGTAGGTTTTCTAAATAATAATAATAAGCTAAAAGTGGGTATTTTTAAAAATTCAATATCTCCGCTGCACTATGACACATAAACTGACTAAAAAAATACTAAGAACCAAATTTTCAATGATTGGGTTTCTTTTAATTATTTAATATTTTAATTTGTTATTTATAATAATTTAATCCCCCTAAACAATATTCCGTTACAGCAACATCTTTGAAACGTCGCATTATAGCCATGCGACCAAACTTGTTTCATCGCAAAAACATTTTTGTGACGTCCTTGGAACCAGAAATGTCCTGCCACATTTACGGTTTTTAAATAACGTTTCATTCGTAACGTACCTGCGACGTTTGAAAACTATACATCCATCGTTGTAAAAACGTTACATTAAACGGTCATAAATAAAAATTATAAGAAATTCGACGAATTATTTCATTCAATTCGAATTTTATTATTATTTATGTATCGTTAGATATGTTATGAAAGAATGTAGTTTTATAATTTTGCTCGCAAATAAATCTATGAATCTAAGAAAAATCCATCCTGACCGAGGATCGAACCCGGGTCTACCGGTTACAACGTTGACGTCTTAACCACTACGCTACGCTCGCATACGTATTACCATGCGATCGAGAGCTCTTATACTCAATCGTAAAAGGCTTCTTGATAAATGTGGGTTTAGTTCAAACAAGATATGTTTAATTAATTTTGTTATTTCTATATTAGGAATAATACAATTTTAATATTATTTGACTATTTTGTAGTAATTTATTGCAATTTAAATAATTATTTTTAAGATATCCGTATAATATTTTTTTAAACACTTGATTAAAAAATTGCTTAATAGACACTGTTTAAAAAAATGTAAAGTTAATTGACACACGTATATTTTACAAATGCACTACTTGGAAATAAGTTATGAATTACGCGGATATTAAAATTAACATAAGTGAACCAATTTTTAAATTATGAATTAAATTTAATACAATTTACATTAAAAATAATACGGTGCGAGTTATTTTTCTGGACAAGTGACGGAAATTTACAAATTTTGTACATAAATATATTAAAAGGGAGCGAGATTTTTAAAATAAATACACTGTATATACAAAATGCATATTCTCTAAATATTACAAAACCCGTTTCAATTTCAAATGTGAAGTATAACAATAGTTAAATTTCACTTCATTGCAGTCTCAGTCTCAAATTACTCTATATTTTAAATTAATTTTTGCAGTAATATTACAAAAAAATACTGAGTTTAATGGACATCAATGTATCCAAGTTACACACGTATAAGAAATAAAAAGAACAAAATTAATAATAGCAAATAATATTATGTACTAGAAAAAAGAATAATTATAAGAAGAAAAAGATTGCATGTAAATCGTGCTAATATAAGAAAACAAATGCTGCATCCGAAGGCTTCCGAATCTTGAAGGCGAAGTCTGAGATGGAACCGGCCGAAACGATAGAAGATATGCAATAAATCATGTCTACGAAACGTCGCATTCGTAACATTACATGAATGCTTAGCTTTGCGTATTTAGATATTGTGCAACGTGGTGTAAACGGCATCAAAAAGTTGTTACGAAACGTTATGTTTTTGCCATAAATGGGATAATATGTAACGTTTCATTTACGTTACATGTTTAGCGGGATATAAAATATTATAATATAAGAATCTTAGAAATAACATAAATAATATTATCAATATATAAAATTATAAATCTCAATTTTCATTTATTTAATTCATTATTATTATTGTTTATAAATTAAACAGAATGCAAATATCAAATTTTAAAAAATACTCTGAGTTTATACATAGATATAGAGAAAATTTACAATAAACGTGGAACGCCATTTATACAAAAGCATTAAAAAGTAACAATTTCAAGGTAAGAAGAGAAATTCTCAAATTGTTTCCTATATGCATGTTCCTTGATGTATAAAATACAAAAAAGATGATTTCTAATAAATTAACACTAATTATATACTTAAAAGTCAAGATGAAAGTGGAACGCTATTTCATGATTTTTTCCAGTGATGGTCAGGTCGCGTGGAACAACAATTGCAGGAATCCTCTGGCCAAGTTCAGCAAAGGGGAATTCTGGACCCGTCCAAGATAGTCCTAATATCCAAAGAGTAATGTATTGGTAACTTATCACCAATCATCTTCTTGTTCAGATTATGGAAAACATTCACCATACGCCATTGCGGTTTATCCTGAGATTCGGCTTCTTCGGTACAATCCACAAGGGTGAATTGTACGGGGAAGTAGACGGTTTGACAATTTTAGTTTTCCTTTTTTCTTTATTTGATATTGTATTTCATCGATTGTTTGGTCATAATAAGCAAATCATCAACAGTCGCCCCGCAGGGGATTTGTTGAAGAGACCGGAGCGCGTAACTCCGTCCGTAAGGAAGAGGGAGGGGTCGAAGCGCCCGAACTCGAAGAGGAGCAATGCTTTTGAAAGATCCGCTTCTCTTAGCAAGTTTTGAGAATTGACGACCTTGCGGACCCGATCGTTTGGTTGGTTTGTACCGTCGATTGCCTGATCGTTAAAAGACTCGAGATACCCACCGTACTGGGGAGCTGGGGTGCGGTGTCAAGCCCATACCAGGTGGGTTCCACACGGGGGAGCGCTTCGGCGTGCCGTGTCCACCTGGTACTCATCCGCAAATAGGGTTGGATTCTGGCGGTCCGTGGATTTCCTAGAAAGGTGGCTCAGAACCAACAGAAATAATCAAGGCAGGCAGCTTGTTATTAAAAATGTGGTAGCCGGACCTGTTGTCATTTTCATAAATAGCACAGCTGGCGGTGTGGTGCATCATTCCAATATGGCCCCAACCTCGTGGGAGGAGGCGCCCGAATGGCGGTAAGCTCTGGGCGCCACATAAATTTTCATAAAATCATCAATAGTCGATTTGTCATGAGAGATAACAGGAGTATAATTTAACGAATCGCATGTTATGTAGAATTGAAATGACATGTTGTTTTTCTTTCGTATTTAAATGATCCAATATCAATAATTTAAAAATATGCGGTATTCTATCTTCAAAATGTATTTTTTCCTCGGATAAGCTATAGTTAAATTGCCTTTGATGTTGAAATTGTGATATTCAACATGAATCTATTCCGGCGGTGCTAAACCGATTATGATATCTGGATCGAGGGTATTTAATGCTATTGAAATAATAATACTGATACTTGTCAATAATTATACTCTCTAGAAACAGCAGACTCTCAAATGAACACTCCATGTAACGTCTTAATACGCGAGAAGTATCCTTTTTTCTATGAAGATTTATTAATTTTTGTTATGCGTCGCTGATCAACTACGATTTCGGAGTTTTCAATATTTAGACCTAGAAATGAGTATAAAGAAAACTCCGAAAGCCGATTGTAGCTATATTTTCATTACAGCTATTGACTGTTCAAGAAAAATGTACGTAACGTCAGCGTCTTTTCCTCGGTTGGTACGTCGTGGGTTTGTGTTTTTCCATTCGCAGAGAAACTCATCAGCAGGCCACCCTTCGGTACCCGGTCCATCCTCTATCTCCCAAAATTTCTGCAAGCTCGATGGTGGACAATGTTTAATACCGCGTGCAAATAATTGAATTCGCGTACAGTTGCGCAAGTAGAGGAGAACATCGGTCCGAACAGCACCCAGCCGAAGACAGTTTTGCGCTACGAGCCCGTTTTTGCGCCGTAGAATTCCCTAGGACAGAATTTCTGCGTAGATATCCACGCCGAGAATGACATCGATCGAGTGCGCGCTAAACAGTTCAGATCCGCTAATATAATATCGGGATATGCCGAACTTAAATCGCCCGGTAAACGCAGAGAGGGTGTGTATGCCGTGAGTTTCGGAACGATAAGGGCATCTACATGCATCCCGTCCCGTACGGATTGTTCGTTCGGAAGTACGATCACGGATGTCGTGAATTTCGCTTGTACCCATGTATATAGGTTTCCATCAGCGGCCTTGGGTGCGAGTTCCACTAGGGATATTTTTTTAAATTTATTTACTTTTAATATATCCAAAAATCGATAAATTCTTATTTTATTTTAATGTTCCCGCAATATTCCACAGGAATATTCCGAAGTTTGGACATTTCACCGTTCTCGTTATATGGATAGAATACTTTTTAAGAATATTCCGAATGTTCCAGAAGAATATTCCTGGAGTATGAATAGAATAAATAGTGCTATTTGAGTATTTAAAATTGACTGTTTATATATTTAAAAATGTAAAATTGATTATAGAGACTTGTGAGGAATCTTCAAGCCGCTTAAATCAACCACATTAATACTGCATAACATTCATGATAATTATTAACTTTAGAGTTATATTATAGTAGTTGTGAGATTTAGTTTTAACGAATTATCCTAAGTTGGACAGAAAATATTCTTTTATATGTTGAAAGAAAAAAAATATTCAATTTAATTTAATCAAAATTCAATGCCACAGAAATATGTTCTGTCGAAATTTATTCGTCATTTTAATTGTTTTCAATATGAAACTTTAAACATTCAGCGAGGCATAACAATTTATCGGCACAGTAATACTATATCTATCATCAACAATTTTTTTTTTAATTATTAATTAACGGGCGGAATCGCCCTTTTACTTAATTTTTGCCATATGTTTATTATTCGTAAGATTTTGCGAGAGCTGCAGATCGACTTATGAAGATGGCGCCATACTTCACATTTGTGTATGAAATGTAGGACTGCAGAAACCTACACCAAGTACAGCAGCGATCATGAGTCGATTTCCGCCACATAAACAATATTTTCGAAACGTAAAAAACGTGGCTCGTCTTACCAACAGCGAGCTGCTGCTTGAAAACGAAATCGAAAAAATTGTTTACCGAACGGGGACGGAACTCACGACCTACGACTTCGCAGTCCAGTGCGTTAACCGCCTGAGCCACGAAGTCAATATGAGCATATTACTTTTTCTTTACTTTATATATCTGTATATCAATCATTCCGTCCAGTTGGACGTATCAAAATTTATTTAATAACGTTTAAAAAATAAAGAAAAAAATAATAGTGAAAACGGCTGCGAGTTTTTGTAAAATTTTCAATTATTAATAATTATTTTTTACGCCATTTTAAAGTCTCGCATTAGTTATTTAATTTTTACCTACTTTCTTACAATTATTAAAGCTCGAAAATAAATGAACAAAACCGTTCGCTCCGGTGGGATTTGAACTTGCATCCCTAATATCGTAAAGCACACGCGCTAACCAATACGCTACCCTCGCTATACTCCCTATGTTACGAAATAAATTTTCAGAAGTAGTATATTATGATCGTAAGTAGTCAATTTTTTATTTACACATGCTTCGCGTATCCCTGGCCGTGTTTTAAGATAATTAAACATTTTGAAAATTTTGCATTTTGCATATTTACAAAATCTATTTGTGAAGTTGTGTTTATTTGATGGAGGCTGTGCCTCCTATCGACACACCCCAAAATTTTGTCACATTTCGCATATCTCTTACTTTTTGGAAATTGTAAATTTTGCAAATTTACAATATTCGTTTACGCATTCCTCCTCCGACGCTAGACCCCAACTTCTTTTGTTTAATTTGATTCAAACCTATTATTCTATGTTTCCATAGTTGAATCTTAAGTAATAGTTATGTTCTATGGTTAGACAAGTCTCCCCGCGTAAGCAATGCGAATAAGCTATTAAGCTATTACGATTATAACAGTTATTATTTAATTGTTATGCGCAAATGTAAACTAAACTATTACTGCCTATATAATATATCCGACTATAAGTCTACATGATTAAGTCAATAATCAGTTGGCGTCATATTTTCTTCAAATATCAATTTCCATAGTGAACTTTAAAAACACCGATCAAAATATGATATTCTTTAGAATATGTATCAAAAACTATGGAAATGGGGTGATGTTTCCATAAGCATCGGTCAAAACATGCCTTTGCTCGCCAAAGTGCGACTGATCGGCCTCAAGGAGCGTTTCGGAAGTTTCGTAAAAAACAAAAGAAGTTCTGCTCTGCAGATCTTCACTTTCAAACGACCAAGCGATAAAATTCAAATACAGCGATTTCTTTTCGAATTTGCTTTAAGGTTTTCAAAAAAATTAATCGTTTTCAAATTCGATTATTCGCGCCCAGATTCTCTAGTTTTCTCATTCGCCAGTGATCACAAGCACCTATCAGGTTACTGTACATCTTAGAGAGTGAGCTTTATGCCAACCAAAACATGTCGCGCTCCGAACCCCGAACTTCACATTCGCCAGGAGGCCAGCACAGATCAAAAATCGGAATCTAACTCCGATTCCTCGTTCTCGGAACCGCACAAGTTAGCTTCCATCCGAAGGCGAGCCTAGTGCGACATCCAAAATCGACATTTCAAGCAATATCTGCTCTCAAAATACTTCGAATTACAAACTGAGTCTAAATAGAATTTCGCTGTTTACGAAGCAGGTAGCTGTCCTGCTTCGAAACCCGAAAATCCACCTTCAGTAATGGCTCCGTTTGCAATACAAATATCGCGAGACGTACAAAAGGAGATATTCGAAGTGACATCTTGCAATTTCTAAAAGAAGCTTCAAAATTAAAGCAAATTAAGATACGAAACTCTTATGTCTCCTCGAGGCCTACCGCTACTTACTTCCACGCCACAATAACATATCGTAATATTGGTGATATTACCGCCTTTCAGATTTCAAATATCGATTATGTTTACAAGAGTTTTGTTTCAACATTTATAAAGGCGTGATGTTCTTACGGACATCTAGTGAAAGTCGATGTTCGTCAGAACACCTGTCAAAGGCGCTAACTGGTACTTGATATTCCATAAACTCGAAAAGAACATTTCGACTTACATTACTGAATTACAACGTTGAATAAAAAACTCTGGCAAAAGTGTCGTAGAGTGATTTTGACGCAATTGGATGCCTATTATATCGTCATCCAACTTCGTACTATCATCACTTTTGATCATTAAAATTCACAATTATCGACTTCATAATTTGTCGTTCTAATTCTCTGTATATATGTACGTATTTATGTTTGATTCTTAATAATTCGAATTTATAATTTAAAATATTTATCCCCATTCTAAAATTTTGTTCGAATTCTATTCGTTATTAATGTAAATTATTTAATTCAACCTGTAATTTGAGTAAATTACATTTCAACTACACTATTCGGTTACATCATTTTTAATACTTTATTGATAAACGCTCATTCTTAAAGTTAAAATTTTTGTAATGGATATTCGCGTCGAGAGGGTTCCAAAGTAAATCAACCATTTACAATATAAATCTCAAAGATTTCTTCCTTACCGACGATAATTCGATAATTTCACGTTCCTGTACGAATGTGGGTACTATATATTTTAAGATTTTAATTAAAAACGACCGCTATTTATAATGGTAACATATTGTTTGCGAAATTCAGGAACATGTGATGTTTATCCAGAATCACATTTACTGTGCCGCACATATTATCAAATTTGATAAAACTTTATTTTTATATGAGACATCAACGCCATACTCGTGTCTCGGTAATTGGAAATTAACGGTATCGAACAAAAGAGTAATATTACTTTTATTTATTTTGAATTTCCAAATCAAGTAAAATTTACTTCAAATTATTTTCAAAAAGGCATTCGCAAAAATAGCGGTAACTATTTAGCATCAGAACCCTCCGTTTTTAGAGGAAAGAGAAGCCGGGAAACACAGGTTTCACGCAAAACTATGACGCAAACCTAGAAATTTCTTTCCGTGTATATTAAAGGCGAATCAGATGGCGTATAATATTTATACGCGCATACACGACGAAGCGCGTCAACTGTTTCTTACAGGGAACTAACGACTCCGAAATCCGAATTTCGAAAGCAATCAATTTTACTACACTTGAACTTATTACATATAAAACAAATTGATGAAGTAGCAAGAAGTCGTCGACATCTCCGATTCAGAAAACTAAACGAATAACAAATACGATCATGAATTATCAAACTGTCAGTGAAGCGTCGTAATTATTATTTTCAACTCTCAAATCTAGCGTCGTGGAGGACAACACAACACGATCTCGCGTCTATCCGAGAAAATCGTCTCCAATCAACTCGCCGCGACTAAATATGATTTATTTTTTTTGAAAGGTATGAGCCGTTCGAATTTAAATAATCTTTATCGGTATGGCATTTTGTTTTGTACATATATATATATATCAAACTTTTCGAATTTGAATCGTGGAAGACAACAGAGTGCAAATGCGCGTCACGAATTGAAATGGAGTCGCAAAGCGAGCGTGCCACCAAAAAATGACAAAATGCAAATTACTCCGTTACAGAACCGGAAAAAACGTACAGCTCACCAAGCCGAACTCCATTTTATCGATGTCGCATTTGCACCGGTTTGCTGATCGCTGCAATCCACATGCGGCCCACGGATATTGATGATGGTGTTGCATTTTTGAGGCTTCCTGTCAAAACAGCTCCCACATACGACGCACCCAGCAACCTCTTAACGGCGCGAAGACATCCAAGAAATCCTGTGCATCACACTCACATCTCCGAACAGTCATTAAAAATGCCGATTCTCAAATCCGGCGCGACAGTTCACCACATATTCGCGACACAAATTTCGACCGCGAATAGTCGAAAGGCCACTTCCACCATTACCGGTAATTACTCCCGGGTTTCGGCACCATTTTTGTAAACGAATGGTGGAAGGGCTTTAAAATAACACACACGATTTGATTATTTATTCCGATCAGTGCCGGTGACGATGCGATCGCGACACGGACTTTCACGGGCATAGGGAAAACCACCTTTGTGGGAAAAACCTACGCCGGGTAAGGCAGTCGATAAAACATCGATTCCGTCCGTAACAGCATCTTTAAAAAAGCATCTTTTTTTCTAGGAAAAGTAAGCCACGTAATCCTTCTGCGAGATCAGATTGTACGCCGAACAAAATCATGTTAATAATATTTTATAAATTAATACAAACAATGAACGAATAATTTTGGCTACAAATTATTAACTTACCCAAGCAGCAAAGTAAGGAATTCTGACCCCAGCCACAGTTGAAATGCCCCATTTTAGAAAAACATAGCCAAATTACAACCTAATGTATGTCTTCTAAGTCAAAATGTATTTGAGGTTTATTTTATGGGTTAATTTAACCAATAATGACTTGAAACTGTCCTCATATTAAAAATATATTTGAAGTATATTCTGAAAGTAAAATTAACCAAATTTCGACTTTGTCTCGAACATGTAACGTGAGCTTTTTCGCTGCCGGATTAGCTCGGTATGCCAAGGTCACAACGCGGGCGAAAATGAAGCTATCGGAGGATTTGCAATTGTATAGTGGAAGAGAATGAATACCTTGCTTATATTGATAGCTAGTTTATTATAGCTTACTTAATTCTATACACAGCATTGGAAAGTAACGGGGCCTGATGGGCCGAGAAACGTTAAATAGACCTAGGTTTGCGCTAAAATATCCCGTACCGCATACAACTGCGAATACGGTAATTTCGGAGGCTAGTGAAGGTGAGCTCTGCGATATAGCCGAGCGGTAGGATGGAGGGGGCTCTGCAATATAGCCGAGCGGAAATATGGCGGGTGCTCTGCAATATAGCCGAGCGGAAAGATGGAGGGTTGCTCTGCGATATAGCCGAGCGGAAATATGGCGGGTGCTCTGCAATATAGCCGAGCGAAAATATGGCGGGTGCTCTGCGGTATAGCCGAGCGGGAACACGGAGGTGGCCGGAGCCCTGCAGATCACAGCTGGGCGCCGACTCTGCCGTTCTGGTGTTTCGCGGTCGACTTTATACAAGTTCGCGGGGTGGTGGGAGTCGTGGCCCCCACCCGCAAGCGTGCGCGCGTCGCGTGACACCTAAGTGGGATGCCCCACTAGAGACCTCGGGTCCCACCATCGTCGTGTGCGCAATCGGACGGATTGCCTATTCGGCAGGCGTAGCGCGCGGAATCTTACTTATCTAGAACGCATGTTTCACCGTGAAGGTTTTTAATGAATATGTTAAATTTTAGTACATCATTTACCAAATATGAACATGTTTTCTGCCTTAAAAGTCCAGTGGTTTTGAAATGAGAAATTAGATTCTTATTGAAAATGAATATGCCTTGCTAAATTCCCTATTCTGAACTTGAAAGTATATGAAGGCTTTGCTGCGATCAGTCGATCGACGTTTCGACTAGTTTCGAGCTTCCAAATAGGAGTCGCGCATAAGTGCCGTATTTAACACATGAAACACATGCATTGCATATTGTAATTTACTCCAACTTACTCGCAAGCGGTTAGAGCATAAGCAGGTACGCATATAAGAAAGCATGTTTCATAGTACAGCATTGTATATAAGTAATGCGTGCGTGCGCGCGAAAACTGATCTGTGTTTATCATATCGCGGCGAATAGTGGTATATGTATATATTAGGTGTAGATTAGGTTGTAAGGGACGAACGAGGGTGTGTTTGTGATTTGCATGTATGTATGTATGTATGTATGTAAATAACATACAACGTTTTAATACAATTTAAATTTTTGTCTTGTAATAATGGCATTTCACCACGATTAGGGGCGGCGGGGATGTACCGCTCACCTAAGGAAAGTACTGCTCTTAATAAACGCATAAATAATTTCAAATTTGTTTAACGATTGAAATCGATTCTTTAAAGCCCCAACAATAATATACAAAAAGATCTGAATTTTTACTAACGTTAAACGCATTGAATAATAGAATTTAATAAATATCAACGATCCAGCAGGATCTCCTGTCAATGTGGGTAATACCGCTCACCAAATTTAAGTTATTAAACTTATTCTTATTCACTTAGAAACAATGTAATGAAGATGTAATGAAGATGTAATGAGGAAATGTGGGTATATCCAATGAAAATTGTAAAGAAGAATGTATTTCGATTAATGATTCATAAATAATGAGTGTACCTAACATATGAAAACTTTTTTCATATATATTATATTTAATATTTTATATAATATATTTAATATGATTTCATACTGTTAAAATTTGTCTTTTATTTTTTATCTTTACATTTTAATCGTTAAATAAATTTTGATAAAATTCTTTGCCCATACGTGTAAAGTATCGAAGCAAATATGTTACATCTTTTATTTTTTCTTCAGCTATAAACTGGTGTCGTTTTTGATGATTTATTAAATCACTGATATTTATTGAAAATTCATTAAAACATGAAATGGAATCTTCCCCGTAATTTTTAAATGGGCTTAAAAATCCGTTTGGATGGTGCTGAATGTTCACTGATTTACTAATTTGGATACCTTTTGAAATTTTACGCTTTTTGATGAGCAAGGGTTCAAAATCCTTTACATTGTTCTCTAATTCAATCATTATAAATGGAGGATCTCTAGCGTTTTTGTATTAAATATAATCTCCCAAAATTCTTCATTTTTTCTCCTTTTCTTACCACTATTAGTGGGATTTACACTATCACTCATGTTTCTCTTTTTTATTACTTTTACTTTAAGATATAAATCAATTTTATTCTTACACTAGATATGCAGACGCCATCGATAAGATTTTCAAAATAAGGTTATAACATCTGCATCTGACCTTGCGATGCTTTAATTGCCGCGTTGTGCTGAAAATTATTATCAGAACATAATCATAAAGGAGTCATTAAGGTTAGGAACAACCCGATGAATACCAATAAAGAAACATAATAATGGCTAAAATCGTTTTTAAATAGCTACTAAATCTAATAAAACCGTTCCCAAAATCCCAATATCGACACCAATTGAAACAGCTAAAGAGAAAATAGAAAAAAGGTGTAACACGTTTGCTTCCATATCTTACAACAATGGCAAAGATTTTTATAAAAATTTATTTAAAAACTCAAATATAAAGATTAAAAAAGAGCCAAAAATATAAACAGTATAATATTCATACTATATATAAATGAATTCCTAAGCCGCGCTCTTTATGAAGAATCGCCATAACGTTGCCAATTTAATTCCAATCGATTTCAAATTTTCCAAAAAACTTCCTCTGCTTGTAAGGAACAAATTACCTGCTTGAAGTTTTTTGAAACCGAAAGTTCCCCACAGACTTTTCAACGACGTAGCTGACTATTCGCGGATTCCAACAGTTGCCATTAAAAAATTAATTTATTGATAACGAAAGTAACTTTTAAAATGCTTTATCAGTTCATAGGCATCGCTAGGATCTGTTCGGTGTACATTGCAAATTTCAAACAATTCTAACAATAATTGGCCGAGATATGACGATTTATGTTTTAAAATGTAATTTAATTTTTGGTTCTAAATTTTATTGTTTTTATTTGTTAACACGGAAACTATTCATTATTATTAAAAAATTCTTGGAAAAAACTTGTTCGGTTTGTCATTTTCTACATTCATATATTTTCTTAAAATCGAAATATCGACTTTTAAAAATTGAACCTTTCTTTCGTTGGCCCCAAAGTCGCAAGTCCACATTTCATAAAAATTTTGTACCAGCTGGTAGTGGAACGACAGAAAATGGTATTTTCATATGTTGTATGACGATAACAGCAAGAAAGGGTAAAAAGCGAGTAGGTGATTCCTTACTCGCACCGCCTCATTTATTGCGCTCTACAAGTAATTCTTGCATTGAATCGAATTCAGCTGAAACTGTTCCTGCTTATTTTAAATCTTTCGTTGAGCAGCAAAATAAACAATTTTCTACGCCGCATGAGAAAATGGACAGAGTGCTGAATCTCGAAAAAAGAGTGTGTGAATTTCAGAAGAATGTAAATTCTTTGCAATCTCAAATGTCTTGTTCACTGGGCGATCGTGCTCGACTTGGATATGAGACGCACAATTGTGATATTGTTGTTTCTGCTTTTCCTGAATAAGAACGAGAGGATCTACCCGCGATTATGCTCAAGATTGCTGAATGTCTCAATGTGACAGCTGAGGCATGGGACATACTATCAGCATCGCGACTTCAATCACGATCTAATATTGTTGGTAATGAGTCTGCTCAAACCTCTTCTGCCTGAACTGTACAAAAGCCAAGAACCTTTATAATTCGAGTTTCAAATGCTGTTCTTCGAAATGATATAATTAAAGCGATGCGACAGCGTAAAACTATTGTGGCTTCTTCTATCAATAATCAGCTACCATCCAGCCGTTTTTATATCAACGAACATCTTCCTAAAGAGACGCTGGACTTATTAAAGAAAGCTCGACTTCTAATTAAAGGCATGCCTAATAAATATTTATATGTCAATCTAGGTATTATAAATTTTCGCCCTTCAAGAGGCGCACCAGTTCGAGAGATTTTGTCTGAAGAAGATCTTTCTCACCTTCAAAACGGACACCAGATTGCAGCTGCTCAACCTTCTGGACATCAACGACTAGTTTTTTTTCATCTTTAAATTCAATTTCAAATAGTGTTCCAAGGTATAATGTTGACAATTTGAAAATTTGCCATTTAAATGTACAGTCTCTTTCATCCAAAAATAAAATACACGAATTACTCCATTATTTTAAATATAATTTCTATCACATAATAATTCTTACGGAAACCTGGTTAACTGATCAGTTGGATGACATATATTTTCAAATTGATAATTACTATTTTTTTCGACATGATTGCTCTTATGGTAGGGGAGGGGGACTAGTTATCTACATTTATAATCAAATCAAGACCAAACATATTGCAACATCTGATAATTCGCTCAACTCTGTGGAATTTATATTTTTTGAAATCATTAGTAAGAATACACCACCAGCTCTTCTGGTTGCAGTATATAGATCACCAAATAAATCGATGAAGGATCAATTTGAAGACATATATCATAGTTTTAATTTTAATTACTCCAAAATTATTATTATTGTTGACTTGAACATTGATATAAAAAGAAACAACTCGGATTCGGTTTATCTCAATCAATTTATAGCTGAAAACGCGCTGCAAATTGTTCCTTTTAATGCGACGTTTCACTCATCGACTGCGGATACATGGATCGACCACTGTATGGTGGTCGTATCATATCACCAGGAGAATCTCCCGTTTATTTACGGTCATGATCTTATTGCAATTGAATTCAGACTTAAAGTCTCAAAAGCTACCGATACTATCATCACTTGTCGAGAGTACTTACTCAAACAGCATTAAGCATTACTGAGTGTATCAGAATTTGTTAGGCAGGCTATTGACAAAAACATGATAGTTATTACCATTTTATTTGACTTTAGCAAGGCATTTGATGTGGTTGATCATTCTCTCCTATTGGCAAAACTAAAAGAGGCTAATTTTTCAAATACTGCAATTGCCTGGTTTGAATCTTACCTAACCAATCGATCTCAAGCGGTTGTTGATAACACCAATCACTCGCTATCATCTTGGATGACTGTTAGTGCGGGAGTGCCGCAAGGATCAGTTTTCGGTCCTCTCCTCTTTTCGATGTTCATTAATGACATTCCTGGTGTATTTAAAGACTCGCTATACATGATTTATGCGGACGACACTCAAATTTTTCTAAGATGCTTTCCGCATGAAATAGATAACGCGATTGATCGCATCAATGATGACGCTAAACGGTTCAGCCAATGGGCTGTAAATAATAAAATAGTAATTAATGTAAACAAAACGCAAGCAATGATACTTGGTAGCCCCTATTATGTCAATTCAATTGATCTTGATAATCTACAACCAATAAAGCTTCGAGGTTCTCCTGTGCAGTGGTCGAAAAATGTGCGCAATTTGGGTCTACACATTGATAATACATTATCTTGGAATACCCATGTTACCAAAATATCGTCGAATATATATTCAACTTTACGTCAACTAAGAGTAAATGGAAGTTCGTTACCGTTCAATCTGCGTAAACAGCTTGTCATTTCATTATTAGTGCCTCACTTGGACTGTTGTTGGGTCGTTTATAATGATATTAACGCTATGTTAAAAATCAAACTAGATAGACTCTTAAATGCAGGTGTACGTTTTATTTTTAATTTACGAAAGGGTGAACACATTTCTAGGTACTATACTAAATTAAATTGGCTCACAGCTGAGAATCGTAGATGGTATTTTATTGGATTATTAACATTTAGTATTATATCAAATAAATCACCAAAGTATCTTTACGATAGCTACATCTGGCGAGAGAGCATAACTGATAGACGATTACGGGTTGGTACCAAAGTATTAAGGTTACCCCAGCACACGCATGCATCGTATGACAAATCATTCCTAATTATTTCAACAAATCTGTGGAATGCGTTGCCGAGTGACCTACAAATGTGTTCTTCGCTTCCTAGGTTTAAGTCAAAATTTTATAACTTATTATTCGAGCGCCAAAAGCTTCAAAGGAAAATAACGTTTGGAATTTATTAGAATTTAATTTATGCGTTTATGTTTTCGTTTATGTTTTTTTTTGTGCGGTTGATGAGTATTATATAAGATGCCAGTATAATTAATTCTTGCTGCACATATTGCACATATATTTTTAGATTTACTATGTAAGAACTATGTATCATCTTATGTTTGGTTGGCTCAAGGGGATATCCCTATGCCAAAATAAATAAATAATAATAATAATAAATTTGACAATACATACTACTTCATGGAGCATAAGAAAAATTGCAAAACAATTTAAGTGTTCCAGGCGAATGGCCAAACAAGCAAAATCTTAGCAAGTACTGAAAAAAAAGACTGGGCACTCATTGATGGCAAATATTACTGAAAAAGAATATGAATTTTATAATGTGATGGTAACAGTAGAATAATGCTCGAGGTGAAGGATGCAATTTCAGTTAAACTTTACGGTGCACGAAAACGTGGGCAAAGATGGTTACTTCTTTTCGATTTGAAGGGTTTATTTTCTAAATATAATGAAGAAAATAAGGATTTGTCAAATTTGTCAAATAAGTTTTAGCAAATTTGAAAGTCTTTGGGCTAAACCTGCAGAGGCTATACTGAATCCTACTACACTTTATAACTGGGGAAAAAAGAAATTCACCAGCATCACTGTCCTTTTCTATAGTAAAGCAGCTGACGAAAGAACTAAGCGATTTTTAACATTTAGATTCAATACAGCTCCACCCATTCCGGACATTCAAAAAAGCTATTCATTGATAGCAGTACCAAAAGGCAAATTTTTAACAAAGCGATATTCTAATGCTCCCAATGGCAAAATATTTCCAGAATAACAAATTGTAGCTTATATAAGACCTGCTCCTGTCATAGCTACAGGAACCATTTTCTCATTTATACTATATCAACTGCCGGTTTTGTTTACTGACTGAACTGTCCCTTGATCTTGCCTTGATTGGTTGGGTCAACTGCCTGTTTTGCCTTCATTGACTGAACTATCCCTTGATCCTGCCTTAGTTGATTGGATCAACTGCCTGTTTTGCCTTCACTGGCTGATATGTCCCTTGATCTTGTCTGTTTTGCCTTCACTGGCCAAACTGTCCATTGATCTTGTTTTAGTTGGTTTCACCACATATTTTTCTAATTTGAAAATACCGGAGTCAAGATAGCGGACCTAAATGTAAAAAGTTGCTTGATTCGTACGGAAATTGCTTTACGGATGTTTTTAGAAATACTGATTATGAATTTGGAAGTTTGAAAATCGGAGACATTAATTTAAACCAAGTTAACAAAAGTTTAATCTAGAGGAATTTTCATTTAAAAAAGGATGCATCTTTATGGAAAGTCGCAACATTACTTTTCCAACTTTTCCCACTTTGCAAACAAAAATAGACATATCAACCTAAATTTTAAGCCCTTATACGAATTTTTAACGTTAAACCAATTTCGGAGAAGGGGTGGCTCACATGATAAAGAATGACCCACATACATAGGGTGTCCCATTTTAAAAAACCACCCGATCATTTTAAAAATGACGCGTTTTAGAAAAAAAATGTTCAGAATAAAGTTTTAGGATTTTTCCCTGGCTATTTAATGGCGATATTGAATTTGATCTCGCAGAAGACCTTGAAGGTTATTTCAAGGTCAAGTTAGTTTTTTAAATGGAAACCCCTATTTTTTCTCACGGATTCGGAAAGAGCGCACAATTTTACGTCCTAATATGATATGGTCGATTTTTCCCGCAATGTAATTTCAAGGTCAAACTTAAAATTCCCGGAACTGCGAATTAACTCAGCGGGATTGTATTGTTTTGGAAAATGTTTCAGACAAAAGTTGAAGGATTTTTCTCTGGCTATTTAATGGCGACATTGAATTTGACCTTGAACAAGAACTTGAAGGTTATTTCAAGATCAAGTTTGATTTTTTAAATGGAAACTCCTGTTTTTATCATGGATTCGGACAGACCACAAAATTTCTGAAAGCTACTTGGGATGGCCAACATCGATTTAAATCGATTGCAGAATGCGACACGGATATTTTGAAATTCAAAAATCAAATTACGCATAATTATTCATGTATATCATTAATAAAAGTAACAGGAAACTGCTAATTGTTTATAAGAGTTTTCAGAGTGCAATGCAACATTATTGTTCCGGGTGGAAAATATAAAACTTTTCGTTTCCACATCCGATATGTTTATAAATACAGTCAGGGTTCTCATCGGTCAAAAAACAACAATTTTAACGGTTCCTTTTTCAGTTGACTGTAAACTGGTCTAGTCTTTTAAACACAAACATTTTAAGGCCTACAACTTTTTCCTGTGTGATATTTCGGTAACTATGTGTCGAAACGAGTTAAACGCGAAAACCCTGAAAAATCGGCATTTACCCCGTTTTTATGGCTATAACAAGAGAGATATTCATTGTAGATCAAAAACCAATAGATTTAGACAATTTATAGAGCTTTAAAATATCTTTAAAATGAACTCCGGTTCGTTAAGATACCTTCAAACAGAGTCGAGATATTTAAACAAATGTGATTTTTTCACCTAAATTTTAGTGTTGAATAACTTAAAAACTCTACCTTCCCGGACATTTTTTCAGAGGAAAAAGCTGTTCAGAATTATCTGTAGAATCTAGAGTTAGCCGCTGGGTAATGGTTGGCCGATCACCCTGTATATTGTATATAAGGGTGTCCGAGAACTCCCACATAATATTGCAGAGGGTGAATCTTGATATCATTCTGAGCAAAAAAGTTTAATACCAAAATTGGATCTGAAGCTCAGAATTTGAGTGGCGAGCCATTGAAGTTTTAAAAAAAATAATGTTTTTTTTGCAGTAACTCGGTTCGTTTTAAAGTTACTTTAACGAATGATGACTGATTTTGAAGGTTTTTTATAGCGCTACAACTTATGCTGTGTAGCCTATGACCTGCAACTAATATTTCGTCAGTTATCGTCCTAAAAAAGGGTAAAAATGGCTTTTTTATGCAGTTTTTTGGGTCTAACTCATTTCCGTAAAATGCTAGCGAAATGCCATATAAACGACGTTGGAGAGTTTGAAAAGGTGAAGAATTCGCCCCCTCATACGTTTCGTTTCGATAAAAATTGAGTCCGCGGGGAGACGTTAAAAATCAGAAAACAGGCGAAAAATGGGTTTGGCATTGCTGAAGCGTGTTTTACGCCTATTTTCTGATTTTTAACGTCTTCCCACGAGCTCAATTTTCATCAAAACGAATCGTATGAGGGGCGAATTCTTCACCTTTTCAAGCTCTCCAACGTTGTTTATACGACATTTCGCTAGCATTTTACGGAAATGAGTTAGAATGATATCAAGGTTCACTCTCTGCAATATTATGTGGGAGTTCTCGGACACCCTGTATATATATATATAATTACATATAATAATCCATATGTATACTATTATATGTCATGTATATAATAATAAGTATCTAATAAGAAAATAAAAAGTTACCCTATCTATATATCGACGCCTGTTGCGAAGACTAGCAGGTTTCAAATTCCTTCCGTGGTATTCTTTTGGGCGAAAAATGAAACGTGCTAGTTTTCGTAAGAGTCGTCGATATATAAAGGGTGATCCAAAAGTATGGAAACGGCCAACACTGGGACGAGTGCACTTTGGGGGAAAAAGTTTCAGACAAAACTTTTAGGTTTTCTTCTTCTCTATTCAATCTCTGATTTGACGTTAAACGTGATTTTCAATGTCATATCAAGGTCGAATATACTTTTTTAAATTGCAGATGTTTTAAATCATCATCGTCTGGATGTGACTTTGATTACGACATTGGCCATGCACTTGAAGGTCAGTTAAAGATCATATTGACTTTGGCAGTGGAGATTCCTGTAAATTTCCAGGTCGCAGATTACGAGTCTGAAGTCCTTTTTTAACAAATGAAGATGACGGATCCAATATCGTAGGCAAATTAAAATACATAATGAATTTTCTTTTAATATTGTGCGGTTATTTCTTCAAAGAATTCGGAAAATGATGCACCGATGAAGGCCCGAACGAACTCGACTGAGCCCGGAGTGTGTGTGAATTGTGTTGATATAAAGCAGAACGAAATACAAATTTTGAATATTTACTGAAGTTTTTTATTTACAGAAAATGCAACACCAAGGATACAATTGTAGCTTTCGGGCGCGGAGTAAATGCAGCTGCTACAAACGACACGCGAATGCGGATTTATTGCGTTACGTCCAAGATTCGCGTTTCGCGTCCGATGGTGGTTTTTCGTTTTGCTCGTTGCCTGACTCATAGTTCGCGGACAAGAACAATGATTCGCGGAACGAATCGAGAGCGAAATAGAATTGAATGGCGAAGTGAATTTACGAAAAGCACAATTTGAAGAAAAAAGACACGTAGTTGCGTGCGGTACTTTTCGGGCTGGCATCTAAAAATAAGTCTTTTGACTAGATTTTTAATGTTTTTTTTTAAATATCGTTTTTTACAATATTTCTCGCAATGGATCCAAATCTTACAAAAAATCTGCCGTTCCACTGACTTCTAATACACGTTATCGGTGAAACCGATAGTTGTACTAAAGAGTTGTAGAGGACAACATTTATTTACAGTATGGCAGATCTAAAATGGCAGCCGCAATGATAATTTTTGTCAACTCTGTCTCTAAAGTCCGTAGTTTTGGAGGAAAAATTTATTAAACTTTTCTAGATCTCAAGGCTGATAATTGTTTTCCTATAAAACTATAGACTTTAGTGAACATTTCCTTACAATAAAATTCTCTTAGAATTAGTTAAAGAATATTTTTTAGTTAATTCTAATATATTTTTATTCTAAGAAAATTTCTTCTAAAGTCTATTATTTATAAGAAAAAAGTTATTAATATAGTGTACCATTTTGGACCCATTTTGTGGTCCTTCCCAGGAACCATCTTTTATGTCAGATAATTTCATTTATAAAAATTGAATTTTGACGCATTTAAAAATATTGGTTGGTTTTTCTTGTAGTTAAGCCTACAATATTATACCAATAATATTCCAATTTTATTTGTTGTAAAATAGTTGTGAATAAACAAACACTAAAAAATGCACTTTCGGAAAAAAGGGTTTTCTAGCTTATTTCAGTTTCGATTTTCATGGGAATTTTGACTACGGGGTTTTTATGGTCGCTGATATCGAATACAGGGTCAGATTTTCATAATTCAAAATGACGAATTCAAAATGGCTGTACAAGAATATTAAAAATAACATATGCCTGGAAACGTTTATTAGGAAATTTTGAAACTCTGAGATTGCAGATTCAAATCAAGCGTTTTCCTAATTTGGTCCGTCATCTTAAATCCACCACTTTGAATATTGAACGTTTGAGACCATATTCGTAATAAGCTATCCCGAAAACTCCCATTTACCCAGATTCATCTCGAACAAACAACTTTTTCCTAACTTTGTCCGCCATATTGGATCCGCTATTTTGATTTTTCAAAATCTGAGGACATATTCGTAATCAGCAATCCCAAAAACCTCCGAGTAATAAATTCCAACCGTTTTCCACGTAAAGAAAAAAGTGTGTGCTTCAAAGGGTTAATCTGAATGCTCGAAAAGCGCTGCGAATCGTCAGCGAATATTCGCCGCTAATTAAATCAGCCACATTGGGTTCAGACTTGATTTTCTAATCTTATATCAATATTATTATAAGCGACTCCAAAAGCTAATAGCAAAATCCACAAAATTCGTCAAAATATTTCAGCCATATTGCATTCGTCATGAATATAATATATAATCTTCAAATTCTGATGTCAGATTCGTAATCAGTGACTTCGAATCCCGCAGATGCTAATTTATTAAAATATACAAAATATTTTTCAAAGTATGTCCGCCATATCTTATTATATATTAATTACATATTAATTACTTATCTTATGCATCTATCTTTTTACTTACCGTTGCGTCTTTCTGTTTTCGCTGTGTATGTCGGGTCAGGCTGCAAAGCGGCTTTTGCTGTGTCTCGCCCATTGTACTTATTATTTTTTTGACGGAGAGGGATAATGCATTAGGCACCATAGGGGGTTGAAGATGTAGTGTAACCCCCCGTGTGTCGGACTCCCTCACCTTTACCGACTGAAACCCTAACCTCCCTTGGCCCTCCAGAATCCACGTGTGCAGTCTGGCTCCGATATCCATCTCCTCCGCTGCAGACTGCACCGGTCCATTTCGTTTGCAACTGTAACCACTCCCTCTACCATTGAGTAAGTGGTTACAGAATCTCGTGTGACCTCAGTAATCGGAGAGAACGCAGTAGCAGGCCGGAATGCTTCTAATGTTTTGGAGGAAAGTTGGTCTCATTCCTCCCAGCACTCCAATTATCAGCACGACGAGCTTGATTTTGAACCCTCGATAGAGCTTGCGAATCTCGAACAGGAGTTCCTGATATTTCATCCGTTTTTCGTCCTCTTTGCTGACTATATTTGTTTCTGCTGGTGTAGAAAATTCGATGACGAAGATGGATTTGTCATCGAAGTCAACAAGGACGATGTCAGGCTTATTAGCTGATATTTGCCTGCTCGTCGGGAATTAGTAATTCCAGTATATTCGGCACGACTCATTCCCGACAACGGATTCAATATCAGTGGGGACGTACGGCAATACGGGCATCAATGCCATAAGTGATGCGAAGATGGTAATACAGCACTCGAAGAGCCGCATTGTGACGTTCGATGTATGCTGAAACTGCATATATTGGGCATGCTGCCAAAAGATGCATTAGTGTCTCAGCATGACATCTACACAATCTACAAAGCGTACTCTGTACCGCCTGGTGTAAGATGTTCTGGCGATACGCTAAGGTATTGATGACCCCATCCTGGCATGCGAAGATAAAACCCTCGGTCTCGGATTTCAAGCCGGCTGATCTTAAGAAGGAGAAGGTCATCTCTGTCGACAAGCCAAGTTGTTGGACATTTCGAAAGAATTGTCCATGCAACGGCTTGTCGATATGCCTTCCCTCCAACATACGGAGTTGTTCCTTCCGTATGTTAGCCCTGAGACGCATTGGGCACAGATTGATGACTGATTCAGCCTCCTGTGCACCACTACGTCCCACGTTGAAAACCAGACCGAGGTTTCGCGCCGCTCGTTCCGCCGCGTTGTACAAAAACGCCCCCTTCCCCTGAATTTCATGCTGATGTACTAGCATCATCAGGGGATCCTCCGTTCGATTAATCACGTCGCAAGCTGTTTCGAGGACCAATCGGTCATGCATACACTCCAGGCTTAAAAGGCCACGACCTCCCATATTTCGGGGCAAATACAGTCGTTCCACGGAAGATCTTGGATGCAAACTGCGTTGCATACAAATCATCTTCCGTGTGCTTCGGTCAAGATCCCTTAGCTCGTCAACGTTCCACTTCAGTGCTCCAAAAGAATAGAGCACTGGTGATACGGCCAACATATTCGTGGCTGCTACCTTATTTCTCCCGGTCAATTCTGATGACCAGATCTGACGGAGAATGCGCCGGTATTTCTTAATGATGGTGGTTTTAGCAGCCTGCACATCCTGGACATGCCTTTGAGGTACGCCCAGGTATGTGTAGGCTTCTTCGGCGCTAAGGTGGCGGATGACATTTCCGTTGACGAGCTCCATATCGTTATGAGAGCCTGACCTTCCTCTGTGCAAATGAACGACTGCACACTTGTCCAATCCGAATTCCATACCGATATCTCTCGAGTATGTGAGGGCGATGTTCAGAGATCGATGTAATTGATCTTCGCCTGATGCGTATAATTTAAGATCGTCCATATAGAAAAGATGGGTGATCTTATGTACACGTTCACCAGGCGGTCCACACATGTACCCTTGAGATTTCCGGAGAGCAACGGATAGAGGCAATAGTGAGATGCAGAAGAGCAGAGGACTCAGAGAATCTCCCTGATAGACACCTCTTTGGAATTGAAACAGTCTAGACATGGTTCGACGCTTGCCCGATGTCATGACAAAGCGTGTTTTCCAAAGAGGCATCAGGTCTTCTACAATTCTCACTATGTTTGGGTGGACATGAAGGCGTTTGAGCAACAAGCTTAAAAGCTCGTGCGATGTTGAGTCATACGCCTTCATGTAATCCAGCCAGGCTATCGACAGGTTACGCTTGTACTGGACTGCGTCCTGACAAACACACCTGTCGATAAGCAAGTTGTCCTTGCAGCCGGATACACCCATTTTGCAGCCTCGTTGTTCTACTATCCGTTGCCACACCGGTTTCACGGATTTCTCAATACGTTCGTTCAAGATGTTAGTGAACAATTTGTATAACGTATTGAGACACGTGATCGGTCTATGGTTTTTCGGATCGGGCAAGTCTCCCGATTTTGGGATCAGTGTCGTTCGGCCCTCCACCAGCCAGTGCGGAATGGGATGGTCTCCATTTATGTAAGAGGTGGATATTCGGGCTAGGTGTTGATGGACAGAAGTGAACTTCTTCCACCAATAGTTGTTAATTCCATCCCAGCCCGGCGAGGAGAAATTCCTCGCTCCTGTGATGGCATTTTTCACCTCTAAAGCACTGACGGGTGGGCAATCTTCACTTTGTTGTGTGACTTTGTCGCACAACTCGGTGAAGATTTCAAAATCTGGAGTGTCCGCATTAAGCCTACATGTTCTCTCGTAGATGCTCCCCCAGAATTCCTCAACTGCGGCCATCAACGGAAACTCGCTTGAGGCTGCGATACGATGTTTGAAGAGGTTGGAAGGATTCGTCCAAAATATTGAGTTTTGTCGAATTCCTTCTTCCCGTCTTTGCAGCCTCTTTTTGGCATCGGCCATAACCCGAATTTTATCCGCTAAACGTTGCTTGATGTTGAGCAAGTTCAGCTTGTTCAGTGTGTGATAATACGTCCGCAGTTGTTGTGCGAACTTCTTGACTTTAGCCGTAGATGAACGGCCAGATGTTAAATAGTCGATCACACACTGAATTCGGGAAGCGAGTTTCCGTGTCAGTCGAATCTTACCGTTCAATTGAGACATGCGTTTTGTAATCTGCCGACTCCCCGATATCTGTGTCAGATTTCGCGGAGTCACCAGATCACTTGCAGCCTCGTAAACGGCACAATTGACTTGCCACAGGTCGCAGTCATCTGGAAGAGCATCTAGAAGTAGGATATTTGCTCTGTCTATTTCTCGTTGTTTAGGCAAAATTTTTGTTGTCAAATTTTTCCTAAACACGAGTGTCGTGCTGTCATAATGTGGAGCATCTCTCCCAGCACCGCGTACGTGCTCAGTTGTTATTGCCCGCACATCCGGTACCGGTTGACAGCTGGGAACAACGAAACCCGTCCGCCTCAGATAGGCCACATAATCTCTCAGTTGTTGTTGAGAAAAGCGATCTGCCAGTTCGGGATGCATCACTGCAAACCGACTGTGCATTCGCGCCATGTAGCCTCTCTGTTGCGGACAGCTCTCCTCGTAGCAGCGCATTTGATCTTGCTGAGATCCTCCGTCCACTGAAATCGTTCGTGGACATTCGTTTGTCGTCGTCCCGGGACACCTGTTTCGGCTCCTCCACCTCGGGACTGGGCTGCATCCGAAGCAGCCCGATGGTCAGGAGCCCTGCGCGTTATTCTGTGAGTAACCGCATCAAATGCAGGAAGTAGGGTGGTTAGCCCCACTCCCCGTTGTTATGCCTCTCTCGTTTGTCTCTTACCTCGCCATCCACTGGGGTTGGTTACCCAATCTCTGGCAAGGTTACTAAGAGTCCAGGGCCCACCAGCTTTAATAAGCACACGTGGAGGTGAGAGTAGGCCATTTGGGAAGATAGGCTAGGATGCAGCTTTTTGCATAGCCGCATTGTGTTACGCATCATTCCCTTTGGGCCCCTGAAACTGCATACATTGGGCATGCTGCCAAAAGATGCATTAGTGTCTCAGCATGGCATCTACACTTATATAAAAGGCCACGACCACTTATCCTTATTATTATTATTATTATTATTATTATTATTATTATGTTGGATTCACTATTTTCAATTTTGGAATTTTGGCTTCTGATTCGGTATTAGCTACTCCGAAATCTCCAAGATACCAATGTATACGAAAAACCAAACAACTTTTCCATAATTTTCCCTGTATTAAATCCGCCATTTTGAAATTTAGAATTCTTTCTACAGCTTCGTAATCAGTGGCGACGTAAATAATACAGTACATACAATTATACTTAGCACAGGGCCTGACAAAAGTTATCTTTTTAATGAAGGTACTATTTGCAAATCTACTTTAGCTTACTCCTAGAATTAAGGGCTCACTAAGCATGTCCATATTCTTTATAGGAAATCATTTATTACGTCAACAAAAATAATTCATATAAGCCCCGATATATTATGAGGGACCCCTTATATATTTTGTTCCAAAAGTTTTAGGTAAAAATATACAAAATACTACCTTTACATAAATTCGTGCCACGCGAGTTAAAGCAAATGCAGACTTTATTCCAAGATAGGCACACCTGTTTTTGAATACTCCCTACCTTCTATAACTACTAAGTAATGATACGTATAATTTTCCGATTATAAGCGAGCACGATCCAAAAGTTATAGCATAAATTGTTAAAAAATACGTAATAGGAAGAATTGACGACCTCACAGACCCGATCATTTGGTTGGTCCGATACCGTCGAATTTCTGATCGAGAAATGACTCGAGATACTCACCGTACTGAGGATGTCAGGGTGCGGAGTCAAGCCCCTACCAGCGGGTCCCACACGGGGGAGGGCTACAGCTCGGCGTGCCGTGTCCGTTTATCGGTAGTAACCGCAATCAGGGTTGGCCTCTGACCGGTCGTGGCAACTCTAGAAATGTTCTCCGAACTAACAGAAATATCAAGGTAGGCAGCTTGTTATTAATAATTTGATAGCTGACTTGTCGTTTTTCAACAACACAACCAAAATGGCGTGGTGCATCACTCCCATACGGCCCCAACCTCGTGGGAGGCGCCGAAAGGCGATGAGCGCTGGGAGCTAAATAAATAAAGATATTATGCAGGTCTGCATTAATACTCAGGGCCACCCCTTCCCCCGCCGGTGTACATCCAAAAAATTTTCAGATTTTGCGTATATCTTACCGTTATCGAGACATTTGTTAGGTTCTTAAAGGGTCCGACCCCGTAAGCACTAATATATGCGTTGTGCCTATAACTACGGTTGTCTAAAGTTACAATTCCTATTTAGGCCCACACAGTCTGATCCACAGTTCGATAATTCATAATAATAAATTGTGATGAAAAATAATATTACAAATCTGGCACCGTGGAGAGTTAAGTGAAACATCAGTGGAAAATAAATGAATTACTGAACAAAATATTATGGACAAAAATATTGAAAAATGTCATTAAAAAGTATATAAATATCTCCTGACATTATCCAGATGAATCCGTATTCAGCGTACCAAATTCTATTGTTAACTACAGTTTCAAAGATGGTAATAGTTCCCGAGTTGGTCCCCTACTCGTTGGTCCCCTAATTTTCGTTTGGGAAAGGAAAAGTTAATGATACCTAAATGTTTTGATAGTTCATGACACCTGTATTAAGATCTCCAAAGGATTTTTCAAAATGTTATATCATTCCGATTTTCAGTTACCGGTTGCGTTGGTAATTTTTTTATTAACTTTTAGCCACATTACCCTGGGATTTTTTTTGTCTATTTCAAGTTTACTGCGGGATATCGCCCGGTAAGAAGTCACTATCTAGAGCAACCACGGTGTTGGTCTATTTGTGGAACGGTCAAAATAGGAAACTACTACAAAGTGCAACGACAAAGTACATTTCCGGTCCGCATTTCGCTCGTACCGCTCATCTCATCTCCTCATTGCGACCGCGGGTTCAGGCCACCGATGTAGTTAGAAATTTCGATTTTGCTTATCATTTGTAAGTTTGGGCCTTTGATAAAATAAACGAAATCACACAGTGATGAATGGTCACGTATCATCACTTTTTAAACTACCCGAAATTGGTCGTCTTGCTTCTCGTCTTTTAAAAACTTGCAAAGCCACCGTGTTTTACCCTCACCCGGTAGATAAACAACATCGTGCTCTACCAACCACGGAAATCGTTGTTAGTTGACCCGACCCAGGGCACATTTTGGATTTCTTTTTATTAACTTTTTTACTGTTTAGTTATTTTGGAGATAGCCGAGCTGAACGATATTCTGTGTGGGTGTTGATTCCGAAAAGTGGTGTTCTCTTTTGAATTTCGAACACATTACATCGGTAATGGCTGGCGCGCAATGAAAGTTGCAAAATGCGCACGAAAAACAGGGTCGGAATACTCTGAGAGCAAAACGAGAGATCGCTACTTTCCGAGGATAAAGATGACGGACGCCATAGTTTGGAACAGCAGTTGTTCCAAATTTTTACCTCTACTTCTCCATACCCATTAAGAGGCTACAGACTTCGCTCAGTGTACCCTAGAAGAGTTTAACAACTCTGAAAAATCCCATGCATCCAGTTAATCATCTCCAGCAAGTAACTGTTTATATTTTTTCGCACTATTGAATCTGCTATTTTCAATGTTCAAAATCTGAGACCGGGCTCATATATAGAGACCCCAAAAACTCTGTAATGTTCGGTTCGACCTCGATCAAGTTGCTTTTTACAAATTTGACCCGCTACATTGGATCCACCATTTTGAATTGTCAAAATGTGTGTCAAAATTCGTCATCAGCGATCTCGAGGAGTCTCGCTTGAGCCGTCGTTGTGACCTGACGTATATTTATAAACGCTCTAGCTAGATTATAATTTCCTGGCATAGACTACATGTGCATTGTATAGTATGATACTGGCAACAATTTGATCTGATCCGCGAGTTATCGGATTTGTTGGAGGGCACATCGTGTTAAACCTTGTGCTCTCGATATTATTATTTTCTGGTGTTCGGTGTGAAGTGCGCCTTTGAGTGTCAAACATGAGTAACCGCAGTCCAAACGCAAGTAAAGATGATATTGAGAAACTTATGAATGCAATAAATAGGCTTACGTCTTCGTATAATGAGCTCAGTGAGGAAATAAATGAAGCAATTACAAGATCTGTCTATTCAAACTCGCTCTATAATGGAGAAATACATCACTTAATCAGCGAACCTGAGAAGAGAGGTTTCGCACATTAAATCCGACGCCAGAGGGAAAAATATCATCTTATACATAGTTCCAGATGACGACGAGCATAATAAGGATCTTGTTGCTACAATAGAAGACATCTTTAAGAAGGCAAATATTATGATTCCGTCGATAGCCATTGATAATATTTTTCGGTTGGGAAAAATACGAGGTAAACGCCCGATCTTCGTTAAATTCGTAGGTGCTCGTTGGGTAAAATTAATATTTGCAAATGTGAAGCAATTATATAATTTAAACCTCTCTATTTCTAACGACCGCACAAAAGAAGTGGGATACTATAGGAAACAAATAATAAACACCGTCAACACACTTAAGGAGTCCGGTAAAAATATTTATGTTAAGAGCAATAACATAATTATTTACAAGGGAAAAAGTATTTCCTATACCCAAGCACAAGAAATATTAAATTCTTATAACAGAAAAATAAAAGAATTATCTACCGCCGACTCGAATGACGATATAACTCCTGTCCAGTCAACGGTAAAAAAGGTTGCAAACAAAAGGACTCCTGTGATAGCAAGAGGTAGACCAAAAAACCTTACATATGAGGAGCCACTACAGTCAAACACCTTAGATGATTATTATCTGATATTTCAAACTACTACCGAGTAAATACATCCCGCTAGTGGCCCTAAAAATGGATAGCCATCAAAGTAACCTCGGGAATCCTTTCATGCTATTTAAGAACCGAAAATTATATTTTGGAGCATTCACGGAATTGTTAATTATTCCGAACTAAACGCAATTTGTAAGGATACCGACATTGTATGTTTATGCGAAACATGGTGTGAAACATCGATCTCAAAATACATTGAAAGGTACAAGAAAACTATTCTATCACCGGCCGTGAAGAATGCCTCCCGAGGAAGAGCCTGTGGCAGACTTGCAATTGTGTACAACGAGAAGTTCTACGAGATTATTTCCATTGTAATTATATTGGTTTATTTTCCACCGAACATGATTATTATGAACGCTTTCGAGGAACTCGATGCTGCTTTTGAAAATATCAATAAATCAGCGTATTCTAAAGTCCCAATAATAATCGGGGGGATTTCAACTGTCGCGTATCCAATTTAAGTCAAATTGATCAGTTAATGTTGAACAATAATATAAAGTTCACACAAAATAGATACACATTAGATATGCTACTTATTACTAGAGAAAAAACAGCTTACCGAGTTCCTGGAAAATAATGAATTTTTATTATTGAACCGTAGATCTTTACAAGATTCACCTGCCCAATATACTTTTTATTAGCAAAATAGGGAAAAGCCTAATTAAATTGATCTGGTAATCTCTTGAAGGTTTGTGGGTCGCCCAGAATTTTTCTGTCTTATAAATTTCTACTTTATCCGATCATTTAACCGTAGCTGTTTACTTAGTACCTCCTCATGTAGACAATTATACGGCCAGTAATACTTTCAAAATTGTTAAATATAATTGGGATGATGCTAAATTACAAGAATTCACCAGCTCAATCTTATGGAAAAAAGGGGTCGCCCAGCTGGGCGGCAATGTAGATGATTGTAATGACAATTTGATAGCGACTATTGTGAATGTAGCAAACGATTTAGGCCTAAAAAAAGTTTCGAACAATAAGAATATAAGAAAAAGTAAGCCATGGTATGACTCAGAATGCCAATTACTTAGTAAACAAATAAAATTATGCTTAAAAACGTGTAAAGAACATGGTTATACGGAAGATAATTGTAACGCATATCATAGATGTAATGTCGAGAATAAGAAATGTTTAGACACTAAAAAGAACAGTCATTACAAATTGGTAATCGACTCCCTAGCAGCAGCAAGAGAGATCCAGCTAAGTTTTGGGGACTAATGAATAAATTCCGTAAAAAATTGTACATGCAAAATAACATTGATATAAAAACGAAAAAAAACAGATATTGTTAGATATGTCGACTAGCACAAAACACCCGGATTTGGATAGTCGGATAACAAGTGCAGAAATTAGAGATTGTATTGAAAAATGTAAATCTGTTGGTAGGGATTTAATTAATTATAGTTTTTACAAACGACTGCCTGAGAACTGGATTTTATATATGGAGATATTATTTAACAGAGTAATGGACTGCGAAAAGGTGCCGCGTGCGTGGGGAAAATTATTAATGACAATTTTATATAAAAAGAGAGATAAGAACATCGTAAATAACTATCGGCCTATTATTACTCTAGTAAATTGCATAGCAAAAATATTTATGTTAATTATATATTAACGATTAAATACTTGGGCAAATAAAAGGAACCTCTTACCAGAATTTCAGTCAGAATTCCGCAAAGGAAAAGGTTGTATTTGTTCACTCTGAATTCCATGATGCAAATTCATTTAAGAATTCGTTTAAGAAGTCGAATTCGAATAACGCTGCCAGCAGTACTACTCTAAAAATTATCTATAGCTCTAAAGCTGATACTTTTATGCGAAATTGTTCAATAGTCTGATTGCAAGTGTTGTCTCATATGGGGCAACGGTTTGGAGCCTCAATTATCTGGATTGTATGGAGAGAGTGCAACTGTCTTTTTTCAAAAAAAGTCTTTGCCTTCCAAAAAATACGCCTAATTATGCTGTAGTTAGAAACGGATATTTGATATTTATCGTGTGTAGTAGTTTGGCTACAAGTTTGGCTTGGTGCAGTCTTGGCTTATAAAATTATTGAAAATGGAAAATACAGGGTATCCAGGATTTTGCCAAGCCAGACTACGTTCCTTAGCGTTATCAAACCACGACTACAAGAAAAACTGGCTGTTACAGATTAAACCATTTTTTAGTATTGTAATAGAAGGGAGACACGACATGCATGCTCTCTCTCTCTCTCTCTCTCTCTCTGGGACATCTTAAGGATAAAGACGCAATGGTTCAAAAATATTCCGATTACTTATAAAAGTGCGACTTTGATAGGTGGTTTTCCTCCCCCCCCCCCCCAACTAAGGGGGTGCTGGACTACTCCTGCTCTACTATCGGCATCGGATCCTATGGTTAGGAGCCGCACCATGGACTCGCTGCTGGTACGGCGGAAGCTCGGCCGGGAGCCAGACAATAACATCGTCGCCCAGTACCTCTCGGGTTCATCCGAGGGTGTACTGAAACGACCGTCCAGTGGTCTCACCTCGACATGGAGCGATGCCCGGTCCGCTGCCAGGAGACAAACGAAACATCTTGACATCTGCTGGCGATGGAGCGACATCGGGCAGAGTTCGCCCTGGAATGCCGTGGGTTGCGGGGTGGTAGGGTTATTATCCCGCCCGCCCCGCGGTGACAACTTATCGGCCGCCTGAGGGCGGCAATGGCTGGTCGATACCGGTAGAGTCTTTTAGCCAAAAAAGATCAAGGCAAGGTTTTCGAGGTGTCGTCGCGCTGTGGAGTCTCGAACAACTTCATGCGCGACGGCAGAAATACCCGTTTCGCCGAATGGCGTTTCTTACATCGCGCTCGTTTCGATGTCCTGCCGCTGAATGGAGCGAGGCGTTGGGGCGAAGGTGACAAGCACTGTAGGCGATGCGGGACAGACCTCTAATCTCTCCCGCATGTGATCGGCCACTGCGGCCCCCAAAACAACATCGTGGAACGCCTAGCCGCCGCGCACCATCTTCCCGGGGACATGCGCAAAAATAGGCCCGTAGAGGGCGCCGAGGGTGAATGGACGAACCTTCGTCCCGACCTCGTCATCCGTGACGAGATAGGGAGGAGGATCACCGTGATCGACGTAACCGTTCCGTTCGAGAATCGTACCATGGCGTTCGATGAAGCAATGACTCGGAAATTGGCCAAGTACGAGCCCCTGGCAGAGATCCTCCGAAGGAGCGGTTACGAGGTCACGGTGGACGCCTTCGTCATCGGTGCCCTCGGCTCTTGGGATCTCGCCAACGAAAGAGTGATCGGTCGCCTCAAAATCAATGCGAGATATGCAGCGATGGTGAGGCGGCTGATGGTTAGTGACACCATTCGGTGGTCCCGGGACATCTATGTCGAACATGTCTCGGGCATGCGCCAGTATAACACCACGAGCACTGGCGCACGGTCACGGACTACACTTGGCGGGGATATGAACCCGCCCCCAACACAGCGAGGACATTGAGTTTCCTATGTTTTTTTTTCTGTTTTGTGTCCCGATGTTTTTTTTGTTTATTTTTGGCCGAGAAGCACCAATATACTTTGACAAGCCGGCACAGGTAAAAATATAGCAAAATTCCTGTGCCGGCGAAATATTTTAATCTTGAACCGGGGGATGCGCGGAAATGTTAACCTCCCCGGCTGACGAGAGTTGCTGGTAGGTGTTGGGTTATATAGCCCAAAACCGCCCAGCGACCCTAATACTATTTTATATTAAAGAAGCATGCAGGGGGAATTCCCCCCTGTGAAATTTTAATATCCTGACGTGTCGGCCGCGGAAGCGAAGGATTTTCCCAAACAACCGCGGCCGACAAACTATATCGTAGTTAACACGCTAAAGGCGTACTGGACGGAGGAGGGCGAGCCTGACAACCGTCCCGTCTAGCCGATGGAGCGCCGACGGATAATATCCCATCGACGCCCCATCGGCGGACAGATTACCGTAATAGCGCGGACAGGGGGTTTCAAGTTACCCCCTACCTGTTTTTTATATGCCCAGGTAAGTCTTGTTCGATTATGGTCGCACGAGCAGCAATATTTCGCGTCGACTTAATCTTTGCGTGGTTCAGGATGGTGCTTAGAAACAGGCGAAATGTGATTTAGAAAAAATGATTAGAAGTCTTTATTTCAAACTTTACACAAAACTTCGCGACCGGTACTTCTTCGTGTCGCGACGTGAAGACAATTCAATTCACGTGGAAGTTCCGAAAATGTTCAAATTAACACTAATTTTTTAAAACTAATTCTTAAACTAATTAATAATTATGCGCGACTACTAAATTTAATTGCGTGCAGCGCGGATGCTGCGAAAATGTTTGCGGATCAATGCGATTTTAAACCGATTTTAAACCGTTTCTCGTTGCAATGGCGACAGAGTCCACGTGGAATCTAATCTCTTTCGGAAGTCGTCCTTGCAAATGAGACAGCGGCGGAAATTGATATGAAGCGCGGTATGACCTTCAATTAAAATTAAAGGTCAGCGAGCGCGAGATTTGATTATGCATACGAAATGTATATCGCGCGGTGAGTCGGTAACAGCGGACGCCAAGAGATGGCGTGACGATGTCGATTTGTCCCTATATAACGCAACATTACCGCCCGCCTTGCGATAACCAATCGGTGTGAAGTTGGCCCCCCCACTTGACTAAAAAAAAAATAACGACAGTTCTATATGCCCCCCACATAGTTCTGAAGTATCTTTATACATTTTGAAAATAGTTCTGTCGCTTTTACCCAAAAAATTGCATTTGGTAATATCGGGGGGCCAACTTCACAAATTACAAAAATTAAAGACCCGTAACTCTCCCATTTGTCATCAGATCAAAAACTTTCATAAGGCAAAGTTGTAGAACTCTTTGGGGGGCAAAAGGAACTCCAGAGAAAAAATCGATTTTTTGAAATTTTTTGAATTTTTGAATTTTTGGAAAAAAACAGACTACCTGTAATTCTCCCATTTGTCATCGGATCAAAAAAATTCATAATAAAAAGTTGTAGAACTCTTTAGAGGGCAAAAGGAACTCCAGGGAAAAAATTTGATTTTTTGAAATTTTTGTATTTTTGGAGAAAACAGAGTGCCTGTAACTCAGCCAGTTGTCATCGAATCAAAAACTTTCATAATGAAAAGTTATAGAACTCTTTGGGGGCAAAAGGAACTCTAGAGTAAAAATCGATTTATTGAAATTTTTTTATTTTACGAAAAAACAGACTGCCAGTAATTCTCCCATTTGTCATCAGATCAAAAACATTTATGAGGCAAAGTTGTAGAACTCTTTGGGGGGCAAAAGGAACTTCAGAGAAAAATTTGATTTTTTGAAGTTTTTTTATTTTTGGAAAAAACAGAGTGCCTGTAACTCAGCCAGTTATCATCGAATCAAAAACTTTCATAAGGCAAAGTTGTAGAACTCGTTGGGGGGCAAAAGCAACTCCAGAGAAAAAATCGATTTTTTGAAATTTTTGAAATTTTTGGATTTTTGGATTTTTTGAAAAAACAGACTACCTGTAATTCTCCCATTTGTCATCGGATCAAAAAAATTCATAATAAAAAATTGTAGAACTCTTTAGAGGGCAAAAGGAACTCCAGGGAAAAAATTTGATTTTTTGAAATTTTTGTATTTTTGGAGAAAACAGAGTGCCTGTAACTCAGCCAGTTGTCATCGAATCAAAAACTTTCATAATGAAAAGTTATAGAACTCTTTGGGGGCAAAAGGAACTCTAGAGTAAAAATCGATTTATTGAAATTTTTTTATTTTACGAAAAAACAGACTGCCAGTAATTCTCCCATTTGTCATCAGATCAAAAACATTTATGAGGCAAAGTTGTAGAACTCTTTGGGGGGCAAAAGGAACTTCAGAGAAAAATTTGATTTTTTGAAGTTTTTTTATTTTTGGAAAAAACAGAGTGCCTGTAACTCAGCCAGTTATCATCGAATCAAAAACTTTCATAAGGCAAAGTTGTAGAACTCGTTGGGGGGCAAAAGCAACTCCAGAGAAAAAATCGATTTTTTGAAATTTTTGAAATTTTTGGATTTTTGGAAAAAACAGACTACCTGTAATTCTCCCATTTGTCATCGATTCAAAAACTTTCATAATGAAAAGTTGTAGAACTCTTTGGAGGGCAAAAGGAACTCTAGAGTAAAAATCGATTTATTGAAATTTTTTTATTTTACGAAAAAACAGACTGCCAGTAATTCTCCCATTTGTCATCAGATCAAAAACATTTATGAGGTAAAGTTGTAGAACTCTTTGGGGGGCAAAAGGAACTTCAGAGAAAAAATCGATTTTTTGAAATTTTTGAAATTTTTGGATTTTTGGATTTTTGGAAAAAACAGACTACCTGTAATTCTCCCATTTGTCATCGAATCAAAAACTTTCATAATGAAAAATTGTAGAACTCTTTGGGGGGAAAAAGGAACTCTAGAGTAAAAATCGATTTATTGAAATTTTTTTATTTTACGAAAAACAGACTGCCAGTAATTCTCCCGTTTGTCATCAGATCAAAAACATTCATAAGGCAAAGTTGTAGAACTCTTTGGGGGCAAAAGGAACTCCAGAGAAAAAATCGATTTTTTGAAATTTTTGGATTTTTGGATAAAACAGACTACCTGTAATTCTCCAATTTGTCATCAAATCAAAAACTTTCATAATGAAAAGTTGTAGAACTCTTTGGGGGGTAAAAGGAACTCCAGAGAAAAAATCGATTTTTTGAAATTTTGTTATTTTTGGAAAAAACAGAGTGACTGTAACACAGCCAGTTTTCATCGAATCAAAAACTTTCATAAGGCAAAGTTGTAGAACTCGTTGGGGGGCAAAAGGAACTCCAGAGAAAAAATCGATTTTTTGAAGTTTTTGGATTTTTGGATAAAACAGACTACCTGTAATTCTCCCATTTGTCATCGGATCAAAAACTTTCATAATGAAAAGTTATAGAACTCTTTGGGGGCAAAAGGAACTCTAGAGTAAAAATCGATTTATTGAAATTTTTTTATTTTACGAAAAAACAGACTGCCAGTAATTCTCCCATTTGTCATCAGATCAAAAACATTTATGAGGCAAAGTTGTAGAACTCTTTGGGGGGCAAAAGGAACTTCAGAGAAAAATTTGATTTTTTGAAGTTTTTTTATTTTTGGAAAAAACAGAGTGCCTGTAACTCAGCCAGTTATCATCGAATCAAAAACTTTCATAAGACAAAGTTGTAGAACTCGTTGGGGGGCAAAAGCAACTCCAGAGAAAAAATCGATTTTTTGAAATTTTTGAAATTTTTGGATTTTTGGAAAAAACAGACTACCTGTAATTCTCCCATTTGTCATCGATTCAAAAACTGTCATAATGAAAAGTTGTAGAACTCTTTGGAGGGCAAAAGGAACTCCAGAAAAAAATCTATTTTTTGAAATTTTTTTATTTTACGAAAAAACAGACTGCCAGTAATTCTCCCATTTGTCATCAGATAAAAAACATTCATAAGGCAAAGTTGTAGAACTCTTTGGGGGGGCAAAAGCAACTCCAGAGAAAAAATCGATTTTTTGAAATTTTTGAAATTTTTGGATTTTTGGATTTTTGGAAAAAACAGACTACCTGTAATTCTCCCATTTGTCATCGAATCAAAAACTTTCATAATGAAAAATTGTAGAACTCTTTGGGGGGAAAAAGGAACTCTAGAGTAAAAATCGATTTATTGAAATTTTTTTATTTTACGAAAAACAGACTGCCAGTAATTCTCCCGTTTGTCATCAGATCAAAAACATTCATAAGGCAAAGTTGTAGAACTCTTTGGGGGCAAAAGGAACTCCAGAGAAAAAATCGATTTTTTGAAATTTTTGGATTTTTGGATAAAACAGACTACCTGTAATTCTCCAATTTGTCATCAAATCAAAAACTTTCATAATGAAAAGTTGTAGAACTCTTTGGGGGGTAAAAGGAACTCCAGAGAAAAAATCGATTTTTTGAAATTTTGTTATTTTTGGAAAAAACAGAGTGACTGTAACACAGCCAGTTTTCATCGAATCAAAAACTTTCATAAGGCAAAGTTGTAGAACTCGTTGGGGGGCAAAAGGAACTCCAGAGAAAAAATCGATTTTTTGAAGTTTTTGGATTTTTGGATAAAACAGACTACCTGTAATTCTCCCATTTGTCATCGGATCAAAAACTTTCATTAAAAAAAGTTGTAGAACTCTTTGGGGGGGGGGGGGGCAAAAGGAACTCCAGAGAAAAAATCGATTTTTTTGAAATTTTTGGATTTTTGGAAAAAAACAGACTACATGTAATTCTCCCATTTTTCATCAAATCAAATACTTTCATGATGAAAAGTTGTAGAACCCTTTTGGGGGAGAAAAAGGAACTCCAAAGAAAAATTTGATTTGTTGAAATTTTTTTATTTTTTGAAATTTTTTTATTTTTTGAAATTTTTTATTTTTTGATTTTTTTTATTTTTTGAAATTTTTTTATTTTTTGAAATTTTTTTATTTTTTGAAAAACAGACTGGCTGTAAATCAGTCAGTTGTCGTCGGATCAAAAACTTTATTAAGGATACGTTGTAGAACTCATTAGGGGGCAAAATGAACTCCAGAAAAAAAAATCAATTTTTTGAAATTTTTGGATTTTTGGAGAAAACAGACTGTAAATCAGAAAGTTTCTTCAAGAAAAGTTGTAGAACTGTTTGGGAGGAGAACGAAACTCGAGAAAAAAATCACTAAAATTATTCAGAAAAGTTAAAAAATAATATATATTTTTTTTAATAATTCGAGATATTTGACCCTAGTTTTCTAAGAGAATCTTTTTCTTGAAAAAATAAGCCGTCATTCGTTGAATTCCATTCATTTTTAGAAAAGTTTTGAATGAAAATAAGAAGAAAATTTGAGTCGCTAAGAAAAGCTGGTTATCAAATTATTTTTGCAAGTTTCAATTTTTTTTCAAGAAAAATAACGCTCGAACTCTATCACAATATCATGCATAATAAAAATGTTATTCCTGGAAGTGTTATTAAAATATTTTCGCTAACATATTATATCCTGGGGTCTAACTACCTTAAAAATGGGTACAAAATATTTATGATCTGTTTGGCATTGTTGATTCTACGTCTCAAAAGTTTGAACTTCCATTTTTTATATTTTAAATATTTTATTATTAACATTGTATTTTCCTTTTGATTAGCACAGATATGACTCTCGGGTAGCACTGGCCATTAACAAATCGGGTAACTCCGGCCAGTTAAAATCGTGTATTATGTGAACTATTTCGAATACATTTTTCTCATTCTGATAATAATTCAATTGTATGACGTTAATGAGACATGTGCCTCACATTTGCATTATTATTTGCATTATTATTTGAACATATATGTTACACGTATTCTGACTTGCTTATGACGTAACCTACGTTCATACGGCTTACGCAAATATCGTTAATGATACTTTCATGGACCTCAGTTTGAAACAACGGTACAAATTGTTATCAGAGTAAGTATTTCTAAAATAAATTGTGTTCAATTTTTATTATTTATCTTAATTTTGTTGTGTTTTTTGTATGGCCGGTGCTACCCGCCACAATTTTGGCAGTATCAAAAATTGCTATGTAAATTAATTGGCCACACTGACGAATACAATTGATTTTTTCAGGTAAATTTGTTTAATGTCTTAAACTGTCTTCTTTCTTCGTTTTGTCGGTCATTAATTTGGGTAGGTGGTAAATAAACCCCGATTGTTAAAAATAATAAACTGTGTATATTTGTTAACGTTTGGACCTCTTGTGAGTCTTCTTCAGGACTCAAAATTTGTTTAAGTTATGTTTGTTTATGTATAACGAATACTTCTACGTTTTTATAACGCTTTTTTATGCATTGCTTTTTAAGCTATTCCACAAAAAGTTTAGGTGGCCGGAGCTACCCGACTCTCCCCTAATCTTTCTTGTGCAGAATTTTTAGTGCTTCATTTTTTTTGTATAAAAAACTTTGTCTGGGGACTTTCTATAGCCCCCAAAGAGTTCTACAACTTTGCCTTATGAAAGTTTTTGATCTGATGACAAATGGGAGAATTACAGGCAGTCTGTTTTTTCCAAAAATAAAAAAATTTCAAAAATTTCAAAAAATCAAATATTTCTCTGGAGTTCCTTTTGCCTCCCAAAGAGTTCTACAACTTTTCATTATGAAAGTTTTTGATCCGATGACAAATGGGAGAATTACAGGTAGTCTGTTTTTTCCAAAAATCCAAAAATTTCAAAAAATCGATTTTCTTTCTGGAGTTCCTTTTGCCCCCTAAAGAGTTCTACAACTTTGCCTCATGAAAGTTTTTGATCTGATGACAAATGGGAGAGTTACGGGTCTTTAAATTTTGTAATTTGTGAAGTTGGCCCCCCGATATTACCAAATGCAATTTTTTTGGTAAAATCAACAGAACTATTTTCAAAATGTATAAAGAACTTCAGAACTATATGGGGGGCATATAGAACTGTTGTAATTTTTTTTGTTTAGTCAAGTGGGGGGCCAATTTCACACCGATCGATAACCGTATCGCAAAACTCAACACCAAATACAACTTAACTTAATACTAAATAAAACGGTTACAAACTAACTTATGCTAGGTCTGGTTCAATGTCTATAGGAAACAGCGCAAGTTTCACTATAGGGCGTTTGAACGTTTTAGTCACAGTACGCACCGTGACTACGCGCACATAGCCATCATGACCCGGATGACATTCCGTAATTCTGGCCAACTCCCACATAGCCGGGGAAGTTGTTCGTTGCGAACGAGTACCAGTTGCCCTACTGCTATATTCGACGCTGTACGCAACCACTTGGAGCGATGCTGGCAAGACATGACGTAGTCTTTGGACCAACTTTTCCAGAATTGCTCCAAGAGTTGGCGTATCATTTTCCAGTGTGTGAGCAAACCAATTGCGTGAATATCTGACAACGGGGCTGGCGCAATTAACAACGGGCCACAGACAAGAAAATGAGCAGGCCTCAAGACTTCTAGACTTTCCGCGTCGTCGTGTAGCGGAGCTAGAGGTCGTGAATTGAGACACGCCTCGATACGACAGAGCAATGTACACAATTATAATTAATATATAGAAATAGAGCGATGTCCGCGACCGCCCGCCAAGCGCATCTTGGAGGGACCCGCGTAATCGATGCCACATTCCACAAACGCACGGCTAGGACGATTGACTCGAGCCGGAGGCAGCGAACCCATTAACTGCGCGGGTGTCACGTTAGTGTAGCCAGCGCACCGAACGCATCGATGTACGACAGACTTTACGGTTTTTCTTGCTTGGAGAATCCAAACAAGATCGCAGACTGTACTCAGCGTTAGCGTAATTCCTCCATGCGAAGCTAAATCTGCGGGATTGCCTTCACTGCTGACGCGGCGCCAAGATACATCGGGAAAAAGCGATTGGATCTCCGATGTTGTGTTGGCTACGAAGGTTTTCCATTGCGATGGAGAACCTCGCAGCCACGCGAGAACAATCGTCGCATCCGTCCAGCAGTAAATGGGCCAATCACTAAAGGTCTGAGTTTGTCGGATCTGTGTGATCAGACGCGCTAATAACACGGCGCCGCTGAGCTCCAATCGAGGGATCGAGAGGGCTTTAAGCGGGGCGACTCGTGTTTTGGAAACTAATAAAGATGCGTGGTTTGGACCGTTTGGATCGACATACTGCACATACACTGTTGCCGCATATGCTTTCTCAGAGGCGTCTGAAAATCCTATAAGGGAGCACTTCATTGAAGTTAGCGTTCCCAACCATCGCGGAATCGAAATGAGTGACAGCGATGGCAGATTATTATAGAATTTGAGCCACGATTGCGTAAAATTTTCGGATAGTGGTGTGTCCCAATCAACACCCGACTGCCGTAGCCGTTGCATGAAGGCTTTGGCATTTATCACGATAGGCGCGATCCAACCCACGGGGTCGAAAATCCGCGCAATTTCCGATAGGACCGTGCGTTTAGTCCATATCGACTGAGTAGACAGATTTATATAATAGCTATAGGAATCGGTGACCGGTTGCCATGCAATTCCTAAGAGTTTAACACTGTCGTCATCTTGTAGCGTCTTGTCACCGACCAATCCATGATCGCCAGTATCTATATCAGTTAGTAAGCTTGCCGAATTACTGACCCACTTTTGTAATCTAAAATGAGCAGTGCCAAGCAATTCATATAGCTGATCACGAATTTGTCTAAGTCCGTCCTTTGTGTCAACGCCGAGAAGAGCGTCATGTCGTAATGCGTACCTACCTAACGAGAACCGAGACCCTTCATCGTCAGCGAGTTGACGAAGTACTCTAAGCGCTAGAACGGGTGCGCTCGCGGTTCCGTAGGTAACGGTAAGGAGCTCATATTCTGCAACCGAATTTTCGGGCGATTGACGCCATGAAATGCGTTGCAGATCCACATCGCGCTCGTCGATGAGAATCTGCCGATACATTTTCGCGACGTCTGCCGCATAAACGTATTGGTGAGTACGCCATTGCATATGCAGCGATGGTAAGTTCGTCTGCAGTTTCGGACCGATGTGTTGCAGTGAATTCAAGGAAATTCCGTTTGACGACTTCGCGGACGCATTAAAAACTACGCGAGTATTTGTAGTTTCGCTGGAAGGCTTAACTACCGCGTGATGCGGCAAATAGACTACTGTAGACGGCGATGCGTTAATAGGGGCCAGACGCATGTGTCCCGTATTTTTATATTCTTCCAGGAAATTTTTATATGATTCACGCTCAGAAGAGCGATTTGTCAATCGCCGCTCTAAATTTTGGAGACTGTGCAACGTTTGAGCACGTGTGTCGCCAATCGCGATATTCTCAGGGTTTTTCAGCGGTATTCGAACCCGATATTGACTGGAAAGAGTTCGTGAATGGGTTTCTAAGAAATGTTTACCGCGACCGGCTTGTCAATTCTCCCACGCCTAATTCCGTCCCGAAGCTCATAAGAATATATGTCAGCACCGATAAGTGCATGTATCTTGGTGTCGTCGGTGGGGTTGCCATCGGCGAAACCCAGATCTTTTAAATGAGGCCAATGCGTGAGTGAATATCTGAAATGTGGCGTATACGATGTCAGATCATCGATAACAAGCTCGTTTGAGGAAAATCTAATATTGTCGTTCGACACGGGCATCACTGAAATTGGAATCGAACGCTTAATTAATTCCGAACCGGATTTGCCAAAACCCGAAACTTGTATATTCGTTACGTATTCTTTAGTGCCTAACGCGTTCGCAACATGGCGCGTGATAAATGTACGGGTCGATCCCGGATCGAGAAGCGCACGCAATTTTACGGGATATTGCGAAGCAGCTGTAACGATTACTCAAGCAGTGGCCAAAACAATATGTGAAGAAGTACACGGCGTACTCAGATGCGTCTGAGCAAGATTCTGCGTTTGGTTAATGGCACCTGCTGTGGATATATTTGCAACAGGCGGAACTGAATTTTGTGACGGGCTGTGCAGCAGCGAATTGTGACGTTTGCCACATTGTTTGCAGGTTTTCTCGCTTTTACACAACCTGTTACTGTGCATTGCTGACAAGTAATTAGTACACAATGTATGCGATTTTACTAAATCCCAACGTTGGGACACTGACATGTCATTAAATTGCGGACACCTAAATAAAATATGTGATTGCGTGCACAAAATACATTTAAAAGTATTCAGCGGCTTAGAACTAATATGGAGGGCTGGAACGCGGTAGGCGGAGGCAGGTTTCGCGCGCGTTGCAGACTGACTTGACTTGGCTGCATATTCGAAACCGGACGCAGCCTCTATCGATCTTATTTTTGCGGTCAGAAAATTGGTCAGCTGATTTAGTGTTGCATAGTCGTCACCATCAAGGGAAAAATCCCATGCCTCGCGCGTTCCGCGGTCCAGTCTCTGAGTAATCAAGAAAACTGAAATATCATCTGAAACTGGGCGTTCCAGTTTCTTTAACGCGTCGAGCGATTCATTGGTCGCATCCAACAAACGTCTTAACTCGGTGGGCGAATTTTCACGCGTTACGGACTTTAATGAAAATAAATTCGCTAAAGATAAATTTAAAAGTCTGCGTCTATTTTCGTAACGATCTGTTAATAATTTCCAGGCTAATTGAAAATTATCCGCGGTAATAGAAATATTCGCGGCCTCCCTGTCGAGGCATGACTTTAAATAGTATAAGCGTTGAAACGAATCAAAATTATCATTAATAATTAATGTGGAAAAATGATCGCGAAATTCGGCCCACTCTGTATAAGTACCGCCAAACCGCGGTAATTTTATCGATGGTACTTGCGCTCGAGTACGTAGATCTGCGGTGACAGGAACGGCAGGAACAGCTGATGTAGATGTGGCATCATTTCTAGTGACGATGGTGTTCAAATTGCTTAGCGTGTCAAGGTACAGCTCTTCGTTATTGCTGTATACTTCTTCAGCGAAATACGGCAGCTCGATGCATTGTGGATCGTCCAAAAAATTCATCAATCTTTCATTTCGCTCTGTTATGCGACACCATACTTTATCGAGATGCACCAAACGCGTTTTGGCCTGTTCGACTGTGCTCGCTCTACTGGCTAGTTCTGAGGCTCTGCGTATGGAATTAAAATCTTGTGTTTGCGCGGCAATGATTTGCACGCAATCATGATATCTCTCGTCGTCTTTACTCATTTTGAGAAAGTAAGACAGAAAATTTCAGCGAACGAATGTAAAAAATGCGCTTCGATAACGAAAAAGTCGCGTGACTTTAATCGTATCGAGAATTAAAGCGTGTGGAAGACGGCAGTGAATTGCCGTGAGAAGGCACTCCTATGACGAGTGGAGATGGAATGCGAGGCGTGAGTTGCCTTGATTGGCGTGAGTGCGCGCAATCAATTAAGAAGGCGTGTTAGTTTCCTAGCAACACGTGAGTGGAGACAGGCTGGTCCCTCTCCGTAGCGTGTACGTGTCCTTTCGTCTACTCGTATGAGTGCGTGGAGAGAGGTGGCATATGCGCGCTCTCGCGTGAGAGGCACTATGCGCGAATGGCGCGTGCGAGTGGCAAACTCTATGCGCAAGCGAAAGCTGCCGAGCCCACTCGGGCAGCGTCGTTTACTAAACTGCGATGCAAATAGGCCGAATGAGGCCGAAACGTCCAGAGAAGTCTACGGGGAAAGTAGCCATGCGGGGCAACTTGCCGTGACGTCACGAACGCGTCGCGGAGGAGATGAAGTCCGAAGACTTCGTTCGTGGCTGAAATCGCTGAAGTTTAGTGCGCACGAGTGCAACTACTTCATCTCATTAGCGCGGGCTGCACTAATGATTTAAAATTTATGCGACATACACCACCAATGTCTTTTTTTCACTTTCCACTTACAGGGTCCCCGCTTCTAATCCAAGTAGCACTTGGTGCGAATTGGTAACTGCATTGAATGTCACTGCACGTAATCCAATTTTGCACTGAATATCCAATGTCCTTAAACTAGTCCATATAAATGTCCACTTAAACAATCGCGTGCACCATCCTGGCAGGATCGCCAAATGTTCGATTATGGTCGCACGAGCAGCAATATTTCGCGTCGACTTAATCTTTGCGCGGTTCAGGATGGTGCTTAGAAAAAGGCGAAATATGATTTATAAAAAATGATTAGAAGTCTTTATTTCAAACTTTACACAAAACTTCGCGACCGGTACTTCTTCGTGTCGCGACGTGAGGACAATTCTATTCACGTGGAAGTTCCGAAAATGTTCAAATTAACACTAATTTAAAAACTAATTCTTATACCAATTAATAATTATGCGCGACTACTAAATTTAATTGCGTGCAGCGCGGATGCTGCGAAAATGTTTGCGGATCAATGCGATTTTAAACCCATGCGTGCGTTTCTCGTTGCGATGGTGACGGAGTCCATGTGGAATCTAATCTCTTTCCGAAGTCCTTCTAGCAAAGGAGACAGCGGCGGAAATTGATATGAAGCGCGATATCACCTTCAATTAAAATTAAAGGTCAGCGAGCGCGAGATTTGATTATTCATACGAAACATATAGCGCGCGGTGAGTCGGTAACAGCGGACGCCAAGAGATGGCGCGACGATGTCGATTTGACACTACATAACGCAACAGGTCTGTCCTCCTGGGCAAACATTTTGTTACCTGTCCGCACCCTACACTAGTGGTGGGTGGGAGGGAAAAGAAAGGTATTTGGCTTGGTGCAGTCTTTGCTTATAAAATTATTGAAAATGGAAAATACACGGTATCCAGGATGGTGCCTGGCCAGACTACGTTCCTTAGCGTTATTAAACCACGACTACAAGAAAAACTGGGTGTTTCAGATTAAACCATTTTTTAGTATTGTAATAGAAGGGAGACATGGCATGCATGCTCTCTCTCTCTGGAACATCTTAAGGATAAAGACGCAATGGTTCAAAAATATTCCGAATACTTATAAAACTTAACAAGTTTGCAAATTTTAACTTATCTGACCTCGTCCTTGCGTCCTGAATCGCAATCGTACCTGCTTACCAGGCAACCAAGTTGTAATGGTACCTGGCTCAATTGAGACTTATTAACGAAAATTGCGGAAGAATTATTATCAATTGCAAAAAGATGTCTTTACCTATTGATGCGATTTGTTTTAGATGCTCACGTGCTGTACGAGAAGACTGGTATCACGTATTGATAGAATGCCCATTTTATAACACGGTAAGAGAACTGTATTTCCCCGAAATTGTTAAAGCACCAGTGCAAACCTGGATCTCCGTGCGCACAGGTGACAAAAGATTTTTAATTAAGAAAGCTATGTTGATGACTATTGAAATTTTCTATTTAAGAGAAACATTGTGAATGGTTATTTTAGCGGACTATTGTAACAGCGATTCTCCCTTTGTATGAGCAGTGTACGCTCAAACCAATTGAATAAATACATACATACAAATTAAGTGTTGACAACAAAGCGGTATTTTATTTTGGAACAGCAACCGTCTGAAAAGTTGGGCGGTGGTGGTCTTAGGGTCTATTACCACTACTTCTCGATACCCAATAAGGCTAAAGACTTCTCTCAGTGTACCCTAGAAGAGTTTCACAGGAATATTCAACATAAATAACATCCAGCGATTATAATATCTATTTTCTTGTGTATAATCGTTGTTTATAAAATTTTGATTCATTTATAACGTTAAAACTTTAATACAATACCGAAATGTACAAATTTTCTTCATCGAGGTGAAACTGGGTACTCGGGGGTTTTTCGACAGTTGTCGAGCAAATTTCGAGTTAATTTTTCATAGTTCCAGTTAATTTTCCCGTGTATCCAGTTAATCATCTCGAGCATGTAACTGTTTATATTTTTTTTCGCACTATTGAATCTGCTATTTTCAATGTTCAAAATCTGAGACCGGGCTCGTATATAGAGACTCCAAAAACTCTCTAATGTCCGTTTCGACCTCGATCAAGTTGTTTTTTACAAATGTGACCCGCTACATTGGATCCACCATTTTGAATTGTCGACAATGTCGAAAATGATAAGGCTTACGAGAACGAGAATAATAAAGAGGGCGCGGACGGTAACATCACGATGATGAAGAAATCTGGAGTAAATGAAGTAAATTCACCTTCAGCGAAATAGAACGAAATAGAACTACGGATAGTAAAGGTAACTTACAACGAACTAGTAATGAGTGAAGAAAAATGAAAGAGATCGTGATAACAATAGAGAACGTTAGATAATGCAATAAAGTGGGAGGGAAAGTGTGAGATGGGCAGATTAAGATTTAAGACTCTCCCCTTCAGTTACTAGAATATTTGTTTTTGCAGGGCAGAGAATATTTCACATAATATAGAGAAGTTCAGACTGCAGAGTGGCCTATTCTTTTAAATTAATTAACAATTACTTTCATAAATTCAAAATTGAAAAACTGTGATTATAATTATCCCCGATAATTGTAATCTGTCGGATGTCGACAGTTATTATTGGGTATACATAGACTACTTCGCATTATTCTATTTCACCATTATTATATAATTAACTATTACTTTAATTATTAAAAACCCTAAAGCTCTTGATTACAATTAACGAGAGCAATTGTATGCGTGTGATATTTTCGATCAGGCTATTCATCATTTGTGCTGAAACTGGTATTCGTGCACTGTTCGACAATATCGTAAAAGTGTGTCATCGGGGCAATCGGGGCTCTGTCGGGGGAAGACTGTTTCCCAGCTACGTTTGAGTCATTCCACTCCAACAATATGAAAATTGAGGTCTCCAAATTCATCGTAAATAAAATATTTGATGGGTACAGGCATGGAAAATAACTATGTAGAATATTTTGTAAAAATTTTCAGAGTGGCGGTCGTGACGCTCTATTTACTGAATTTCTTTAAGTTACGATATCTATTTTTCTAATTATCGCATTGAAATGGGACTGCGTGCATTTTGTTCATAAATTGAAGTACTTTTAACTAAAAATTAAACATTTTTTTTTAATTTCTCAAAAAATAGAGCAAAATTATTTTTTTTCAATTAAATGTTGACGATCTTCTCCCCGTTTCTCGATAATTTCTTATTTGCAATCGCGTACGAAAATTATTCGCCTTTGATTTAAAAATAAATATTCGATGACTTTTTTCGTTCTCGGGCAATGAATTTTTGAAGAGCGCGACTCCCGGATGGAACTGATGCGCTGCGCCACGCCGGGCCGGGCGGTATGCAGTTCCGCGTTCGATCGCTAGGCGCCTTACAGCGGGTGATGTCAGGAGGGTAGAGATAAAATCGTTCGCGCAAAAGAAATTCATTTCTTGAAATATAAAGATGGCAGGGAGCAACATAAAAATTAAAAGGAATATCTGACCTGCGATATTGCTGTTGCCATTTTTAAATATTCGATACTCCCGTTTTGCTGTATAATATTTGATAAAATATTATTTTCGTCTAAATTTTGCGATATACTTTGCTTTTGCTTACATCTAGTTGATATTTTTCTACATTGAAACTTCTCAGTAAGTTATTAATCAAAGAATATGCCAGCTGTCAAAATTAAATTACGTAAAAATAACGCCAAGTTTTGTGAAAAACATAATCTCGATCCTTATATGTGGAAAAGCAAACAAATTTTCTGTACTTGTCCGTTAGAGTCATCGAAAGACAATTCGATATTAACTCACAAGTAACACTAGGGAAGTAATAATCACCGATTTTTTTGAAACTGCGTATACAAGTACTTCTTTAAAAAGTATTTAATACGTGTTTTTTTGTTTTTCCCCAAAAACCATTTTTGGGGTAGAAATCACCCTTGAATGTTTGTAGAAATGGCCCTTGAATGTCTTTAGGGTTGAATAATAGTATGTTAAAAATTATTTGTAGCATGTTTGCCAATATTGGGATATTGACGTTTTGAGGTCGCTGATGAAGAATTTGAAGTCAGATTTTGAAAATTCAAAATGGCGGATCCAATATGGTGGTCGAATTTTTAGTAGTTTTCAGGAATTTTGTGAAATTGTCAAATTGACAAATGCGAAACTCCCACAGATTTCTGTCTCAAAATTTGCGATGTCATCTGTGAATTCTGCGAAGATATTGGATTAATTAGATGTGCTTGGTGTAACACGTCACTATGCTTGCAGCATTTTTTTGCAATCACAAATGAAAACCCTCCACATTATTGCACCAACTTTATAGAAAACTCCAAATAGTAGGAGGCAAGGGGCTCGCAGCAAAACACCCGACATTGTGAGAGGCAAGGGAACTCGCATATAAAACACCCGTCATTGTGAGATTCAAGGAAACTCACAAAAATCACCCCGATGGGAACAAAAAAAAACTACTACGTCCACGTCGTTGTTCTTGGGTAACGCAAAAAGTAGAGAATGTAAATTTCAACTATTTACTTCATGATATAACACTAATGCATTTTATAATTGTTACGTATTCGGAAACTTGTTGACCGTATTGCAACGACTATTCTTAATCTACAATTTCTCAAAATTCCTGAAAAATAGTAAAACTTCGTCCGCCATATTGGTTCCGCCATTTTGAATTTTCAAAATCTGACTTTACAATCGTCATCAGCGACCGCAAAATCATAAAGATCCCAATTTTCATTACACTCATAAAAATTAATAAAAATTCGTCCGCCATATTTGTTCTGCCATTTTGAATTTTCAGAACCTGACTTTAGAATCGTCATCAGCGATCGCAAAAACATAAAGATCCCAATTTTCATTACATTCATAAAAATTAATAAAAATTCGACCGCCATATTGGATCCGCCATTTTGAATTCTTCATCAGCGACCTCAAAACGTCAATATCCCAATATTGACAGACATGGTACAAATAATTTTTAACATACTATCAACCCTAATGACATTCAAGGGCCATTTCTACAAACTTTCAAGGGTGATTTCTACCCCAAAAATGGTTTTTGGGGAAAAGCAAAAAAAAACACGTGTTAAATACTTTTTAAAGAAGTACTTGTATACGCAGTTTCAAAAAAATCGGTGATTATCACTTCCCTAGTGTCACTTGTCAGAAAAGTCACGAAAATGCATCATGCTCTTTACACGTCACTGATACTGCGAGAATAGATGAAGAAACAGAAGAATGGGGTTTTAGTAAAGAAGAATTTAAAAAATTCAACTTTATTATTATTATTATTATTATTAATCAGAAATATTTGCCGACGTTGCTAATTTATCTTTTATTTCATCGACAAATTCCTTCATAACAGCTATCGGATCGTTCGGTTTCAAAAATTTTCTGTTGGAATATCTGGTCACAACTGACCTCAATATTCGGAGCGCCGACAATACACCAATCTTTCAAAACACGGTCAGGACGGATGTACTGGACCTTACGCTCTGCAGCTGCAGCCTGCTGGACAGGGACAAAAACTGGAGGATCTGTGATGCACCATCACTCTCCGACCATATGGAAATAGAGTTTCGTCTGGAAGCTGCTACCAGCACCAAGGCGAAAGTCATTAGGAATCCCAGGCGTACGGCCTCTTTCCCTAAAAGAAGACTTCAGAGCGAATGTCAGGAAGGCCCAAAAGGAGAGTTGGGAATCCTTCTGCTCAGATGTAGAAAAGGGGCCCCCTGAAGACTTAGCAAGGTACTTGCGAAGAATCCAGCTGCGATCTTGGGTACATTGATATTGCCTGTCGGAATCTCTTTCACGAGCGACAAATAGACGTTGGAACACTTCCCAACCAGGGAAGCCATGCTCGCTGTTCGGGCTTCAAGCGGTTTGGTAAGGGTACTGAGAGGCATAAGGACCCGGACCGGGCCAGAGTTGGCACGGATAAAGTTATCACTTTTGATAAGACGCAGATAGGTGATCTCAATCTCGATCTTATAGGCAGAGGCAAAGCATTAAAAACTTTAACCGTGATACAAGAAAGGTACCTTTAACTTTGATCGTGGAATGCCTGGATATTGAAGAGTGAGGGAGGTCACTATTCTTACATCACATCGTGAGCTTCCTAACATCTTAAGTTTGTCTAATAGATATTGTGTTATACCTTTACAAATTACCCGACAAAAATCACGTTAATCTTGTACTGCAGTCTTAGTTTCATAGATAACCTACCGGATTTTAATAGCGAAGGTGTTATATGGTCAAATTTCCGAATTCTGTATGAGTAACGCAGGCACCCGCAAAGAAATTTCAAGTTGAGACTGCAGCACACGAGACGTAATAGTTACCGCGCAGGCTCTGACAATTTTAAAATAACGATTAAAATACGAAAACAGATTCACTTTTATTACACCTTTAAGAATATTTAAACATAATTTCCGGACGATTTATTTGCTAATAATTAACTGTAATGATTTCCTAGCCCCCACTGACTTTTTTGTAGGAAATTTCATGTCCTATAAATTTCTTTGAATTCTGCACCGTTTTAGATATGGAAGCAATTAAATTAAAAAAGTACGGATTTTTTCTTTTTAAGAAAGTTTTAAAAGCATTATAGTTTTCTTCTTTATTACGTTTTTTCGTATAAATCTTGACGTTTCAGTCAGTCAAAGTACATGCGGGTTTGAAACGCGAATTGTTTTTATGGGTGAAAAATTGTTAAAAATATTAACAATTGCATTTGTCAGAAAAGTACTTTTGCTTTCCGAATCATTAAAAGACCCGACAAATTTCCATGGAGCAGTAGCTGCAGCAATATCACACACTGATGAAGCCATTCTGGGAATTTTTTGCTGGTGGTAAAGGTGGTGGCTCCGGATACAGTGGCTAACTCCCCGAACGTTTGGCTCATGGACGCTATCCAACGTCATATGAGCCCGTTCGGAGTTTCGGGTTGCTGCTCGCGCAGTTTCTCGATTTCTCTCTGGAGATGGCGTATTCGTTGTGCTAATTAACGGGCTTTGAACGAGCTCACATGTAGTTTTATTTTCTCCTGTCCAGGACGCTCCAAAACAAATACGTCACTACTGCGCTTTTCGATAATTTTAAAAGGTCCGCTCCATCGGGGTGCAAGAGTAGCGTTATAGCCTTCCGCGGCGTTTGAGAGCGTAAAGTTTTTAACAAACACTGAACGGATTGGATTTGGCGAACTTCATCGAGTCTTCTCTGTGCGGTTTCGTGGTAAGTTTGCATCCATTCTCGTGGATGCGGCAATGTTCGACCAAGCAGCATTTCACTGGGAAACTGTCCGGTGTGTCGATTTCTTCGTCGTCCCGTAGCAAAAACAATCTTCGGAATGTGCAAATCCCAATCGCGGTGTTGTTGGCCCATTAATCTTATTCGCATGCCTTTTTTCAACTCTTGATTTCTCTTTCAGTAGGATTCACCTGCGCGGATAGGCGGGGGTCGTGTGCACTGTCTTCTGCCAAGTTGGGCCCCGAAACTGCGGAGCAATTCACTTAGAATCACACGCGGATATCCCTAACGCATAAAATCTTCTTTTTCCAATACCGGTGCTATAGTGGCAATTTCGGAGTTTGCCATGGTGGCGAGAGCTTTGACACATCGTGACATTGTGTTTGTGGTCACGAGTACGTTTCCCACGTGCTGTCCTCGGGTAAGGCCACATCATGTCGACGCTTGCTGCATCCCACGGTGAGAATTCTGATCGATCCGAACACGATCTCTATCGTTGACCGGTTCTTGTTTCGTGACTCGAACGGTCCCGTCGTTCTGCAAAGCTGACGGATCACGGAAATCAAAATCAGGATTTTGTTGAGCGCCACCGGTTTTTCCTCGATAACCGGAAGTCGTAGTGATGATTTTTGAAGGAGGTATTCTCTGCATTCTTTAATGCGGGCGCGAGTCTAGACTTTTCCAAGTCGACTATCACGTTGGTCGGAAATTACACGCGACGCGATGTCAAGCCGGACGTTCTTGGGCGATAGTTGACGTAAAGTAAGTAGGATCTCAACATTTTTAGAGAGTTACAACGATGACGTTTGACCAAATTTCCGCGGCTAATCAGGCGGAGAACGCAAAGAAGTGGATGGAGTGGTCGAAAAATAAAATGAAAACTCAATTTATTTGATAACCAAAGAAATATTGTCACAAAGTACCCAGCATACGCCGATTCTCAGAAACCAGTGAAATTTTCCGACGCGATTCGTCTGTTGACGCGATTCGTCTATTGACGCGATTCGTCTATTGGACCGATCCGATCGGTTGCTGACAAGGTAAAGAAAAAAAGGTAATAATAAAAATGAAAGGAAAATCCTGAAGGAGAGTCGGAAAGCAAGTTCGCGCCAAACGACGTGATTATGCTGGTGTGTTGCGCGTCAGGAAACGTAATGGAATCCGAGGACGGTTTTAAAGGGTTTGGAAAATAACCCACGACTTTTTTCTTCCTCTGGGTCTTCCAAATATGCTCGAAGGCGGATGGACGCCGTGTGCCTCAGAAAACTGCAGAGACTAACACGACTGCACTTGTCGCAACAATACAATATATTGCATAAAAACTGTGCAGCGTAAAGATGCGGTTGAAGTCTGCAGGAATGAGCATCACAAACGCAGCGCAGAGGTGCTCGAAAATGAGTCTCAGGAAGAGGTTCGAGGTGAGGTGAGCGAGGAAACACCAGGCGATGCTGACTCGAGGAAGGCTGAGAGCCAAGTGACTGAGCTTATGCCTCTTCACGGACTTAAATACTCTCAGTCGTGGCCTCACTCCAGCAGGAGGCCGCTGAGAGCAAGGAGGGGGTAACCGCGGAGAGGGAGAGGAGATCGACGCGCGCACTGTTGGAACGTGCTCGAAATTATAGCACAGCTACGGTTACCGCAAAATATAAAAACGAGAGAAAGAGTCGTTTCTCCGAATGATTTGTTTGGATACGTTTACGTCAAATTATTATTGTTCTCCTCAATTACTTAACGTCGTTCTAAAAGTGCTTAAATGTGAGTTATGAAGTACGTCAATAATTTGAGCGTATATCTGTTTTTGTTTCAGCTATTTCAGTCGTTAGCATTCCTAATTTCGGAGATACGGATTGGCTATGTTATCTGGCTGGGTTTAAAGTTATTGATTGCGTATAATATTCACACAACAGAATCTGTAGATAAATTTTTGGCACTCTTCACGACGGCGCGTTATGATATGTAAGAATGTATTCGAACGGGTTGTGCAGCTATCACCCGATTGAATTATTACACGCAATGGACAACATTCATCAAAGATTAAATTTGTGTTTATAAGAAACTTTTACAGAATATATCTCGATAAATTCTAATTCGATAACAATTTTTATTTATGCATTTTTTATTTTGTTGTTTGTAGCGAAATTTGAAAATAATTTTCATTGAATATTTCTCATGTATTTACCGTTGAAAGACGAGCGCTTACACACACATTTCCACGCTCCCCTCCTCTCGCCGTATATATGTGGCGCTCGACGTTCAGGTTTTAGAGAGAGAGATACACTCTGTTTTTATCTCACTATAGAAACGCGTATTTAAGAACACCGCCATAAACCGGCAAAATGCAATGCGTTTATTTGACTTTTAACAAATTATCCCAGGGTTGTTAATTAATAAATTATTTTTGACTATGAACCTTGAGCAACAATATGAAAACACTATTAATTGCAATTTCCAATTGAATAAAGACAGTATTGAAGAAAATGAAAATAAGGTATTTACGGTAAGGTTTATACTTAAAGTGAAGTGTTTGAAATTTTGTATGATACTTGCTGAATTTTACGAATTTTGGAATAAATCGAAATGGAGGTTACATATTAGACGTTTCTGAAAGTAAACGAAGAATAAAAAAAAATCAAAATGTATGTAAACAAAAATGTTATTAATCATTGTCCAAGACAATACAAATATTCCGCACTGCAAATTTTGGACGCTTCTTTTATCGGGCAAATTTCAATGTTACGACCGATGGTCGTAGCCATCCCACGTCTTATTTTAATAAATGCAATATTTGCATTTCCTCAACCTGGGAATATGTACGAGGTGCATCATCGGACGGAAGTGGAAGTACCCACTTCAGTGTACAGAAGTACAAAATCCCACGGTTGGAAAGATATTTAACGACGAACTCCGGTGTGCTCTCGACTCGAGACTGCATCGGAGAATTCAGTCCGGCAGCAACCACTAAACACAAAAATTCGAATTCTTTTGAACGTCCCACCTCACCGCTCGCGCCGTTATGAACGGCGAGTTCGTAATATCAAGTTACATAAAACTTATAGTGAGAAAGTTTTTCATTAAGATACGAAGAAGTTTTTTGGAAAGTTTCATAAAAATCGGAGTAATAGAAAAAAAGTGAATATTAATAAAATTTACGGCACGGTGTAAATCAGGCGTGTATTTGATCTTTGCCAGTGGAGTATGGTTGGCTTTCTTCCATTGTTGCCTTTTATTTTGTAAGTTATCTAATCCGCGCCGTAAAGTTTAATCATCCAGGAGTGCGATTTCTATGAAAGTTTCCCAAAAGTTACTTCGTCCCTTAATGAAAAACTGGAAGAGCTGGAAGTTTTCTGTACCTTGAAATTCGCTCGATAAACGAAGCGCCTAAATTTTGTAGTACAGAATATGTGTATAATTTGAAATAAATCAGTATTGGTTGTACGGTCCGTTGACAATAAGAGACAATTTTCACGTTTCGGCCAGAATGATGGCTCTCTTCAAAAATTTATTTTAATATATCATGTTATGATTCGAATATCGATGTCGTTGTGGAGTATATTGAACGGCACGGTGGAGTTGCCATATTCGGACGAATTGCCCTCGAAATTTAAGTGTCCACTTCACAACAACATGCACAATCTACTACTAAGCTATCAATGTTATCTGAACTTTTGTTTGTAAAAGCTATTTTTAGTGTTCTTTCAGTTAAAGTTTGGTTAGTTATATTATATTTATCTGTACTTGTAGGACATTAATGATGAAGACTTTGAACATAGTGTAGAGATTTAAAAGATTCGTTCAAAATAGAAAAACTTTATGGGAAAACGGCCGATGAATGCTGCAAAAATTGTTGCTGTCGGTAATCGATATAGAAGCTATTATTATAAAACCTAACAATTATTACAGAATAATTTTTAACTAAGAGTTTTGTGTATTGGGTCTTGTAATTGCCCTTGGGTCAAGTAATTGATATTCTTTGAAATTGTACTAAGAGATTTAAACGAGTTAAAAATTAACAAAATGGCGGTCATTTTTCGGAAAAATGTAATGTATGATTTATTAAAAAAACCCCACCGTGTTTTTCGCTCTTGATGTTTCCAAATATGTCCCAATATATAGAATATGTTCAATGTGAAATTTTACAAATCTAGTATCCATTCTCAGAAATTAAAAATGACAAATCCAATATGGATGTCGACTTTCCAAAAAATTGCACAAATTTACTTGAATTATGTTACATGGGGATTTTTGGAGTCACTGATGAAGAATCTGGTATTCTGTATCAGAAATTCGGAAATAGATCAGAGATAGATAGAAAAATAATCGGCTTGGTGGCTCAGGCGGTAAACGCACTGGACTACGAAGTCGTAGGTCGTGAGTTCGATCCCCGTCTGGTGAACAATTTTTCGATTTCGTTTTCAAGCAGCAGCTCGCTGTTGGTAAGACTAGCCACGTAGTTTGTGTTTACGTTTCGAAAGTATTGTTTATCTGGCGGAAATCGACTCATGACCGCTGCTGTACTTGGTGTAGGTTTCTGCAGTCCTACATTCCATACACAAATGTGAAGTATATCGCCATCTTTCTAAGTCGATCTGCAGCTCTCGCAAAATCTTACGATTTCTAATACGGCAACAATTGAATAAAAAGGGCGATTCCGCCCGTTAATTAAATAAATAAAAATAAAAAAATAGTGGTATTTTTTAAGTTCCTTTGCATTTATATAAGAATACATTATTGCTAAAATGATATACTTTAGGTCTTTTTTTTTTATTTAAACATGGTCTTGTATCGTGTATAACAGGAATTGATCATTTTTAATAAAAAAATAATACGTTTACTTTCGGAAATGTCGAATTCGATGTGAACATTATACAGGGTGGCCGATTTATCTGAAGACATAGAAATATCTCGAGAACTATGCACAGAATCAAAAAAAGGTGTGGAATGAAAGTTGTTCGACACGAAGGGGGGCATCCAGTAATAATGAAATTGACCCCCTCCCCCACTTCCTGGGGGTGGGGTGGGGGAAAAACAATAAAACTTAAATAGGAACCCCCATTTTTTATTGCAGATTTGGATTCTCCGGAAAAAAGTACAACAATTTGACCTAGGAGCTATTGCATTTTGGTTCACAGGTGGCGCTGTAATCGATAAAAATTCAAATTTATCTGAAGACATTGAAATATCTCGAGAACTATGCACAGAATCAAAAAAGGTGTGGGATGGAAGTTGTCCGACACGAAAGGGGGCATCCGGTGATAATGAAATCAACCCCTCCCCCGCCCCCCGTGGGGGTAATAAAACTTAAATAGGGACCCCCCATTTTTTATTGTAGATTTGGATTGCTCGGAAAAAAAGTGCACCAATTTGATCGGCTAATTTTTGCGTTTTGGTTCTATGATAAAAATGAAAATGTGTAAAATATCGTTACAAATTGAGAATGTCACCAGAATTCGTTTCAGATCAAAGAAAGTAAAATGGTTGCCCAGCACATTTTTCAAGAGTAGCAAGGGAAGTTCTAGACCGTGATTCCAATGTTCGGTGGATTAGTAGAGGTGGCCCCATCAATTGGCCGGCGAGGTCACCTGATTTAACATCCTATACATCGGATTCCTTCCTATGGGGTTACCTAAAAGGTATGGTTTATGAACAAGTACCAACGACTCGTGAAAACATGGTGGAACGCATATCAACTGCTTGCGCAGAAATTTCTGCAGATATGATACTATTCTGTATAAAGTCATTTGAAGAAAGAATAAATAAATGCATTGAAGTGGAAGGTCAACATTTCGAATACTTACTCAAGTGAATAGTGAGAGTCAAGGGGACTCACGTAAAACAAGCACCCCAAAGGGAACAGAAAAATACTACGTCCACGTCATTGTTCCTGGGTAACGCTAAATGTATTTTTTCCCGGCTTTGTTATAATGACCGTATTCCATATCCGCTACGCGGGGCGAAAGTTGTCAATTCCGTCTGAGTGCCCGTGCGCATGCGTACTTCGTTCTCATTACTCCCGTGGGACGGAAAGTGCTGCCCGCGGGAGTAATGGATGCGACCAGGAAAAAACTAGCGTATGCTTCACGAGAGGAATGAGCGCGCACCTCGTGAGAGGGCTGCTCTCGATTCGCTCGTGCAGCATACCTTTCACTAGGGGATCACGCTCTTTTCTCCCTTAAAGATACTATTTTTGATTATAATATACTATTTTTGACACGCAACCAAATCCATCATTATTTTTCAGATAATTTCCATTGTAGTGGCTAGAAAACACATTACAAGAATAATATAAAGTCAAAGAAAAACGAACATTTCGTAGTGGTGGCATTGAATAGCATTTTTAAAATAAAATACGTCTACTATTATTTATCAGATGTGTTGTGAATTCTGAAGACGTCGAATTTACGGATTTTTTTACTTTCGCTTTTTGTTGACTACAGCGTCAGCTGTGAACCACAATGTAATAGCTCCTAGGTCAAGTTGGTGTACTATTTTCCTGAGAATCCAAATCTGCAATAAAAAATTGAGGTTCCTATTTAAGTTTTATTGTTTTTCCCCCACCCCACCCCCAGGAAGTGGGGGAGGGGGTCAATTTCTTTATTACTGGATGCCCCCCTTCGTGTCGAACAACTTTCATCTCACACCTTTTTTGATTCTGTGCATAGTTCTCGAGGTATTTCAAGGTCTTCAGATAAATTTGGATTTTTCTCGATTACAGCGCCACCTGTGAACCAAAATGCAATAGCTCCTAGGTCAAAATGGTGTACTTTTTTCCGGAGAATCCAAATCTGCAATAAAAAATGGGGGTTCCTATTTAAGTTTTATTGTTTTTCCCCCACCCCACCCCCAGGAAGTGGGGGAGGGGGTCAATTTCATTATTACTGGATGCCTCCCTTCGTGTCGAACAACTTTCCTCTCACACCTTTTTTGATTCTGTGCATAGTTCTTGAGGTATTTCTACGTCTTCAGATAAATCGGCCATCCTGTATATTTTAAAAAAATACACACTTTTGCTTGAAATAAATTACTCGGAGGCTTTCGGGGCTTTTTTCATACACATTCGAAATTCAAAACGCGTTACGCATCATTATGGTAATCTGACAAGAAACACATAATAATTCAGTACAGGTTTTTACATTCAATATTTCCTGCGCATAAACCGAAATATCCTGTCAGGAAATAACAAGACACATTGTCGCAGCTCTCATCAAGAACTGAATGTATAGATGATAACTATGATTTTTTACTAAACAACAACGAGAACCCCACCGAGGTTCATGTTTTTCTCTTTTGAATAATATTGTAAGGATTTTTATTCGGAGTTTAATTTTGTGCCTGTTATCCTACTGTACATATTGTTGTATCTTAAGAAAAATAAAACTTTATGATTATTATTATTAAATCGTTCAGGATTGTCTCAATTTTGTCGTTCAATTTTCCATTCCTCTTCAAACTCTGGTAATGTATTTTATGTCTATGGGTTATATCTGTCACCGTCCTATGTTGAAATCTTCGAAGAAACATAAAACATAGATGAAAATTGGTAATATCATCGTTGACAAACTTTAACGTCCATGGTTATCACTTTAGATGGAAAAAGCGCTTGTAAGATAATGGCTAATTCTTTTAATTCGAAAAATCTGGTTGCCTGGTAATGTATATGACCTTTTTGTGAACGTCTCGAAAATCGGGCACTTTCATGTTTCATAGGTTCAAAATCCTAGCTGATCATTTTCATAGAAAAACAATATTCAACATTTTTTCTTTTTTTTTGTATTTTATCCACTCAAATCCTGTAGTAACTAAAACATTTAGGAGCATTAATTAATCTTAGAATTTGTTCAAATCAGACTTTTAGCATGTACCTTTTTTAGGGAAAGGTACATATATTTGACAAATGTCAATAAAACATTTCCAATGAGTACCACTCTCAGCCTAACCCAGAACCACGACGGGGACGTGATGGTACAGCGGTTCCATTTTTTTTGCATTTTTTTATTTTTATTGTTTTTTTCTTTGTGTTTTTTTTTTTGTTTGTTATTGGGTTTTTTTCTTTTCCTTTTTTTTTTTTGTTTTTTTTTATTGCTTTTTCTTAATTATCAAATTATTATGTAATGAATAAAAACGTTAAAAAATTAATCATTTTAAAATACTTCAATGTAATATTTAAATATGTAATGAAGAATATTGAACTACCGCACTTCTTAACTTATGTTGAAATGATGGATCATCTATTAGAGTGATTTTGTAGCGAGTCCAAACATTCAAAAAATCCCTACGAACTGACTCGCCCGGCTGTTCTGACCATAATCCAAATCCCTCACCATCTAAGAAATATAAGGAATGCTGTAAATGTTCAAATATCACGTGAATTTTTAGTCATGCTGAAACGCCTGTACTTTTCTAAGCTTTTTTAATTCTTTTACATATTTATCTAAATTCGGACCAGGTATTGATGTAGAAAAGCAACAATCCACTGTTTTATTCATTGCTTTGAAAGATGCAATAAAAGGTACTATTGCGAACTTGCCAACATTTGCATAAATTTCAGGATCATCAAGGACATCCGATTCCTGTAGAAGTTTTCTGCAAGCGTTGCCTTCAAAAATGTCCTCATGATAATTTAACATATATTCAATTTCTTTGGCCAAAGTAATACTTTTTCTTTTGTAAGTAAGGGTACCAATCCTCTCCAAAACAAATGATTTACAAATCCTTGTAAAATGTGTAATTAGGAACTACGCATTTTTCAATAACAAGTACATCATCATTTTCTTGTACAAGTGGCGTATTAATAGTGCTATGGTTCTGCATTGCAAGTTTCATGTTTCCACCTGCAATCACAAACTGATCATGATCATGTTTCAAATCTCCATATGATTTTAAGCGTAAACAAGTACTATTCATTTTTAAAGATTCGGATTCGGCATTAGGTACATCATCGCCCTCGCTATCAGTTGAAGTGTCTTCTTCATTTGCTTTCATTTCTTTTAGAGAAATATAATAATAGGGACAAGGATACATTGAAGAAGCTGTCTGCTGACCATTAATGACAAGGAGAAGTTTGAAATTATTAACTACCTTAAAAGAGATGTTATTGATATTAGTTAAACTGAATAAGAATTGTACATTTTCATATGATTCTTTTACATCTGGTACAATAGCTAACAATATTAGATGCTTAACACTTGTTAACTTAGCCTTTTTTTTGGCACAAGTGCCGCCTTCGGAATAAAGACTTCTTCTTTTTATTTCGGGTGAAGTAGCTTTATCGAACATTGTCAAGCAGATTTTCAAAAAATGTTGACCCCCGTCAATCATTATTTTATATGTACATTGCTTATTATACTCCTTTTTTCTGAAACGAACTCTAAAATTTCTTCAGCGTCTGCCCATACTACAGGTCTTCTACATTTTTGAGAATCTGAATTTGCAACATCAAATTCACATACATCGCTTTTATAAATATTATCTAATGTTTTTGTTCTCTCAGAAACATGTTTTAGATAGTAAGGTGGAACAGATTTTTTACTCGCAATACTTGATACGCGATACTCGTTAGCATGATAATTGTCTAGAGTTTCAGTACCAAAAACAATAGGTTTTTTTTCAACTGGATTACCAGTCACTCTTAACTAACGCCCCATTGTACTCAATTGATTGGTTGATTGATACCATTTATTTATTGCCCTGGACAAAGCGGTCCGTGGGCAAACGAATACATTACATTACATAATATCGTGTGAAATAATCACTTGCTCGTTCCGTTCAGCAAAAAAATATTGTACAAAATAATCATTATAACTATACATAATAACAACAAAAGTTATAAACTATGAGAATTTAAATCATGCACGGAGAAAAATAATCAGCAAAATCAGCCGAAAAATCTGCAGATTCTACCAATTTTATCCTATAGAGACAGCTGTTGGAATTCCGTTAGGGATAGCCGATAATTTCAGCTAAATTTACTGAAAAAGTCCGCAAATTTAACGGAACAAATCTGTTAATGTAGCGGAAATTTAGAGCTAAGCGCGAATTGAGTAGGGTTAAGGCTACATTAGCGGAATCAAAACAGCTAAAATTGCATATATTTTCGGCAATTCCAGCCGAAAATTTTAGCTGATATGAATCAGCTAATCCAGCGGAGTCATTTTTCTCCGTGTGAGAGTTTAAAATATATCGCTTGCATACATTTAAAGTTCGCAGATCGCACACCGTTACAAGTATTATCTGTAATAACGAATATAAGTTTGAGATATGTACTATGAATAAAGAAGACATTATTAAGGAAGAAAGGTTCGATTTTGGATGCGAGTTACGATTGACGCAGATAACGCAATAAGGCGAGTTTAAAAGTAGCTAATGAGGGTGATTGTCGAATGTGAGCCGGCAGGATGTTCCATAAATTTATTGCAGAGATCCAGAAGAAATTCTGGAAACAATCAGTGTGACAAATTGGTAGATAAAAAGGTAATGAATTAAGTCGAGACGATTTTCGCACACCATCAGGTAGGGCGACAAAATTGCTCGTAAGATAGGAGGGCTGAGACGATGTTAAAATCTGATAGGTTAATGTACCAAGGAAATACTTCTGACGTCCCTTAATACTTAACCAATTTGCCTTTTGCCAAAAGGGTGAGAGATTTTCATCACGTCTAAGCTGGTAGATGTAGCGGATAACAGAATTTAGAAAACGACGCAATTTCGTGCGAAGGTATCCTGTCATATCTGCATATACAAGACAGGCAAAATCAATGTGAGGTTGGATCAGTTGGTAAAATTGAACCACGGAATCGTAATCTATACAGTGTAAAATGAACTTTGAAGCTAATGGACGAAACGTGGCGATTCCAGGTGAGGTCGGATGACAAATAAACGCCTAAGTTTCTAACTTCGTTCACATATTATATAGGGTGTCCAGCTATAATCAATGGAGGTATGGTAATTAGCTGTAACTTAGCCAAGTTACCCAGGATGATTGCTTTAGTCTTCTTAATGTTAAGTGTAAGTCCACAAGCTTGTGACCAACGGTAAAAAGTTTCGATGTCAGTATTCAATGATTTGACAGTTTGTTGAATACGACTAAGAGGCGTCGAGAGATAAAGTTGCGTGTCATCAGCAAACACTATAGACATATCGCGGCAGTGCAGTAGACGAGAGAACAAGATATTAAAAACGATGATAAATAATATCGGGCCAAGACTAGTCCTTGTGGAACACCAGTAGTGGTGAAAAGTTCCTTAGCATATACACCATCGAGACCCCTAATAGTTTGGGAACGTCCAGTTAAATAAGAGTGGATCCACATTATGGCCTGATCATCAAAACCTATTTCGCGAAGGCAGTATAATATCAATGGGTGATTTAGAGAATCAAACGCGTTAGAGATATCAAATAATACTAGAATGGTGACTTGGCCGAGTTCAACCGCTCGCCGCACATCATCCAGCAGTTTAATAAGTGCCGTATGGACACTATGGTACCTCCGAAAACCACACTGTCTGGGGTGTAGAAGGTTGTTAGATTCAAAATAAGTAACTACCCTTTGAGTAATCAGAGCGTCCAAGAGTTTTGGAATATGCGTATGATTCGCAATTGGACGAGTATCGCCAGGTGTGAGTGGTGTAGCAACCTTATTCAGAGGGATAATATACGATATTTTCCACAGATCTGGATAGATACCATCAGATAACGATATGTTCAATATGGTGGTGAGCGGTATGATGATGCTGGGAATGATTCATTGAAGATGAATCAGTTGCAATCTATCCGGACTGAGACCTTTGGATTTAGAGATGGAATTTAAGATAATACGTTGTGTTGCGTTATGTAATGTTAAATCGACATCGTCGCGCCATCTCTTGGCGTCCGCGCATACGACGACGCAGCTCGCAGTTACCGACTCACCGCGCGCTATATGGGTCGTTTGAATAGTCAAATCTCGCGCTTGCTGACCTTTAAATTTAATTGAAGGTGATACCGCGCTCTATATCAATTTCCGCCGCTGCCTCCTTTTGCAAGGACGACTTCCGAAAGAGATTAGATTCCACGTGGACCTCGTCGCCATCGCCACGAAAAACGCACGCATCGGTTTAAAATCGCTTCGATCCGCAAACATTTTCGCAGCATCCGCGCTGCACGCAATTAAATTTAGTAGTCGCGCATAAGTATTAAGTAGTTTAATAAGTAGTTTTTAAAAATTAGTGTTAATTTGAACAGTGTAAGTTCAGAAAGTTGTCTGAACTTCCACGTGAATTGAATTGTCTTCACGTCGCGATACGAAGAAGTGCCGGTCGCGAAGTTTGGTGTAAAGCTTAAAATAAAGAGATCTAATCAGTTTTATGTATAAAATCACATTTTATCCTGTCTAAGCACTATCCTGAACCACGCAGAGATTAAGTCGACGCGAAATATTGCTGCTCGTGCGACCAGAATCGAACACGTTGCACTTGATATGGTTGAATTTCTGAAAAGCTGAAAGAGGGCATTCTGGGATCGATGGAAATCTGAAGAATTTGACGGAGCTAGGAATCACTGCATACTGTATGTGTCGATGCAAGATTGCTATAGTGACTATTCAATTCGTAAAGAGAAAAATGTTGCTGAGAAGAATGTGAGGGAAGGATGCGAGTCCGAATTTGCGGAGAAGTGCCCAGACCTTAGCTGGATCAGACTGATGTTGGAAGGCATTCTGGAAGTAATCGTCTTTAGCTTTGCGTAATGAATGTTTAACCTCTCTCCGAAGTTGACGATATTGGTCAAGATGCCAGTTTGAGCCGGTACGTTTAGCCTTAGCGAATACTTGTTCTCTATGCTTGATTTGCTGTTTGATACCAACGGTGATCCAAGGTGCTGATGCTCTTTTAAGCAATCTTGTAACAATAGGAGCATGCTTATCAAGAGCCTCAAAGATACATCCATAAAATTTTGCTATTAGGTCTGACAAACTAGTTGTATGATATGTGGCACTATTGTAGAGTTCGTGTACGCTATGATGTAGATAGGAATATAAATCGCGATTAAACTCTTCATTGTTACAATTTGAAAAATCACGGAAAGTAAAGATCTTTTGTTTATGAGAAAAGGCATCAATCTTGTAATCGATTTGGATTAGGTCATGACCAGCTGCAAAATGCGCGGAAGATTGAGAATAATTGAGGACTTTGTCTTAGGAATCAACTATAAACACGTCTATTAAACTATGTGAATTCGTATGCATTACATGATGTGTGGGAGCGAAAGGGTCTGAATAAAGGGAATAATCCTGCACGAAATTGCTAAGATAATTAGCATTAAAATTATTGGCTAGTAGGTTGCAGTTCAAATCACCAGTAATTACTATATTTTTTCAAAGAACTCAGTACATGTTCTCACGTTTTTATGCGCGTGGGAGCCGTTAAAAAGCCGCTAGAACGTCCGTATACCGGTCCATATCGAGTAATTACACGCGAATCCGATCAAGTATATGTTATTGATATTAATGGAAAACCGCGAAGCATTTCTACAGAAAACCTGAAACCCGCATTTTTCGTTCGCGAAGATATCTTAAATGATCCAGTGTCTGATCCATGTACCCAGATTGTAACTCCAGCGCTGAAAACATATTCGCGGAAAAGAGTATTTTTCGCACCTAGTAGATAAGTTTTTTTTCCTATGTTGTACCTAATGTACTATGATACTTAATATGATAAGCAAGATTTGTACCTAATGTACTATGATACTTAATATGATAAGCAAGATTTGTACCTGATGTACTACATGATTTGATGTTAAGCAAGATTGATAAGTAAAATTTTTCTGATGTATCGTTACACTTGGGGGGGGGGGGGTATGTAGGGGCTACGTAGTTGTGCCACCAGGTTGGCAACTCTGATCCGAGTGTGCGAGAGTGAGAGCATAGGTGGAAGATATGCAGCGTTGCCGCTTGCGCTGGGTTTCAGGCAGTCCTGCTCAAACCACGATAACGAGCACACGTGTATACGCCCTGTGACGCAATCAATAAATTTAAGTTGTTTTAATCAATAATTAATGTAATCATTTCACCCACACTGAAGCGAGAATAGGTTCGCAAGGGGACATTAAATATTACCCCCTAACTCTTATATGGACGATAAATTATTGCAAGTAGTAAATTTGTATTTTCCGGAAACTTTGCATTAATAATAAGGAAATCTGGGTCGTTTAATGACGAATTTTCGGAAGATTCGAGAACGACATAAGATATCGAATCAATAAGTATCATGCTACACCACCTCCTAGTACATAATTATTTCTTCCTGAGGACAAAATCGCTCTACCACTACGTAATCGTTTGAGACGTTATATCTGGATTTAACCATGTTTCTGTAAGACCTAATACGTGAACACAAGAACTAATAACTAAGGCTTCAATTTGTGACAGGTGTGCTCGTAATGAATCGATGTTGGCATGGTAAACATGAAAAAGACCAGATTCTGAAGTATTATTAACAACGATTTTAGTAGTTAATGGTGTGCGGTTATGTGATTGTCACTTGATATTGGCTACATCACGCTCGGTAACTATTGGTATTTCTGGAGAACTAACATTACGGCGAAAGAAAATACGACCATTGCGAGCCCAAACACGAGATCCTGGTACACATTTAGCCGCTAATTTTGTCTTCCCTAATAGTAAGTACATCTGCCTTGTCAAAAATTCGTTTATATACACAACAGCAGTACTTCCAGGATAGAGTTCTGGTAAAATATCAGCTTGAGTAGACTTCCCAAATTTACGCTTGGCATCAGTAATGTGGTTACGAATTTCCGACGAAACATATTGCACAATAATCGCAAATGTACTCATTGACGAATCCGAAGCAGTTTCCGTAATTTCCGTGGGTTTATTTAGTTGCCTGGTGTCGACAATGAATTTTTCCAAATGGTTTGCATTTACTTTCGCGAGAGATCGATTTACAATTTCAAGCAGAGGTAAATTGCAAGAAGAGGGGATACCAGTGATGATAAGTTCTGCACTTGTTGGCGCATATGCCCATACTTTTTTAACATCATTTATTTCAGAGCGCATCTCAGTTGCAATCGCACCAACGTGATCTGTCAGGCGTGATAAGTTCATGTCACTCCTGCGAGACTGTTGCATAAAAGCCGACATTCTTTCTTCTAAAGTCAGTGATTGCCAAGAGTCAGGCAAAGGGACCGAAGAGAGCTCCGAAAGTTGTTCATTGTATAATGTACTAGGGACCGTCGTATTGATAATGAAGAAGAGACAACAGACAAGGTGGGCGATACGGAACTAAGGACTGTAGCTGCTGAATCGGGAGGGGAAGTTGAGGAGGTAGGGAGACTTACGGGTGAAACTGCGAGAGTAGTGGAAAATCCAGAATGTGGCACCAAATTAGTCGATGCTGAGAAGGAGGGCAAAGGGGAAAGAGAAGAAGGAGAAACAGATGACAGTCGGTCTAGCAAATAACTAAATGACCGCGTACAACAGCACGTGTCTGGTTTATGCTTATTAAAATTGACGGCACACGAACGATGAAAAGCCGAACCGCACTCTGAGCACACGTATTTACTGCGTACAATTTGCTTACATCTAAAGTAGCTTAACCCTTTGAGTCCCAGACGCCACTATAGTGGCGTCAGATTCAGCCTTCTTATTTTGGTCATATTTTCCTATTTATATATAATATTCTAATTTATTTTTGCATTTTTAATGTGATAAGGGTTTATATTTGTCAATAGTGCAGTACTTTTAGTAATTTTATTTTTTTTTTATTGTTGTTATAAACAAATTTACGCTTAAAAATTTCACTTTTTGTACGATTAATTCAATTCCGAAGAAATTCGGCAGTAAACAAGTAGTTTTAATTGTCGTTGCTTATGTTTTCGGGGTCACTGATTCCGAATCCGATGTCATTTTTTCGAAATTCAAAATGGCAGATCCAATATGGCGGACAAAATTTTGACAATTTGAAACAAATTCGTGAAAATCTATACTGGGGGTTTTCGGGGTCGCTGATTACGAACCCGAAGTCGGTTTCCCAAAATTCAAAATGGCGGATCCAATATGGCGGACAAAATTTTAACAATTTGAGGCAATTTCGTGAAAATCCATACTGGGGGTTTTCGGGGTCGCTGATTACGAATCCGATGTCAGTCTCCCGAAATTCGAAATTCAATTATTTCCAGAATTATTGTATAGTAAACTAAAAATGGTTACTCTATACATATAAGCTAGCTGTATGATTTATTATTATTTATTGAATTATATATGACTATTTATACTTATGTGTAACTATGTAAGTATATATAACATGTTATGAACATCTGTAGAAAAATCACACATAAAGCTTAATGACAAATATCTACAAAGCTCGCTTTCTTGTCAATAAGTACGTTTTCAAATTTCGAGACAATTTTTGCTCGCGTTATAGAAATGGGGTTTCCTATAGTATGTAAGCGGAAAACCCGGAAAATTTACGAATAATGATATTCACAAGTTTCATTCAATTTTTCCAAATATTGTCGGATTTCTTCATCTTGGCATTTTGAATAACAATTTCTCTGGATTTCTCCAAATATTCTTCACCATATTAGATCCCCCATTTTGAGTTCCGTAAAACTGTAAACAGATTCGTAACCAGCGATCCTCAAAATCCTCGAATAACGATTTTCACAAATTTTTCTCAGTTTTTCAATACACTGACCGCCATACCGGATCCGCCATTTCGAATTTCGAAAAACTGACATCGGATTCGTACTCAGCGACCCCGAAAACGACCCAGTATGGATTTTCACGAAATTCTCTCCAATTGTTAAAATTTGGTCCGCCATATTGGATCCTCCATTTTCAATTTCGAAAAACTGACATCGGATACGTAATCAGCGACCCCGAAAACCCCCCAGTATAGATTTTCACGAATTTGTTTCAAATTGTTAAAATTTTGTCCGCCTTATTGGATCCGCCATTTTGAATTTCGAAAAACTGACATCAGATTCTGAATCAGTGACCCCGAAAACTATGTGTACCGAACGCTTTTAAATAATTAGTATATTCTTTTAAATGTGGGTCTCAAAGGGTTAAGACTTGTCCCTCTTGATGATGAGGTGAGAGCTGATTTTGATATACTCTTCGTGTGTTCCTAGGCATGAAAAGGGTGACAAAATAATCCAAGTAATCACTGGCTTTAAGATGCAAACGGGAGCAGGTGCCGATATGATAGCTGCGATCGACACTGACGATCGTTATGTGTCGCGACACGTTGTTGAATTATGGAGTCACGTGTTGAGACCTCCCGCCAAAAATGAGCAAAATGTTGTACTACTATCATTTAGATCGCTAGATAAATTACTTTTCTTTGGCAATATCGAACTAGCAACTTGTTCTTTCTGCTTTTCAGGAAGTTTATCCACAAATTTTAACATGCATCGCGAGGTTTCACAGATTTAATGCAAGGATGGGATTTACCTCTACCAATTTCTTGAAAACATAAATTACAAATTGTTATGAACGAGCGTGTGTTATCATTGATTTGAAGTTTTTTTGGAAGATTGACTATTTTCGAATTGCCATAAAGTCCATTTTCAGGGGTAATTTTAACTGAGTCATTTTTATGACCTTTGCCTCGTTGTATATTTGCGTGGAATTTGAACCGCCCAGTCATATAAATGTAACAATTACACGAGTCTTCATTTGCGCGAGTTCCTATGGGTAAAATAACCTCCATATAATTTGGCATGGATGGCAAATTCCGATTGGAGTTTCCATTTCCGTAGTCATTCAAAGTACGGCGATATGTGCCACAAATACCACGTGGAAACCGAGAATCAGACACCTTAAAATTTTCACTGACGTGTATTTTTATTAGATCCTCAAACTTTTTGTTGATGAAATAAAAACATTGATCATTATTAAAAACTATTTTTTCCCCACAAGGGGGACAAACTTTCAACTTGATTTCCTCGCGTTTACTTTCAAAACTCATTTTTCTAAAGTAGATGTACTCTTCAAATTAACAGCATTAACAGTATTACGCGGCTGGATGCCATATAATCAAATAAAGATCTACTTCTACTATGGGAGCCGCGGGAGTGCAGCGTAAGCCACTAGCGTCGCAACCGTGCCTAGCGTCGACAAGCGTAACTGCATTGATAGAAAAGACTGGCTAGGATGAGACTGGGGACCTGCAATTTTAATTATCGAACAAAAAGAACCATTACCCCTAAGCGCAACTAGACATTGACTTAGTTACGTTCTGATTTGTAAACAATTCTGAGATTTTAGTATTATTTAAATATTTTAACGTAATCCAAATGGTATTATTGGAAATCTTTTCTTGACATTTTATAAAATACACATTGTTTTACAAAATGTGCATTTTAAAAGTCTGATTTGAACAAATTCTAACTTTAATTAATGATCCTGGGTGCTTTAGTTACAACAGGATTGAAATAGATAAAAAATACAAAAAATAGAAAAAATGTTGAATGGTGTTTTTCTATGAAAATGATCAGCTACGATTTTGAAACTATGAAACATATAAAATAAGATGCCGTAAATCTATTTCCTGGGCATTTTCATAAAACTTCATTTTGGTTGAGGGCACCCGTGAATATAATAATTACCACTTTTCGCATTTGGGTAAGACAACTTTTAAACTATGTAAACTCGTAGACTCCGTCTTTAAATATTATTTTAGAGGGATTTCATAACTTTTATGAATAATGAACACTGGAAATAGAAAATTTTCTTCAGATATAAATCAGTGCCCGATTTTCGAAACGTTCACAAAAAGGTCATATACATTACCAGGCAACCAGATTTGAATTGAATTGAATTCGAATTAAAAGAATTAGCCATTATCTTACAAGCGCTTTTTCCATTTAAAGTGATTACCATTGCCGTTAAAGTTTGTCAACGATGCTATTACTAATTTTCATCTATGTTTTATGTTTCTTCGAAGATTGCAACATTGGACGATGACAGATATAACCCATAAACATGAAATACATTACGAGAGTTTGAAGAGGAATGGAAATTTGACCGACAAAATTGAGACAATCCTGAACGATTTAATAATGATCTAATGCTGATGCAGAAATAGAATCGTTCGAAATTAATGAAGCAATTTCCCAACTTAACTGGACGTATTTCACCAGTATTTTCTCTATATTCGGTAAAGCAAAAATTAAAAGCAAAATATGTCAGCAGGAAGCGCAAGGTAATGGTTGAAACCTTTTTTGCACATGGGGCAAAATTTGTCAAGTGGTCCAATCTAAAAAATCAATGTCATCGGATAAAGCTCAAAATTGGTTGTATGGTTGCCCTACCAAATAGTAATGAATAGTATACATTTTATTTCATTTCGATCAATATTCACTGAAATAGAGAGGAGTGAAGTTTTGGGGCTTCGGCATAAACCTCTATCGTTAAGCCCGTGTAACTTTTTATATATTGCATAAAACAAAATTTTACATCAGATCTTTTTTGTTTATTTTTAAATTATCTTTATGTTGATTATATTTAAATTTTGTTAAAATAAAAATTAGACCCATATTTTTGTAAAATAATGATAAATATTGCTTTTTCATAATGAAAAGTATGTTTTATTGCTTTAAAAATAGTCTAGAATGAACTAGAAAGTTTCAAGATGCCTTTTTTTTTGTTTTTGAATTATTCCATTTTGAATTACTATAAGTGTTCTTGGCCGAACGACTGAAAGCTGTGCGCCAATGCACAGAGCAACATTAGCGCAAACGATCCGTCTCGGCGGATTTCTCGAATGCTTTCGCAATAATACGTTCAATTTAATGAAGTCTTGAATATTCCAGACAAAACAATTGCTCGCACATGTATGGATATAAAGTGCATCAAATCTCTTGGACAACTTAATTAATTATAAGAAGATTTTCGATTTTTGAGGAAGATGTTTTCATTGAATCATTAAGGGCCCAGTTACAGGAAGTACAAATTTTAGATCCTTTTGGCAAAGAAGGAATTTTTTACCTCAAAGTAGCGGAAACAGAACGAAGTTTACTTGGCATATGCTTTTGCAGTGAGAAGGCATTTTGACGATAATAAGTACTATTTTACGGAAATTAAAACCGGAAAAAAGAAACAAAGATTACATTACCAAATAGGCAAATTAACCGAGAAATAAATATAATGTATATTTATTAATCTTCAACCCCCAATTTTATATACTGTATATTAATTCAATTAACTATAGAATCTGCAATCGGGATCTATATTCCCATTTTAAATCCAACGAAGATAATCGGGCATTTTGTTTTATGAGAACGCTTGCCCTCTTGTGGAGAAAACATGAATTCTACTGAGCCGCTGCTAACCTTACCCACAGCGCGAGAGCGTTCAACCCGTTCAACCGTTTGGCTAAGAGCGCTTATAGTAATTCAAAATGGAATAATTCAAAAACAAAAAGACATCTTGAAACTTACTAGTCTCATAGGAGAAAAGCTCAGCTTTCATTCTAGACTATTTTTAAAGCAATAAAACATACCCTTCATTATAAAAAAGCAAAATATATCATTATTTTGCAGAAATATGAGTCTAATTTTAATTCTAACAAAATTTTAATGTAATCGACATAAAGATAATTTAAAAATAAACAAAAAAGATCTGATGTAAAATTTTGTTTTAAGCAATATATAAAAAGTTACATGGGCTTAAATATAGAGGTTTATGCCGAAGCCCCAAAACTTCACCCCCCTCTATTTCAGTGAAAATTGATCGAAATGAAATGAAATTTATACCATTCATTACTATTTGGTAGGGCAACCATACAACCAATTTTGAGCTTTATCCGATGATATTGATTTTTTAGATTGGACCACTTGAGAAATTTTGCCCCACATAAAGAGTAAAAACTTTCTCGAGTATTTGATTTATCGACGACAATAAACTCCGAATGTAATACTTGCGAACAACGGATGAAAAAGGTTGGCTCTTTAAAACATACAAAACTCGATTATTAACATTGATTCCTTCGGGAATTTCAAAATCTAAAATGCTATCTACGTTTCCTGATGTGAGTAAGTTCATTTTTTTCCTCCGAAAGACAAAAAATATAGGGAAATTTCTTATAAGAACTTTTAGAAATAATATTTCACAAAATAAAATTACATTTTGGGGGGTAATGAGGAATATGATAATGTGGGTAATTACGGACTCACAATACAGCAAGATCTCCCTTGATGGTCTTTCTCTTTAAGAGATCATTCTGTTGAGCGGCCAGATGCCGTTTACTTTCTGGGCGAACGCGTGCCTCTCCGACCCCCCACTCATGTGTTCTATGTAAGAGAGGAAACGGTACCCTCCCTCACGCGGCTCATTACGAGGTTGAGCAGAGAACCGACCCATCCCATCAAGGGAGATCTTACTGTACATTGAAATCAATACCTTAAAACTCGTGTATTGTTATCGAAAAGTAGTATAAATATACATTTATATGTATATAAAAAAATCAAAATACGTTATTTTAAAAGATTCTTGTAAGAAACTGTCCTATATATTTTGAATAAGGTATTTTGCACCATTCATTCGAAAATTAGAATTCTCCTCAAGCAATTATTGTGTAGTATCTTCCTACATCCCCTTTATATAAACAAATTTTTTTGTTCATCTATAATACCAAAGATTTTAGTATTTTTTTAGTTTTCATTATTTATTAATTTAGTTCTTCATCTATAATACCCAAGACCAGTTTCCTGCTTATTAAAAGTATCGCGGAATTAGTCGTATACATATATGACTAGAATTTGCTATGATACGTCAAAAAAATTAATGGTTCTAATGAAATTTATGATAACTAATTTACGATAACTAACAATTATTCTGCAACAACGATAATTCTAGGCTTCTATTTTATAGCATTCCTATTTCGTATTTTATATTGCGTGAAATATTTTTCCAACGAATCAATCTGTTATTAAGAGTGATATTTATATTTATATAAATATATATTTTTACTATTTTTCGAAAACAATACACGAGTTCTAAGGTGTTGCTTTCAATGTATTGTGATTCCGTAATTATCTATTTTTTTATATTCGTCATTACCCCCAAAATGTAATAATGTAGTAAATTCCATACGATAGGAACATTTTTAAAAGTATACGATCATATTTCTTTGCAAAATTTAATTTATAAAACTTTAAAGAATTCTATTTTAAATTTTCTCAAGAGGAGAAAAGATCGAGCATACTTCAAAATGGTGTATAACAATAGTATATTACAGTACTTAAAAGAAAATCTTTTCTTGCCGCTGCGGGTTAAACTAGTTTAAAGAATTTCAAATCAGCAATTACATTTACATGGAGGAAAAGATGCAAAAATCATAATTTCATTCATATAAAAATGCTTCGCATTCGACTTTTGAATTGTTTACAGGAATTCGCTCGTGGGGTTATGATGCGGATTTCAGGCATTCGAATGTTTCAAGGGGAATGTATCTGAGGTTCCAAAGTTGATATATGTATGACAATAAGAACGTGAATTGCAATAATTTATTGCATAAAAACCAATGTCCATTGGATAAAACGCTGAAACACGTATATTTTTATTTTCGCTCTAGAATATTTACAAAAATTTCCATTAAAATCGTGACCCCCCGATCGTGGGATCCCCTTGTTAGCTATTGTAAATATTAATTTTGTTACGTGTAATAATGCTGAATTAGAAAAAAGAACCTGTTCAGTTTCAGCATTTTTGGATGAATTGGCTAAGTGGTCGATTAAAGCAAATTTGCACATACATGTGAAAGACATACAACGGGAAGAGATCGTGAAAGTGAAAGAAGAAGTGAGCCGAAGTTCAAATCAGTTGCTTTTACATTTTGATTTCCCTAAAAGTTTAACAGCAATAAATAAGAATGAAAGTTTTGCGAGCATATGTGACTGCACCCGTCACGACTCGACATACTAGCAACAGAATCAATAATAAAGACATGAAAAACCGATTTATCAAATTTTCACGTAGTCGATACAATAATTTTCATATCTGACGGAGCACAGGTCTATTTCAAAATCGTTTTCAATTTTCAACTTCTCAGCATCAGAATTTACGCCAGAATGAATTTTTATAGCTGCTGGACCTGGAAAACGCGCATGTGATGGCATATGTGGGGCATTATAAAATATTTTGCAACACACCTAATTTAAGAATGCCCCTTGCAGCAGGAATTACTGATGCTAAAACGTTTGTTGCTAAAATACAAAAAACGACAACAATTAAAATGCATTACATCTAAAAAAAAAAATTCTTTTGAAAATAAAAAAACTGTTTCGTCAAAAAGAGCTTAAAAATTGGAAGACCTCCCGCGTAGAAAACCAAATCATGGGCAATATGTTGGCAGTATATTGGCCATTGCAATTGGCAATATATTGCACATACTATTGCCAATATATGGGTAATATCGTGTAAAACCAACATTTCCAATATATTGCTAATATATTGCTAAAATTAAATTAATTTTAATTAATAAAAAAAATATTATATTTAATTTTTCTTTATGAGTACCTGAATTGATTCGTTTCCAAGCTCTCAAAGAAATTAAAAAAACCTAAACTACCTCGACGAGATTCGAACCCTGGACCCTTTCTTGCAAAGCACGCGCCTTAACCACATGACCATGCCCGACGTTGCAAATTCTTCCAAAAATAATGAATAATTGAAACCTAGATTCTATATTTATTTTTCCTCGATGTATAATGTTTAACCCTTTGCGGCACAGTGGTTCCAATTGGAACCACCTTTTTGTAAACAATTTTTTACGAATTTTAAGTAGTTTTTATTCCATTTATCCGCTATTTTTTTTTGTTACATGTTCATGGGATGTTAAAATATCAAAATTTATGCACAGATTATGTAAAATTATTGTCATGTTGTTAATAATTAATAAACAAAGTGCAAAAATTGCCATTTTTAGATAAAAAATTCATTATTGACGAACCTTATTGAGAAAATCTTACGAAGCTGCGTACTTGGGGGGTTTTAGGGTCGCTGATTAAGAATCTGACTTCAGATTTTGAAAATTCAAAATGGCGGATCCAAGATGGCTGATCGAAAAGTGAAAAATTACCCGATCGAGATGAAAATAGGTAGTTTGGTGTTTTTGGGGTCACTGATTGCAAATATGAATTCAGATTTTTAATATTCACAATGAGTCCTGATTCGTAATCAGCGACACCAAAAACCCCCGAGTACACACTTTCATCTTGATCATGTAATATTTTACATTTTTGTCGGCCATATTGAATCCGCCATTTTGAATTTTCAAAATCTGAGATCAGATTCGTAATCAGAGACCCCAAAAACCCGCGAGTATCCAGTTTCATTAAAAATGGTTCACAAGAAAAATGTATGCCACAAAGGGTTAATACAAAGCGTATAAATTAATATTATCCATAAATATATGAGGCGTTGCGTGCAAAAACAACCTAACCCGGCTTAGGTTGTTTTTCCGTAAATGATATTATTGGATACAGTGAACCCTTATTAATGAATAGATTGTTTAAAATAAACGCAATTAACATTATTGTTCGAATGAATAGTATTCTTTTGAAACAAGTCGCACAGTCTGTCGCGCGCGGCTCTCTCGTCGCTCTCGGCGCACAGCTGACGATCAGTATAGTAAGCACCCGTGCAGAATTATGGAACGTCGGTGATTCAGTGGTCAAAGGCCGAGTTTCGAATGCGGAGGTCCCAAATGTAAATTGAGAAAATATTTTTTATTGTTATTTATTTATTATTATTATTGTTGTTTTATTAAATTCCAGCAGTACTTAACAAATTACTTTACAAAATATGTCAATACATTTTGCTATAATCATTACAGTGAATTATTATATCGTAAGTTACCATTCATTGTATAAATAATATGTTTCATTTTTATTATTCCTTACTATTCCATTTTACAACGGAGTGCATGAATCATATTGTTGACGATTCGATACTTAATCGATGGTAACATGCTGACTATTTACGGCGAATATCGTATGGTTTATAAATTTTCGTTATATTTTTTTTTTTGTTATTATGGTTAACTTTATTGATTTCATTATAATAAGGTTAACTATAATATTTTGTATTATTTAAAAAAATACTACATAAATAAAATAGAGATGCAGATATCGAACTCCTGAACAATACATTTTTTAATACTTAAAATAATCCACATTTTGTTTTGTACGTGGCTTTTCTTAAAAATATCACGTTTACACTTTTCATAAAGTTATTAAGTTATTTAACTTTTATTGGTAATTAATTAACATATCATGAAAAATTAAAAGTTGCAATAACATTTGCAATCAATTTAAGTTATGTGCCTTTTTAGATATATATCAGTTATTTAATAATAAAATAAAAATATTAAAATTAATAGTCACAACCATTTATTTTGAAGTAATTTTATTTTTACGATTTCTTTTCAATTAAATATTTTATATTAATAAAATGAATATCTTATTTAAGAACTGAAAAAATAAAATTCAATAATAACAATTAAAAAAAATATTCCTATTAAAAATATAAAAATTCATGTTATTATTGCACACTGAAATGATTATAACAAAATTTACCGACTTATTTCGTGAAGTAATGAGTTTTACTCAAAATTTATTAAAATAGTAATAATCAACGAAATAATAATAATAAATAAATCTTTCTTTCTTCTCTGACTCTTTCTTAAGAGAATTATTCTTCGTTGTATTTGTATCTTATGTCAGATTTAGTTGGTGTTTTAAATAAATAAGACAGTTGACGTTTCGGTCATTTGTTTTGACCCTCTTCAGATATATTTCTGTATATATAAAAGAATTACAAAATAATATATATTATGATGGTAAAATTACAATAATGAAAAACTCTTTTGATTATTTCTGACCAACTTTTCAGTATGTTTTGTTTTGGGAATTGTGATTTTGTTTAAATTTTGTATCTGCTTAACTGTATTTAATTATTGTTGTGTTGGTTTGAATTTGTAGAATATGCCGGTTTTGTAGTTATTGACTGTTATTGACTGGAAAAAAAATTATTTTTATGAGTTTTCACTCAATAAGCAGACAACAACAAAAAAAAAAGAAATTTTTAATTTTTTAATTATTTATAAAAAAAGAAGAGTAGAAAATTGCACTGTGTTTAAATTTTGATAGAATGAAAAAAAGACTTTTGTCTGAATATTCACGCACTTTCGTTTCTATTGTAGGAAAGGAGACTGAACAGTTTTTCAGATTACATAATATTCTGTGTACATTTTGTTTTCGTTCTATTTACATTTATTGTTTTGAATTTTGAACTTGAAGTAGCGGTATATATGTGTCTGGTAAATTTGATTTTTCAAAACGGATGTTTACTGATTTTGTGTTATTTTTGATAAAAAAGTTTTCCATATGTTTTCTTTTGTATTTATTTCTTTCTATTGCTAGAATTTTGACGTTTGAAAAATCAAAATTATGTCCTGTATTAATTCTATGTGTTGTAAGTCCTGTGTATTTGTCTTCGTTTAAGTAGATGTTATGTTTATGTTCGGTTATTCTGTTTTTTAAAAGTCTGCCTGTTCCACCTATATAGACTCCGTCGCAGTTATTGCATTTGATTTCATATACTACGTCTTTTTGATGTAATTTGTCTGTTTTGTCTTTGAACGGTTTAATGCCACCAATATTTGTGTTCGTTGGTTTGAATACTACTCTAATATCATTATTTCTGAAATTACTTCTTATATTCTCTGAGATATTTTTAAAATATGGAATGCTAATGGTTTTGATATATTTTTTGTCGTTCGATTTTGTATCAAGGGTGTTGTATATTTTGTAGACTCTTTTTCTAAAACATTCATTGATTATGTATATGGGGCATTTCTGGTAGTATTTGTTTAACTAGTTTTAGATTTTTTTCTCTAAATTTAATATGTGCTAATCTTAATGCTCTGTCGATTAATCCGAAAGCTACTTCTATTTTGTAATGTAATGGGTGGTTTGAATGGAAATTTAAGTAACTGCCAGAAAATGTATTTTTATGGTACCAGTCTGTAATTAAGGTATTTCTATCGTTTATAATAAGTAAATCTAAAAAACGAATTCTTTTGTTGTCTTCTTTTTCTATGGTGAAAGTAATTTTATTTTGAAAACCTTTGATTTTATGTAAGCTATTGAAGATGGGTAAAATTGTATCTAAAAATTCGTTTGGAACAATTGTTAAAATGTCGTCTACGTATCTATGGTAAAATGGAAGTTTGCATGGTAATTTTTGTATAAGAATGTTTTCTATAAAATCCATTAATAAATCTGCTGCTATTGGTGATAATGGTGATCCCATTGGTAATCCGTATTTTTGTTTATAGTTTTTACCTTGAAATTGAAAGATTTTAAAATCATGTCTAGTCCTTCAAAAAATTCAGTTTGTGGAATTTTTGTGTGTTCTTTAATTTCGTTCCAATTGTTTTTTAAAATTAATTTTACTATGTCAGTTGAAACGTTGGTAAATAAAGAGACTACATCTAATGAAATTAATGTGTGATTTTCCGGAATTTTGTTATTTATTTTATTATGTCAATCCCAGCTGTCTTTGACTCTTTTTGATATCTTTTTTGTGAGAGTAGAAATAATTTCAGTATAGAAAGCAGATAGTTTGTAAGTAGGTGAGTTTATTGTCGAGATAATGATACGTAATGGATTGTTTGGTTTGTGTATTTTAGGTAGTCCGTATACTTTGGATATGGTTGAGCTATATGTTTTTAGTTTTTTGGCTAAATTGTCGGTTATGTATTTTTTGGTTTGGATTTTTTTGATGAAATCGTTAACTTTCTTTTCTGTTGTTGCTGTATATTCGTAATTGCTTGTCTCGTACGTATTAGTGTCTATTAGTAGTTCGTTCATTTTGTTGATATATTCTTTTTTGGACATTGCTACCGTTACGTTTCCTTTGTCTGCTCTTGTAAAGAATATGTCTGTGTTGGTTTTGGAAAATTTTTGTATTATTTTGTTGTAGTCGGGTGTATTGTCTATATTGTTAATGTGTCTGTCGTTTTTTAAGAAATCTGTTATGTCGTGTATACATTGGTTTCGCGTAAGATTTTTGTTGTCGGTAACTATGTTTCCTTCGATGTCCGTTTCATCTTTTATGTTGTGGATTCCTTCTTCTATAGAAGCGATGAATTCTGGTATTGGGAAGGATTTTTGATTTTGAAAAGAATGTTTTTGGCCTAGTCCGATTATGTTGACAATTTCTTTTGGAATAATAATAATAATAATAAATATTTTTCCGACGATAATTCAAATATTTAAATCTCTAAAATCGCTAGTTATAATTAAATCTACTGCAATTGAGATTATTTAGCTAAGCATTGTTTACATTACGCTCCGTAATATTCTTTTACATTATTCGATAATCATGTATTCTATATTTTGCAAAAGTCTTAAAACAAAACTTTAAATTAGTTCAATATTGAATCTAACAATTTTTTTTTTGTTATTAACTTGTAAAAATTGTGAAATCAATGATAATGATTAATAAACATACCGCAAAAAGATCGATGCGTTCTTAACAGCATTTCTTTCAGAAATTTTACAGAGAATTTACGGAAATATAGTACATTTCGATACATGTGCGTAAAATAGGATTTTACGCACCGTTTTTTAACATGGGATTAGAAACGCCGGTGCGTAAAATCGAATTCTTACGCACGCGTGTCGAACCGTATTTTTTACATACTACGTGGAAATTTGTGCGGCGTTTTTTGTGTGTAAAATACGAGGTTGCACACGAGTGATGACCGCGGCGCACGGCTAGCAGGAGTGCGCCCCGGTAGCACGAGTGCGTAAAATCAAATTTTACGCATACGTATGTCAAAATAGTATTTTTTAACACTCCGAACGTAAAACACGATTTTACGCACTAGGGCGAAATTTTCATGTACGTAAAATTGCGCTCTGCTCACGTCGTATTAAAAAATATCGTATACAACATGGGCGAAATATCGATCTCCATCGATTGTGATTGTCACCCTCGATTGTCATGCGCCCTTGTTGCATAAAATGATTTTAATAAAGGCGAAACGACAGCGATTGCAACCAGTGCCTATTGTTGTATCAAAGCGCTCAGTGCGATGGCTCTTATTTCACCCGTGATATTTTTTCCTCCTCTCTTGAAAATGGCGGTATTATACAGCATTCGCAACTGGTTGAAAAGTAATTTCAGGCCAAAACAATTTTTTTTGACTGGTCAAACCTGGGCCATTTTAATGATTTTTTTTCTCTCTTTGCATACACTTTTCAGCTTAGGTTGTTACTTTCCCACGTGCGGGCATCCCTTAACTTCACTAGCAAACAAACATAATACCAAATAGTGCACGCGTATTTTCTTAAATTGCTGGCTTGCTTCCATTTTACGCTTCCAAACCGACATTATGTGGAAGCACATCCGAGATACGGAGCACTTTTAAGAAATATAATTTTAATAAAGAATGACAAGTAGAAAAATGGCATATTTACTTTATCTTCCAATATTCAAGTCTTTTGTAACAAAGAAATAAATTTTAGTGAAGGTAAGAAAGGAGGAAAATATTTTTAATATTTATTAGAATTATTGGCCAATTAGTTTCACGTATCAAATACAGAAAAACTATTTAATACACTGAAAGTATGCACTATTTATCGAGACCATGATTGAAACGAACAATGTACTAGGTTTACAATATTCATAAAAAAATGAACAAAAAAAATCGTAAACACAAATCCTACCCGTCCTCTAAACTAATAAGTTATTGTTATTCTAGTAACTACAAACAAATAATGAAAAGAAATTGTTGTGTTCTAAAAATTTATTTTTCGGTAAATACGTGCCAATTACGAATTTGTGCATATGGCACAAAAATCCGAACCAAAAAAAAGTGCTTGTAGTACGCTGCATTTTATTACAGGAATATGACTAGTGAGGTACCCGGAATAAGTTCTTGTCGGAATCGTCAAAGAGATACAACTTTAGAGTTGGCTCGTCTTTTTTATTGTAGTGATATAAAGATCGAACATTGGCGGTTCAAATATATTTACGTTAAAGAAAATGGATTGAAGCGTCGAAAATCCTTATTCACGGAGATTCATATAAATTGGGGGATTGAAGAGATATTCCTAAGAATACTTCCCAATTTCTTTGAATTCCTTTGAATCTGGGTTTTCGAATTTTTAATCAAATTTCGTTTACTGCGAACGTATCCAAATTTCATTAAAATCGGTGATTTACAGTTCGGAAAATTGTATCATAAGTTAACTCTAAAATCTTTGTTAGATAATTTTAGCAATGGTTACTAGGGAAATGAGTAGGCGAGTACAGTTGCAGATGGTATGCACTGAATAAAATCTGAAATGTTTTTAGAAAAATAATGGGCGATTCTACTCTACTATAAAACGTCACTCAAAAGTAATCTATACATATGCCGTTATTGCTAGAAGGTTATTTGTAATTCATTGACGTCCAATGTTGACTCTCTACGTAGCGCAAAGACACTTAATGAGTATTTTCAAAGGCACAATTTCGAATCATGAGTTAATATTAACGAAAAACTCGAAGAAACATTATATTTTTTTGGGCGATTTTCTTTTAATTTAAAAACATCTTACTAAAGACGAATAAAGACAAATCTTTACAAAACATCTTTACTACACAGGATTGTTACAAACCGAAAACATCTACTTAGTACTAAAAAATATACGGCGATAGATTTTCGCCCCGTTCGCCGCTTCGCCCCGTCTTCCCCTACATATAATTCGTCAAAGATATCTTGAAAGTGTGGAAAAGTTCTCTAACGGATATATTTTAGATATATATAAGACATCTTTTAGATATACCGAAATAGTTATTTTCGTATCAAGGGTGAAAAATAACTTTTGACCCGGAGGTGATGACCGCGCCCGAGGGGCTGGCGAGGATTCAGTTGTTTGAGTGTCGACGTAATTGTACCCTCGCGTGGGGGTCGAAACGTCGAAATTTGATGAAAAACTATAGGATAATTTTTTTGCCGAGGTGACCAAATTCAATTTCCAATAAATGTCTACGTTTCAAACCCTAAAGATCACAAAAATGCAATACAAAAAAACTAGTATCTTTGACTCCATAGCCGCTAGCTCATGTACTCCTCCACTGGGCAGAGTTTCATAGACCCAGCTATTTAATCGCTAATAGAAAAATGAAAATCATTTTGAAAACTTTGACCCCCATCCCAGCAAGAGCATTATTATATCACATATTTGTAAAGATCAGTCTTCATAAGTAATTTAATTTCTTGTATCAAGGCATATTAATGGTATTAAATAAATAAATATCAATAAACTAAGAACTGAAAAACTCTATTGTGCACATGCAACCCTATTCCTAGATCACCATATCCTTTTTAAACTCATATGGTAGAATATACTGGACACGTCAAGTTGATTATTTTCATGTTCATTCGTCGTCTACGCCATTACCGTCGATTTTACCAAGAATATGCATACAACTTTCATTGAAGAAAATTTTATGCTCTACGTTTTTTGGTTCAAACAATTTTTAATGTGATATGTATTTTTGAAAATAAATTAAAAAAAAAAAAAGGCAATTTTACTTCTTTTTTGTTCGACCTCCTCATAATCTCGAATGGATCGATTCCAAAATCCAATCACATCTAAATTACGACGTGCCAAACTTAAAAAGAGGTTGAACTCTTAAATCGCGGTTTCCGTTCCGAGATACAGCGTGCGGGAAAAAAAGACACATGCGGACGTTGTGCTTACAAAATCATGGACACAAATTTTTGTTCTGCATTTTTGTGATCTTTATATATTTCTGTGGTCGGCAACGTCGACATTTGAGGAAAAACTATAGTATAATTTTTTTTTGCTGAAGTGACGAAATTCAATACTTCATCCACACCTACAGTCTGGGTCAAAGTAATTTGTATCTCATATCTTGTATGTGCGTCCATATGTAAACTTTTTTTCGCGCGCTATATCTCACGAACAGTAACACTGTTTTTAAAGTTGCACCTCTTTTTTAGTTTGGCACGGCATCAACTTAGATCTGATTAGTTTTTTGGGGTTGATTCATACTAGATTACGGGGTGGTCGAATAGATAAAAAAAGCTGAAAAATAAGTTTTTTGCGCTAAAAACGCTTCCAACAAAAAAGAGAGCATCAAATTCTCTTCTCAAAAGGTTATACACACTTTCTTCGTAAAATCAACGATTATGTCACAAACATAATAATGCTGGTGGCCAACAGTTGCAAAATGATTTTTTTCTGTTTTTTTTTCTCTTAAACAGCTGGGTCTACAAAACCCTGCCCAGTCAAGGAGTATAGGAGCTAAAGGCCGCAGGGTCGAATTCACTATCTTATTTTTCAAATAATCCAAGTTCGTGAAAATACATATAATATATTTCCTTTATGAATATCCATTCCAAGCGAAGCACTGTGGACGATTTCGTATGACGTTCTACATATAATTAAAACTATATAGAATACAAACAATTATTTAATCTAAAATCATATAGTTTAACCAATCAGTAACTGTGGATTGGCCTTCATCCATCAAGACCAGGTTTTTAATGGATTGCCCGATTTTGTTCTATTCGAATATATTAAAGTGAGCTCAAGTAAAGCTTGGTTCGATCAAAAAGGACACAAGGTAGAAATTTGATATTATTAATCAAGTAGCTCAATTGTTCATAAATTTAACATATTCTGATTTACAACAAAAAAATCCTGAATGAATTTATCAAAAGTAATATTTTCAATTTCGATAAAAAGTGAATCGGTCGAAATTTCGCAGAATTCACAATTTAGCTTTATTTTGGTTTATATTATTAACATATTCTGAAATAAAAATCTGGCCGTAAAAACTTGATCAAAAGAAATGTATTCCATTTTGGTCCCTTTAAAAAAATTATCTACATCAGTATTTTTCAATATTCACAACATAATTCTATATTTTCCCTGTATTAGCAGATTCTAAAGAAATTCTATATATTTTAGATCTCATAAAAAAAAGTATTTTACATAGAAAATTCTCAATATTCTGCTACTTCGAACTCTCTGAATACACTCAGCCTTGCTTTATATATTCTTATATTGATATATTCTGAAATAAAAAAAAACAGAAAAATCTTATTACCTACAAATTACTCAATATTCTTAATGTTGCTCTATTTCATCTCATATTAACATATTCTGAAGTACAAAATCTGACGATCCATTATAAACTTGGTCAAATTTTGTCATTTTTGTATTGTCAATTTTGGCTCCTATAAACAATTTTTTCTTCTTATATAACATTCTTAATGTGGCTTTACTTTGGCTTTATTTAATATATTCCAATAGAAAACAATTAAAAACTTTAACTAAAAACTGATGGCTAATGGCCAACCCGCATTTACTCATTGCTTGCACTATATGATTTTAGATTAAATAATTGTTTTTATTCTTTGTCATTATTTTTCCTCAATTCTATATACTTCGCACTTGAATTTCATTTAAAAAAATCGATTATAATATTCTACGATTTCGTCTAGGAGTCTTTGAATTCAAAATAAATTGCCCACAGTGGGACGTTGCGCATAATAATCTTGTTAAATATGACCACAGATGTACAACTATATATAACAGTTTATATCTATGAGACTGTGCTCTATTACTGTATTTCGTTAATCCATTAAGGCCTGAATAACAGAAAATTGAACCGCGACTTTGAGCTTTCAAATTTTAATCTAATCGTTATTAGTTTTTTACACCACTACATTTTCTTCATGTTTTTTAGTGTCCTCTACACGATGCAGCCACTAAAAAAAACGAAAGTTGTCATCTTGTAGTGATTTTTTTGCAAATTTGCGTGAAATATCGCGATTTTTACAGAATTTTTTTTAGAAAACGCCCGATTCTAACCAGGAAAATGGTTTCTTTATGCAACAAACGGCAACAAACGTGTTATTAATACTTGCACTTAAAAAATATGTGGGTAATTTGCTCTAAAATATTTGTTCCTACAAATACGAACCTCTTAAAGTCGATAATATAGATAATTTACGCGTTACTCATACTGATAGAATGGTTTTCTTTATTTTATTCTCTTGATTTTCGATAACTTGTTAAATCATCTATTGAAGGATTTTGGAAAATTCTGATTATTAACATTAAGCAATGTTACAAAAATTCAAAATGGCGGATTTTTTAAAACTTATTTTATCGTTTTCGGTTGAAAATGTTCGCTCAGGGGTTTTCCGGGTCTCTGATTACGAACGTGATATCAGAATTGGAAAATTCAAAATGACGGATCCAATATGGCGGAATTTTTTATATGTTTTATTTGCTTTCAACTCATAATGTCCACTCGGGGGTTTTTTGGATGGTTACGAATGTGATGTTAGAGGTGTAAAGTTCAAAATAGCGGATTCAACGTAGCGATCAATATTTTTCGTGAAGAAAAAAATTCCAATTTTGAAGAGAATATTGGTAAGAAGAATAGAAATTCGGCCTCTGAAGAATCCGATATTATATTTTGGCAATTCAAAATGAATCAAATATGACATTATTCAGAATTACTGATATTCCGTAACCTGTTTTTAAAGTTTGGTATTTCAGATTCAAATACTGACCAAACGACCAGTACGAATGGAATTTTCATAAAAGGTACGGTAATTCCTTATATTTCGAATTTTGTTCATGTATCTATTTGAACTGTATTTGTTTGTTGTTGTATTCGTATCGTCTTGGCCATTTGTTTCCAATGTTGCATGATTCTTACCAGGAAGTGGTAGACCGTGTTATAGAATAATTTTTTTTTGTAAATATCGTCTGTCACTCTATCAGCGACAATTATCGCTGTCTTGCGATGACCTAGGGTTGAAAGTGGTGAAACTAAGAATGCCAATATAAAGGATTCAAATAGTTCGACTAAAGAGTATGCTATTTTTTTATCTTTTTCCGTTGATAATAATTCATTCTGCAAAGAATCTGCATAAAATGTTTCTAGAATCCCCCGAGTGGCAATTTTCAGCCGCAAGTAGTTCAACAAAAATATAAAAAATCCCGCCATACTGAATCCGTCATTTTGAAGTTTCGAATTCTCATATCACATTCGTAATCGGAGATCCCAAAAATCCCCGAGTGAACATTTTCATCCGAAAACGGTGAAATATGTAAAAAAAATCGGCCATATTGAATTTGTTTAGTATTGCATAATATTCATAATAAGAATTCTTCGAAATCCTTCAATATATGATTTAACAAGTTGTCGAGTGTCAATAGAGTAAAATAAAGTAAACCGTCCCATTAATATGAGTAGAACCCGTAAATTACCGATGTTATCGACTTTCAGAGGCTCGTATTTGCTGGGAAATTTTTTTAGAGCAAAGCACCCTTATATTTTTTAAGTAGAAGTATAAATAACACGTTTGTAGTCGTTTATTGCATAAAGAATCCATTTTCCTCGTTGGAATCGACCGCCTTCTCTAAAAAAAATCGCGATTTAGTTGCATCGTGTAGAGCACATCCAAAAACATAAAAAACATGTATTGGCGTAAAAACTTAAGAGCGATTTGAGAGCCCAAAGTAGCGGTTCAGTTTTGTGTTATTCAAGCGTTAATGGGTTAATCTAATAATTAATTATTGACTGAAGGATGTGTTCCCAAATTTTATTTATTCGTCCAACGCATTTTCCTCGAGATCGCAATTTGAATTAGCTTTTGTTTTAATCCTTACGTGCACGTCGAAGGGTCTACACCTATTAGAATCAATAATATAAAATTTTATGCATTACAATAACACAAACCGTCTTGTTTGATTACGGATTATTATTATTATCATACTTTGTAATTAATATACCGTTCATTACTATATTTTGAACGAGTAGTATTTGATATATAATTTGTTTAAAAAATAAAATAACAAAAAATTTATCATTTATTCATAATTTGTGTGTATTGTACTACATTATATACGCACCTGAAATTCGTTGACTAATTTTCCTGCAATTGTTACGTCATGATTCTCTTGACTAGTTGTACAAGGACTTATTGTAGGATTTTGAGAGTTTTGTTGCCGAGTTGAAGTATTAATGCCTGTTAATATTCCATTCTGATTAATAGATGACATGTTGTGCAAAGGCTGCTGATGAATGTTCTGCGATAAATTTTGAACTTGTTGCACTGTTTGTTGACTAATGCCTTGACTTAGATTTTGTGCTTGGTGTTGTACAGCCTGAGATGAATTTTGGGCTTGGTGTATATTTTGATTATGAACAGTTGGACCAGTTTGACTGAGATTTTGTGGCTGGTTAAGTAACTGCTGTTGTGGAGAAACATTCGGTGCTAAGTTATGTATAAGATTGTTCTGTAATGCCTGTCCGAGATTTTGTTGCATGTTTTGAGTTAATGCTTGCGTCAACGCTTGTCCTAAATTTTGATTTAATACTTGTGCGGCGTGAACTGCCTGAGCTGCTAACGATGGACTCGACGACTGTCGAATTGTTTGATGATTGTGCACTTGTGCAAGATTATGTAAAGTTTGAGAAATATTTGGAGCCATTACAGTCTGTTGTTCAGATTGAGGAGAGGGTTCTTCCGATGCCGAAGAAGTATGGAGTTGGGCAGTTTGCGATGCCTGTTGACCTCTCGGTACAGTTTGTTGTTGAAGTGCAATATGTGTATTCGTAGTAGCACATAATCCATTTGACGAGTGCTGCCCTTGAGAAGTTACAGCTTGTGCTGCTATTGAATTATGTAATATGTTTGACTGTTGTTCGAGCTGTGTTTGTTGTGGCGAATTATGTACAGGACTATGTTGTATACCAGAGCCATCCTGTGAGGACGTCCGCAATGGCTGCTGCCAGTAATCTGACATTTTAAAAACATGTTGTCGTAAGGCATGAAGATTGGCAGCGGCCGCCGATACAGCGGATGTTTGAATTTCCATCAGCTCCTGATCCTGGCTATGGTCTGTTCCAGTTGAACTAAAAGCGTCGTCTACTTCTTGTTCGTTAGGCCTTTCCGTGATGTCTTCTTTACTTGCAACTAATTTAGAAGGTTTTAATTCGTGTTCTGCAAGTAGAATTTTATTTCCAACGTTTTGTTCGTTTCGAAAATTGTCAATTCTTTCAACCCCTCCTCCGCCGCCGCCACCACCTATCCTACCCCCCGAATCTCCAGGGTAATGATGATTCTCCAAATGACGTTGGAGATTGAGTGGACGATGATGATGCGGCGGACGAGGTCGCGTTTCAGGAGATTGTATTGGATTTTTTTGATGTTGGCGTATTTGATGTTGATGAGATTGCGCTTCCAAGCTAAAATTTGATTGCGCTTGTGACTGTGCGCGTAAATCCAGGGCCGCCGTCGCGTCAGAAATCTTGAGGCCTTCACGAGAAGCCCGCGCAATTCCTTTCCGGCGCAGTTTGCTCGCTTTTTCTCACTCCTTACGATAAGCAGCTTGACGACAAACACAGTGCAGTGTATGCCGTCGTCAGTCCCAAGCAGGTGTCGTTTTGGCTATAAAATTGAAATATTATTCGTATGTACAATATATATGGTCTTCAATTTAACACTTTAATAATCTGCTTGCCTCGACTATCCTTTTACTTCCTTCAATTAGAATGTTCTGAGACCACAAACTTCACTCATGGACGTATTATCTATACAACCAATATTGGGACATAAGCTCAAACAACCATGGCGTATTTGAGTTTCAATGTGGGTTCTTCTTATCACATTAGTGAATCACTTTCATTTAAGTATTACTCAGGTTAATGTGTTTATTGAATTTTAATACTATGTAACGCTTCATTGTGGTATCTGCAATCCTGGTAATGTAGGTATTGCTTACATGCAATAATTGTCAATTGTATCCATGTTTGAAATGGAGATTGTCCTTTTATATAACATTTGCAGTAATAAATATGCATTGATTTTGTCTTTTTCTTTTTCAGAAGGAGCCAAATATTTATATCTATTTATAATTTAATTTACATTATAATTAACAAAACTTCTAGGTTTGCCAAGTCCGGACGGTGTTAATGAGACGGAAGTTTATGGTCACGAATTTAATGAATGAAGGGCAAATATGTTTACTTGGTTTTGTTTCGAAATAGTTGTAATAAATCTTCTAATGAAATGCACAACTCGTCCATTATGTCCTGAGTTCAGCTGCCTTACGTTTATACATATGCGCAAGTATATGTAATTTAGTAAATAGGTTTTCAATTCTTGTAATAGCTTGATTATCTCTATTGGAACTAACGCATAATGTCCATGAAATTTCGTGCAAGTCGAGCAAAAAAGTCTTTTTTTATGACATTTTATCATTCTTCTTTTCCTACTTTCTGCCCATTAACGATTTTATGCGCAGTTCGGTATTTGCATTCGGATATTCAATTTCTTTATATTCTTCTACACCCAAAAAAAAGTCACTTTAAATGTTTAGCATATGATTATGAACCCTATAATTTCATAATGACAGCAACGCAAACTTTAATATTAATTTTACTCAATATTGCACTTAGTTACACTTGTTACTTGAACACACTGAATAATGTATATAGAATGCACGAAATATTTAGTTCTGCTGTCACGAACACTTCTATCCATTTGGTTTATTACTTGTTCTTCTGTCTTGCGTTTTCCATTTAGTTTGGTTCTTTATGACCGCATAATATTTAAAAGTGATTTGCATATACATACACACAAACATACGCGAGCACGTACGCGCGCACTCACGCACATACGCGAGTGCGCGCGTACGTGCTCGCGTGCATGCGTGCGTGCGTGCGTGCGTGCGTGCATGCGTACATTTGCGTGTGTTTGTTTACATGAGTGTTTGTAGCCAATGAATATCGGTCTATTGATCATTACTCTTGCTTTTGTTGAATTACATATCTTGGCCAACAGTACTTCACTGTAAATCTTCTTTAGCTTGTAAACGCTTCGAGTAGACTTCCATCTTTTCTTACTTCTTTTCCCTGCGGTTTTCCTGTGTGTAGTGATTTCGACCAGTACAAATTTTTCCAACTGAAGCTGTAATAAAAACGCATACTATTTTAGAAATGTTATATATATGAACCATTCCTCAGATTAATTAAATAAGCCATATATTGATATATTAAAGACTTAGTAAAGAGAATGAATATTAATATATTAAATATAATAATATTAATTTTTGCTGTTTTGGATAAGTTAATAATATAGTATTGTGCATTTAACATATAATATTCATTTAAGGATTAAAATCGCCGATATTAACAATAGTGTTATTCAACGTTCTATATTATGTGTATTCACTATAATTTGCGTCTAAGTGCGCGTGTATTCTAGATCGTCAAATGGCAAATTCTATATAAATGATCATTATTTTTATTTACGTGAAGTACTTAAGTATGAAGTTTATCACCATTTTATATGGTCTAAGAGCTCGACAAAAGTATTTCCTAAAATTGTTGAATTGCCGTATGGAATACATTAGTCGTATTAAGTGTAAATGTCAAGTTTAATGGTTAATTTATTATTACCCACAATTTTCATACTGTTGTAAACTCATATTCCAGAAATGGACAACAAAACCTAAGAAGGGTTAGTTTCCATGATTTTTTAAAAATCTAAAGCAATTAAAACGTAATATTTATCGCTTCAGAAGAATAATTTACTAACGTCATTATATCATTTATTTATTAACTATTGCGTCAATTTAGATTATGAATCTGAGGTAATAAATATGAAGTATAAATAATTATGTCAGCATGGTTGATTGACAGAGAATATACATTTTATTCGCCATATTATAGGAGTCAATTTTGTGAATGTTTACCTAAGTTATTTCATTTAATTCAAGGGAATCAACTTCAATGATGCAATTAAATGACTAATTTCTGAATCTTTCAAAAAGTAAATAGGAGTGAAATGTTAGATTTGTTTTGTATTTACTTAAACTGTTACCGTAAATTCCACACACGAATGTATGTATGATACTATATATGTATACATATATGTACATTATTAGGGGGCGAGGAGGGAGCCGGCAATTTCGTATAGCACGAAATAATGCCATCATGAAAAATTAGAAATTCCGAGATTTCTTTTAGTTTTATTTTTCATTGTTAACGATCCCTCCTCATTATATTACAAATTCTTTATAAATAATAATTATTTTTCATCATTAATTTTCCTGATTATTATAGGAAATACATTTATTAAAATGTACAATGAGGCATGCAAGCAATTGCACAGATGTTCAATCAGTGAAATATATGTATTTCAATATATGTCCTCAAAAATCGTAATGCCAATTCGATATATTCAACGAAACTTAAATTAAAGGCTCATTTTTTGCTATATTTTTAGTGTACACAGTGAAGCAAAACACTGGCTAATATATACCAGGATATGCCAATAGTGGATGTGGAAGGGAATGTTTCACTATTATACGGATTAGATGTCAGGACATTCATTACAATGCACTGAGTCATGATAATTTATTTATTAATGAATTAAATTTATTAAATGCTACTAGTAAACAAAATATAATGAATTTATAAAAGTATTTCTCTGTTGTTAATAAAATACTGATTTCCATTTCTATTTTATACATAACATTCTAAATTAAATATGTGTGTGTGTGTGTGTGTGCGCGCGTGCGCGTGCGCGTGGTTGTGCGTGCGTGTCAATGTGTGCGTGTGTGGGGGGGGGGGTATGTATATATGTGTATGTATGTATATGTATGTATGTATATGTATATATATATATATACGTATATACATATATCATCTGAAAATCTTACATATTTTCAATTCTATACAACCAAAGTGTATTTTTCTGGGTGTATTTAACTAAAAATGGGTAATTACACACATTCAAATCCCGCATGTATCCCTTTGAACGTTTGTGATATCTGTGTCAGTATGCCACTGAAGTTTAGTGCCTCAATAGTATGTCTATTGATGCCCGGATCTGCGAAAATTTTATTCAATAAATTTGCCAAAGACAACAGAGATATAAAAAAAAGACGATAATAGTACTCTTAAAGGAGAAAAGATTCTTTCCTCTACCGCGTACGAGTCCTTAACGGAGAAGGATCCGAACTGACTCGTGTTCACAGCTTGTGAGATATGCTAAGTCCTTTTCCGTATTCTGGTGGTGGCGCGCGTCTCAGACCGCGTGCGTCTGACTAAAAGCCACCCCCCGTGCCTTAAAGAACGAACCTGGTAGGGGCGTTGTCTTAGGTGATAAACGAATGCAAAACTGCTGTCTGCGAAGACCTGCATCTTGAACTGATTAAATAAATTTAATGTCAATGTTGCTACGCAAACTAAAATCACATAATTCTTACACAATATCATTTCCTTGGAATATTACCTTGTACATTCTTAGCATCAGCATGGATTTGCGAATGACGGATAACACTCCAGTACTTCCTGGACAATTATTTTCATGCTGCCCCTCTTTTCCTTTGCCCCCACTGTAGACGTACCACTGCGCACCCGTTCTCCCCCTGCTTAACTCAAGTAGGTGGGGATCGACGGACTGTTAGAACATGTACACAGGGGAATTTCTAAGGGTTACGGAAAAGTGGGGAGGAAAGTAGAGCTGCATAGCAGAAGGAGGATTGTAAGAACTGGAAGGTCTCGATCCACTTCTTTCTTATTCTTTACCTGCATTCGCCCTTTGACGCGTCTCTGACGTTCAGGTGAAACATTTATTATTAATTTCTTTTTCTAGAGATTCGCTGCTTCTGATAATTTAATAACTGATTAAAGCTAGTAATGAAAATCAATCCCTATTAATATTTGTTATATTTAAAGAAATTTTAAAAATACGTTCATATTGTACCGTAGTAATAAGACACCTTATAATTCATTGTAGACCATTAAATGAGCCTCGTTAATGGCAAATGCCACCATGCACTCGCCAACATATAGAAGGTTGAAAATATAATATTTTATTATTCCTAGAATTCTATATCTGAATAAATTTTAATTGTTTCTGGCTTTAATATCTCCTCAAAATTACTTTATTTAATAGAAAAAAAGAGAATCTTACTAAAGCTATTAAAAATATTTCTTACTTTCAATGAACACAATTAATATTTTCGCAAAAAAACTGTTACAAACTTTGCGAATGAGTACTGTTTCCTCATAAAAGAGTTAAGCTTCCAATAATTAAATAATTTCGAAACTGATATATGTGACTTTCTTTCACAAACCAAATAGCTTTCGTAAAAAATATTGCTTGACAGTTTTAATTTAGAGACAAGCGTGGCGAAACGGTGAGGATTTTTTTCGTGTATCATATCTCTTCTTAAATTTTGTATTTAGGATGATGGAAAGTATCATTTTATAGGAAATTTGCTAGTCATTATTTACGTACGTGTTACTTATGGTATATGTTTTACAGATAGCCAGTTATGGCCAATTTAAAAAACTTAAAAAACACGGGATGAAGCGGCGATATGGGGGTTAAGTGGCAAATCCTTATTTTTAGAGATCTCTGAGACGACTATTATAAAATTAAGTGCAAGTCATAATCTTTTAAGTTTTTTTTGTTTGTTTTAATAAAAATAAAATTTCCACGTTAGTGGAATGAACCTCTTTAAAGATATCAAAGTTTCCAACAATAGTAAAAACGAAATTGCATTTTCTATACTCGTGCACTCTCGCACTTTGAATACTCGTATTATATTAGAATCACATATTTTATCTTCGTCTTTAGTTATTCAATGCATTCATAAAAAGTGAATTCTAAATTAAAAAATAATCACGGAAAAAAGACATCCGTGAAAAAATTTCGCCGCATCATTTGGACTTCCAGGTACTATATCTCATTATAAACACATAAAAAAGGAATAATTCATTTGTCATAAATAAGGCCAATATACTTTTAGAATGAACATATAAATAGTGATTATTATACTGCCAAAATGGAAATATTGACCAATCTGAGAACAATGTACAGGAAAATGACTTCAAAATTTTGTTTAAAAATTACATTTCTGGGTCTCAAAGGTAGGTAAGAGAACGAAAAAAGAAATATTATGCCTCGAAATGTGTAGAATGTTGTAAACAAAGACACCACTTATGATATTTTACAATCAGTACGATCATAACGGAAATATTTGAGATTCGTCACTTCGCCCCTTCGTCGCTTCGCCCCGGCTTCTCCTATATCTAAATTTTGTTATAAATTTCTTATACAAAAAAAAACAGACGGGTGTCTTTTTTTCAACAATATGATTGTTTGCAATTTGTAATACTTACCAATTATGCACATATATGAATTATCATAACTTTAGTACTATTGTAGTAAATAATAATAATAATAATAATAATAATAATAATAATAATAATAATAATAATAATAATAATAATAATAATAATAATAATAATAATAATAATCGGAGAAAAAAATCGACTTCATTGCTTATATCAGGAATACACTGAAGACATCGAAATATCTCGAGAACTATGCACAGAATCAAAAAAGTTGTCGGATGAAAGTTGTTCGACACGAAGGGGGCATCCAGGGGGCAAATAGGGACAATTTGATCCCTTTATGAAAATTTAATATTAAAAATTCTAATACTAGAATAATAATGCCCATTCGAAAAATTAAGATTATGAATAATTGATATTCTTCATATTAAAAATCAAGTAGATTTCCATTACTACTTGAGGATGTTGCTATGGACGTCCGACGGACAATGTGGTTTCAGCATGATGGTTGCCCAGCACATTTTTCAAGAGTAGCAAGGGAAATACTAGACCGTGATTACAATGGTAGGTGGATTGGTAGAGGTGGCCCCATTAATTGGCCTGCGAGGTCACCTGATCTAACATCTCTGGATTTCTTCCTATGGGGTTACCTAAAAGGTAAGGTTTATGAACAAGTACCAACGACTCGTGAAAACATGGTGGAACGCATAAGAACTGCTTGCGCAGAAATTTCTGCAGATATGATTTTATCATGTATAAAGTCATTTGAAGAAAGAATAAATAAATGCATTGAAGTGGAAGGTCAACATTTCGAACACTTACTCAAGTAAGTGAACAGTGAGACAGTGAGAGGCAAGGGGACTCACGTTAAACAAGCATCCCAAAGGGAACAGAAAAATACTACGTCCACGTCGTTGTTCCTGGGTAAGGCTAAATGTATTTTTTCCCGGCTTTGTTAGAATGACCGTATTCCATATCCGCTACGCGGGCGAAAATTGTCAATATTGGAGAATCCAAATCTGCAATAAAAACTGGGGGTTCCTATTTAAGTTTTATTGTTTTTGCCCCCACTCCACCCCCAGGGGATGGGGGAGGGGGTAAATTTCATTATCACTGGATGCCCCCCTTCGTGTCGAACAACTTTCATCCGACAACTTTTTTGATTCTGTGCATAGTTCTCGAGGTATTTCAATGTCTTCGGATAAATTTGGATTTTTATCGATTACAGCGCCACCTGTGAACCAAAATGCAATAGCTCCTAGGTCAAATTCGTGTACTTTTTTCCGGAGAATCCAAATCTGCAATTAAAAATGGGGGTTCCTATTTAAGTTTTATTGTTTTTGCCCCCACTCCACCTCCAGGGGATGGGGGAGGGGGTAAATTTAATTATCACTGGATGCCCCTCTTCGTGTCGAACAACTTTCATCCGACAACTTTTTTGATTCTGTGCATAGTTCTCGAGATATTTCGATGTCTTCAGATAAATCGGCCACCCTGTATATAAGCAAAAGGCGAGACACAGCACCACTAAGCTGTTTTACAGTCTGACCGTGTCATTCTCTTTATTGTTGTACTCATCGTTTTAAAAGTGTCTATAAAAGGCATTTATTATTAATAATTACATATTAAAAATTGAATTTACTAGTCGACACTGAGTGTATACATATTTTTCCAAAATCGCGATTTCTCATGTTCTACACCAAACAAATTAATTTCCGCCAACAGATTGCGCTCAGTAGGGCACGATGCTATGAAGATAAAAGAACAATAAGGTGCGCAGCGCAGAGCTTCTTAGAAGAAAACCGGCGAATTGCTACAAACATTACTTGCAGCATCAATATAAAATTGTTCATAATGTAATTATAATAATCAGGAAAATAGATTTTTTTTCTGCTTGATCCAAGTGTATTTTCAAAATTTAATAAAAGAGCTCTCAACGATATAAATATCAACAGTGTCATGATGGAAATATTCAGGAATAACTACTAAAGTTTTCATTTATATTTCGTCCTCAGTTTTGTTACGGTAATACATTGACAATGGATGGATTATTGCCTGGTCATTATTCGAATCCCTTCCCTGGATGAAATTTTGAAGGATGCAAAATCGCAGATGACGATGCATTCGTTTCGAGATAAATTTTATTTTGACACTCAAAAATTGATATCTTTTTGTTTACAAGAAATGCATGTCGCAACAATTTTGTAAAGCGTTTTTCACAACTGTCAAATGCTGTGGGAGATATAATAGGCTGAAAACTAGTTTTATTAGATTGTGTGCATTGTTTATTAGAGTGTGTGCATTGCTTACAGACACACTCACACGCACACACGCACGCACGCACGCACGCATGCACGCGCACACGCTCGCTTGCTCGTGCGCACGCACGCACTGTGTAAAGTATTTGGTACACAGGTACACCACTCTCAGCTTTACCCAGAACCAACGATGTGGACGGGGTAGTATTTTGGTTCCATTTTTTTTTTGTATTTTGCATTTTTGTATTTTTAATTTTTGTTGTTTTTTTTTGCGTTAAATATTATTGAAAGATGAAATGATTATGAGGGAATTATATAAATGCTTCGATGAAAATTCAACAACTGCCTTTTTTAACTGCTTCGAATAGTCAGGACCCGTCAGTATATTTATTTTGCAGCGTTCCCAGTATGTCCAAAACTCCCTGTGTATGGACTCCACAGCTTGTTCTGACCATAAACCTAACCCACGTTTATCTAGGAAATGTAAACAATGATTTAAATGTTTCCGCACAACATGTATTTTTACAGTTACAGAAAGTCCTGTCGCTTTAAATGTTTTATTCAATTCTTGTATATGTTTCTGATTCAGGACTGATCAATGATGTAGAAAAACAACATTAATTACAAAACAACGTCATAAATTAAAACAACGTTACAACAAATTAAACAACGTTTATCACATTTCATTCAATTTGAATTTTTAGTAAAAAAAAACTTAACTTTCATGACCATGAGCATAAATGGTCTTTTCAATCACGATGTTCTTAAAGTTTTTAAATAAATGTACATGAAATCTGCATTAAATTTATGAATACATCTAACAGTGTACAGAGAACTTTCGTAGGTGCATATATTTGTATACACATACGTATGTATACATGTGTATATATTATTAGTAGATCTTAATAAAAAAGTATGATTGTCATATGCACGAATATGAAGTAAAATGTAAATAAATCACAAAACCTGATTCAAAAAATAAGGAGCAGCTACGATTTCAAACTAAACGGATTTTCACTCGTCAACAGTCCTCATATATGGGGCTTCGTCTTATTTTTTAAATAGCTCCGTAAATGGAAGTTTATCGATGAATTCATATATAGAAATTAGTTTTCATTTTTCAAAAGCTATTGAATAAAATAATTATTATTATTATCGAAGTAAAAAAAAATTATTGAAATTAGTGTCGAATGAAGGTGACTCATCCGAAAATCGAAATCCATTAGATTTTGTTAAAAATAAAATATGGTTTATTTAATCCATTTCGTCCCAAAGTGTCCGTTTTGTCCGTCAATGTTCAACGACGTATTACTATATACTTTCAGCCCCGTAAAAGAATCGCCAAAGCCATAATCCACTATTTTGGAGGTCGCTCTATCGATTTATGCCATTTAGAAAACGGAAAGACAATGTCCTAACCCTCATTTTCTTCAATTAAAAAAAATAAAGGGTAATTTTAAGGCTATTTTGTTCAAAAAAGTGCAATTTTCAATGCGAAATACACCATAAAATTCAGTGAAATGACCAAAAACAGGGCGGTCGAGGTCCATAATAAAGAGTTATGACATATACTTATTTTATTGGTTACATTCAAGGGTTGCAAAACCACCCTTAACCCGTAATAGTCAAACGGAAACAAAAATGATGAATTGTCGGAAAATCGTAGACTTTTTGAAAAATGTTTGTTGAACGAAAAGTTCTTAAAATCGATCAAAGAATGTGCTGCATTTTTTTCAGAATTTTTTGAATATTTTTTGAATTTTTCAAAATCCAAAAAGTGGAAAAAATTCAAAAATTGAAAAAAAAATTTTGAAAAAAATTCAGCGTGTTCTATGATCGATTCTGAGAACTTTTTGTTCAGCGACATTTATTCCGAAAGAGTCTCATTTTCGAATAAAAAAATCCTGAATTTCGACCATTATAGTATCGAGAAGTTCCATTTTTGCCGCTGCTTTGTATACAACGTCTTTAGCCAGTACTATAAACGTTACTGTTACCGATATAATAAACGTCGCTGAACAAAAAGTTCTCAGAATCGATCAAAGAACACGCTGAATTTTTTTCTGAATTTTTGGAACAATTTTTGAATTTTTTCCAATTTTTTGATTTTGAAAAATTCAAATATTATTCAAAAAATTCTGAAAAAAATTCAGCCCATTCTTTGATCACTTCTAAGAACTTTTTGTTCAACAAAAATTTTTCAAAAAGTCTATGATTTTCCGACAATTCATCATTTTTGTTTCCGTTTGACTATTACGGGTTAAGGGTGGTTTTGCAACCCTTAGATGTAACAAATAAAATAAGTATATGTTACAACTCTTTATTATGGACCTCGACCGCCCTGTTTTTGGTCATTTCACTGAATTTTATGGTGTATTTCGCATTGAAAATTGCACTTTTTTGAAAAAAATAGCCTTAAAATTACCCTTTATTTTTTTTTAATTGAAGAAAATGAGGGTTAGGACATTGTCTTTCCGTTTTCTAAATGGCATAAATCGATAGAGCGACCTCCAAAATAGTGGATTATGGCTTTGGCGATTCTTTTAGGGGCTGAAAATATATTGTAATACGTCGTTGAACATTTACGGACAAAACGGACACTTTGGGACGAAATGGGTTAAACTATTTATCTTCGCGTAGACGAAATTTGATGACAGGTTATGGACTTAAGGGTGCCCTTCGGGTCTTTTTAACGTTTTTTTAAGAAATTTTTTTTCATAGTAAAATGTATTCAATTTTTTTCAAGTTTTCACACATTATTAAACTTACAAATGAGAATATAAAAATATTTTTTTTGTAATTTTTCGCGCAAGTGCGGCGATTAAATGGCGGCTTCAGTAGTGGCCCAAAAAAATGTGGCAGACTCGATATCTCCAGTTCCAAACGTCTGAAACAAAAATTCCAAAAAGATTATTAAAATATATGTTCGTGGTTATGGCAGGTAGTAAAAGTAAACGTTTTTAACAAAAAAAAAAAATAAAATGGCGACCGTTTGAATTTTTTTACCCCATTTTCACCCCTAAAATGATAAGAAAATGGTAGTTAAAATTCACCGAAAAATTATGATTTTACTACGGACCAAAACTACACGTGTTCTGAACAATCCCTGAAAATTTAAGCCCGATTGGTTAAATAGATTTTACAAAATCGTGTCTGCCAGCTCGAAAAACGTTGTTTTGAGAAAAACGCATTTAAAGTTTTTGTTCGCATAATCGTTAGTATGATCGTGAAAAAAAGTGTCTTACGCTCAATCAGCGATGCCAGTTCCATATATTATGCCTTCGGTTTCTTCGTATAACTCGTTTTGTGCAGATTTCGTGTTCCTCAGCTCAGTTCTGCGTTCTTTTGTAGAGTCCAGGCTGCGACGGTTAGAAGTTGTGATGCGATCTCGGTCGATAGTGATTCTGCCGATAGTGATTCCCATAGCCTCCATGATTTTTAATAAAGGCTTAAAGCCCTCATTAAATGTGCAGGCAGCAGAGTAGGCTGCAATCTCGACTATTTTTTTACCGGCGAATATGTGTTTAGGTGCTAAATGCCAAACACATGCGTTGTAGCTCTCGTTTGAATTTTGAGTGTTGGCTCCAACGCATCGTTCCAGCAAATCGTCTGTCGTCAGATCTTCAGGAGATCGTCCAATGCAGGGGGGTGCTTGAATGTATCTAAATTTTGATTGGCTTCCGCGACACGATACGCACACCAGGAATCGGCTCCTTCATGATAATTCTCGTGATTAGGTTCTTCGTCAGTAGAAAATTTGTGGAAAAACGTTGCCCATATAGCTTTTCTCATATTCTCTACAGAATCCGATTTTCTTCGCACAGCCAATTCGTAATACGTTGTTAATTGTTGCACGACTTTATTGGTAAATGCAACAGTTTTTACTTTTGATTTTGGAATTTTCTTCTGGGCCACAGATTTCTTCGATGTTTTAGTCTTTTCATTAGTATTTTCCTGTTCCAAAATTTTCTTCGTCTTCTTCGATCGTGTCATTTCAGTTTTTACATCTTTAGCTCGTTTATACATGCGCTTTTTTACGTGCAAAACACATTCTTTCTTCTTTACAATTACATCATCGCCATAGGGTTGTATATCTTTCAGCTGTTTAAAAGCTTTTGTGTCGCCATCGCTTACGTACTGTTCATAATAAATATCGTGTAAGCTTACAGATCGTTTAAACATTTCAATGATAGCATTGACTTCCATCATCCAGCACTGTCTTCATGATTAATGCTACATGTTTCCTGATGATTCTCGTACCAAACATCGTACTTGATACTGTCTTTATTTCTGTCATTCCAGTTCGAACATCCTGCGCACACACTTGATTTCACACAAACATCAAGAAATTTCCCTGTGTATTTTCCAATTATACTCGCCAAGCCAATAAGGGAAGAAAAGCCTCGTCGAGCCCAAGAGCCATCCCCGGAAACTGTAACACGATTTTTGATGTTACCAGCACTTTCATTTTTGTCTTTCTTTTCTTCAGCTGCTTTTTGAAAGACTACGTTTACAACAGCCTTTGCAGCTTTATAAATGTGACTTATTAAATCGTAATAAGTGCTCGTACTTATTCCATGGCCTATATCCACAAGTCCACAAAAATTACATAAACCTTGAAAGCCAACACCGATCATACGCATTGAAAATACAATCCGACGATTTATTTCATACGATGATTCAATTTGTGGACTGTTTGGAATGTTAGTAAAATATTCACATTTATATTGAACGACTAACTGGAATTCCAAGCCCTTTTCAGCACGTTTTGAAAATTTTATATCTTTTTTGCAACTTTTGCATATAAGAATGCTTTGCGAAGTCGTAAATAAAGCGAAGTTTACTATGGATTACTGCAACACCGGATCAACGTCCACTTCGAAGTTGGGATCATTTTTCATAATTTTCTTAGCCGATGCACTGGTCCGACTATTATCTCGTTCACTCGTATACTTATTACCACGTAAACGTCTTTTTTTTCACGACCTGGTCTCACGTTTTGTTGTTTATCACTTTTTCTATCCATCGTTATAGCGTTATCTTACTGTTATATTCGCCAGTACGCACACTTTTTACACATAAACAAATCTTCTCTGTTCTCATGGAATGCGAGAAACGTGTGAGAACCAAGCCTCACCTGTGAAACAGGCGGGAAATCGGAGGGAAACCTTTGCGAAGCAGAATTAGCCGAAACGCCTTCTGTGCGCGTTCAGAGGTACTACCTGATAATCGACTTTACGACTTATACTCGGTCGATAATCGATGTACAAGTATACCTACATGAATTCTAGATGTATATAGTACACAAATATGGTATTTTTGAAAAATCGAATTTTTCGAAAAAAATAGACCCGAAGGGTACCCTTAATTTTGCTGAAAAAAAAGTCAACTTGGCCATTTCAACACGTGGCTATGGAAAGGCTGCCTGCATCTAAACAAAAATAATCCGCTGAAAGGAAATACTTCATTTAACAATTATTTTAAAGTAACAAGTAATGAAGTAATCAAATTATCTACTTCTGTAACAAGACAATAATATTAAATTGGTTTTAAACCGGGCTTATGACCTACCAGGATATTTATAAAAATTGCATTAGATGTTAAAATGCTATAGTTTGAAGATCTCTAAACATTTCTGACACCTTGCGTGTAATCACTTGGATTCCCAAACGCTAGGCTTTGTTAAAACATCTATAATCTCAACTAGTAATAATATTAATAAGAAAAAAGAAAAAAGGTAAAAGATAAAAATAAAAAATAATAAAACATAAAAAAATGTTAAAAATAATAACGACATTCATAATTATAAGACTAATAAACTTATATTATACTACAAAATCTGACCTGCAAAGGAAAATTAAGAAACTCGAAGAATATTGTATAAAAAATAGCTTAAAACTTAATACAGACAAATCGAAAATTTTGATAATGCATAGAGGGCGTCGAAAATTAGATGAAGTATTTAATTATGCTGGAAAAAACATTGAATTTGTAAAGGAATATTGCTTCTTAGGAGTATCATTCACAGAATCAGGAACATTTTTAAAGGCTGCAAATAAAGCTATATCATCTGCAAAAGTTGCAGCGGCGACAGCACTAAGCGTCCTTAAAGCTACGAAATCAGACTCTTGGCGCACCAAAGAGCTGTTATTCCAAAGTTTAGTTAAAAGTGTGTTATGCTACGGAATCGAAGTTTGGGGACAACGATATATTAATGAATTAGAAAAAGTTTCGACGACTTATTATAAACAGATTCTTCGGTTGCCACAATCGACCCCTAATTATGGAATAAGATTGGAAACTGGTAATGTGGCGCTAGCATACACCGTGTTTAAATACTCATTAAATTGGTTGGAGAAAATATATAGAATGGGGGAGAATCGTTTCCCAAAGATCTGTTTTTTTACGTTTAAAACATTTACAACATATGAATGTAAAAAATAACTGGGCGCTGCAAATTAGACAATTTTTTTCGACGTTTAATAAAACAGAACTTTGGGAAACGCTAGATTTAGAACAGTTAATTCGAATTAAACGGGATATTTTAGAAAAATACAAAGACTCACTGCGAAAGCATGATTTAGAGAGATTAGCACAGTCAACCTCGCTACAGGTTTACCCTTATTTAACTATTAACAGTGAATGTCAAAAGTATTTACAACTCACCGCTCCGATTAAATATATACAGTTACTTGCGGAAATTATGCTTCTTGGAGAGCATAGTGGAAGGATTCTGATTGAAAACAAAACAATAGAATTAAATTGTAAAGTAATGTGTAACGAGTGCACTGAATGCAATACTGCGTATCACTTTCTGGTTACATGTGATAAATATAACATGTCAAAGCAAACAGAATTAGGACAAAGTAGTACGAACTCTCAGTATTGGATAGATATATTAAATTCTGAAAACGTATATGAAATAAAAAAAGTGTATGTCTATATTAATAAGGCTCTAGAAATAAGTTAGACCTAAGTTCTCATCCAGCGATATCTCATTGTAATGTTTGAATTGTATCCGTTATGACTGAAATACTCATTTGTATGGACGTACTCCGACTAAACGAATTAAATAAACTAAACTAAACTAAACAAAAAAGAAAAAAGTTAAAAGATACAAATAATTAATAATAAAACAAAAAAATTAAAGAAATAATAATGACATTCATAACTATAAGACCAATAAACTTATATTATACTACAATTTCGATTTAACAGTTATTTGGAATAAACTGGTATATGAATGTGACTGGTTAGCATGCAATTATAATAAATCTAAAAAAATGACATTATTACAAAAATATAATATGAAGATAAACATGCAAATATTTATATGAACATGCAAAATAAATATTTGGACAAAAATATAAATATAAACATGCAAAAACATGTATATAAACATGCAAAAACATACACATAAACATACAAAAACATATATATAAACATGCAAAAACATATATATATATAAACATGCAAAAACATATATATAAACATGCAAACACATACATGTAAACATGCAAAAATATATATATAAACATGCAACAAAAATTGTATAGACATGCAAAATATACTAATAATTAAAATTAAAAAAGATACATTCGTGACGTTTCGTTCAATCCCCTCCGCGCTTGAACTCTTCAGTGAGGCTTGGTTGAAGGAATCAGCCTCAGACGTCCTAACTACAAACTGATACTGAATTCTGACACCCACATACATGATATTTATGGAGAACCCAGGTAAAAAAATCCCAAATGATTGAAGGTATATTTTTTACTTAGGCAGGGAAAAAGGAAAACTATATCTATTCTGACTCATCTTGATCATTATTTAAAGGCAATTAATATAAAACGAACCATATTAATGAATAGAAAATTTAGTCTGGTATACTAATAAATAACCATAAATATTTGTAATATGTATTTGTACGCGATGCTAATAATAAACTAGTGTTGGCGTGGTGCCTTTCTCGCTTCGCTCGCTCAGAAACTTCGACCCAGTGTAGAGTCGGCAATTCAGCTGTCAATTATATTATAAAATTATATCGATATTTGGGGGCCCAATCAAAGTTATGTCGAAGTGGCTTCAATAGAAATGTTACAACAATATATAGTGTTTCTTATATGTATGAAAATTGAAAATGATCATCAACTATGACCTATGGCCTGAGTCGACGTAAAATTAAAAAGATGCATTTTCAAAACTTCGACCCCGACGACAGGCCAGCCGAACTATTAATAAATAAAAGAGATAAACTTCCGAAAACGCCCCCCAAACCGATTTTAATGAACATTGGTATACTTACGTATTTCGGGGTGCTGATTACGAAAATGATAATGAAAATTGACGCAAATTTTATTTTCATGGTGAAAACCTTAAAAAACCACCATAATTTATGGTTTTTTGCAATTATCTCATAAAATTCTCAAAATTTCGTAAAATTCTTCCAATAAAAGTTGTAGATTTGATCGAAATATACATTTTTTGTTGTATGCATATTCCCGCCAAAATCGATAGTTTTTGAGAATAATAAAAAAAACTACAAAACACAATTAAGGTCAAAATTCGTATAGTGAAATAGTGGAAGCAGAGAAATGGCAAAGTCACGGTTCCCGTTAACACGAAGTTGTCTTAGGTGCTTGTGACGGTGGCATAATAATGCCTAAAAGCATATGCGTGTCCTTAAACTAACCTAACCTAACCAGTCAGAACTCTGCTTAGCCCTAACAATGCCTAAAAGGATATGCGTGCCCTAAAATTAACCTAACCTAACCAGTCAGCACTCTGCCTAGCCCTAATAATGCATAAAAGCATATGGGTGCCGTAAAACTAACCTAACCTAACCAGTCACTAATCTGCCTAGTCATAACAATGCCTAAAAGCATATGTGTATCGCTACGTGGAATTCATGTTATAATTGATCGTTTTCATGGTGTTTTGTCGTTTTTTCGATTTTTCTCAAAAACTATCGATTTTGGCGGGAAAATGCATATAACATAAAATGTGTATTTCGATCAAATCTACAACTTTTATTCAAAGAATTTTTCGTAATTTTGAGAATTTTAGGAGATAATTGCAAAAAAACATAAATTATGGTGGTTTTTTAAGGTTTTCACCATGAAAATAAAATTTGCGCCAATTTTCATTATCATTTCCGTAATCAGCACCCCGAAATACGTAAGTATACCAATGTACATTAAAATCGGTTGGGGGGCGTTTTCGGAAGTACACCCAATAAAAGTTGCAAAACACTTACTTCAAGCACTTGTGTTGGAATAGACTATTCGATGCACATTATATGTTTACTGTGTATTACTAATTACTGTCTGTATTATTATGATCTTATATATACAATATATATACATATAATTCATCAAAGATATCTTGAAAGTGTCGAAAAGATCTCTGACGGATATCTTTTACATATCTATAAGACATCGTTTAGATATATCGAAATAGTTATTTTCGTGTCAAGGGAGTAAAAGAACTTATGCGCCCCTAGGTGATTACCGCGCCCGAGGAGCTGGCGAAGACTACCCTTGGGGGGGTAGGGGGTCGAAACGTCGAAATTTGATGAAAAACTATAAGGTAATTTTTTTGCCGAGGTGACCAAATTCAATACTTTTTCAGACAATAGTCATAAGCATTTTAAACCAGTTTTTATGGCATTATCGTTGACTTTAGGAAGAAAATGCATAATACCTTTTTTATAGAGAATTTCATGCTCTATCTTTTTGTTTGAAACATTTTTAAATAAAATTTGTATTTTTACAAAATAAATGCAAAAAACTACGAAGAAACTTAATTGGGGCTAATGTTTTTTAGTAATGGACGGATGCATCTGCGCCAAAATCTAATCAGATATAAGTTATACCAAGACACGTATTTAAAAAAAAATTATGTCAATACCCTTATCCGTACGCGAGTTATCGCGAGACAAAAACACGGGACGTACAGACATACGGATGTACGTACGTACAAGATCACGGACACAAATTTTTTTATTGTTGATTTGGGCTCCTTAGGGTCCGAAACGTCCACGTTTGATGAAAAACTATAGGTTAATTTTTATGTCTGAAGTGACCAAGTTCAATACTTCGTCCAGGCCTAAGGTCTGGGTCGAAGTAAAATGTTCAGCAAGACAACTAAGGGACTGTACAGGGTGATTCTCCAAATTCTAAGAACATTTTCCTTTGAAAAAAATTTGTGCGATGTATAGTTTTCAAATTATTTAGCATTAAAGTCAGCCAATAGGAACAGGAGTTGCTTGATTGTCCCGACGATTTCGATGTTCGCTGAATGCAATCGTCGCGACAATCAAGCAACTCCTGTTCCTATTGGCTGACTTTAATGCTAAATAATTTGAAAACTATACATCTCACAAATTTTTTTCAAAGGAAAAATGTTCTTAGAATTTATCACAGAATCTACTGTTAACCGGAAGTCATTAAATGGAGAATCACCCTGTATACTAATGATGTAAATACCGTTGCCATTATGGATGTGAGTTAGTAAGGGGATATGTTGGTTTCAGGTGGGTCATGCAGGAAATATATTCCAAACTGTCAAATCGAATAGATTCTTATTGTATAAAGACAAAACTAATGTTGAGGGCTCTTTCGCGCCCAGAGTCTAGTGACAATAATAAAATTGAATTATTACGATAGGTTTTTTTGGAAATGTTTATATGAATGTTAAATTACGAAGAAATGGCTAGATCGATTATCCGAGTCAGTCAGGTGTAATGAAGAACAGCAGATTTTGGTCTGTTCATATAGTCGACGTTTCGACAGCGTAGCTGTCATTATCAAGACTATTTTTACATAATTGAAATAAGTTACTAAGTTAGTTTGGCATTATACATCTGGCCAATAAGTATTATTTTCTCATGTGCACTAATTTTTAACTTATTTCAATTATGTAAAAATAGTCTCGATAATGACAGCGACGCTGTCGAAACGTCGACTAAGGTAAAAGTCGCTATTATGAGACAAATTTCGATAGGGTTTTTAGATTTTGGTGAAAATTTTAGTTACAAAATATCTATTGAAGCCAATTTTCGTTATATTAACAGGCAAAACCCTTCTGAACATAAAACGAATTCTAATAAATTAATTTAGTAACAAAAAAAAATTAAATTAATAAAAAACTGCAAAGACCCAGTAGTACCTATTATGAAACACGATTTTTACACCATGTACCAGTGTATCATATTGTGTGTCCCTATTGTGAAACAGGTGGTTAGGTTATGTTTTTAATGTTATTATGTACGCCTTTTTATAATTGTTTTTTTATTTTTTATATAAAACATGGAAAATTTAACACTTAAATACTAAAAGACAATGTAAGTAATAACAGGAAATCAGACTATACACTTTCTAGCTTTATTTTATTCTGTATTTCTTTCATCTTCTCTTGAAGGATTTTTTTCTCTTCTGCTAATTTTTTCATCTTCAGCCAGTATTCAAAAAGTCCTTTATTTTCAATGTCATCCAGCCATAACTCGCTTTCTTCTGATTTTTTGAATTCGGTCAACAGTTGATTTGGTATATTTTGTTCAAAAGTTTTCAAATGAGATTGTTCATGTTCATTCGAACAATTTGAAGGCCCTTGATTTGATGAATGACCGTTTTCGATTGTAGAATTTGCAGTTACCTGATTTGACGATATGTTTTTTTCTTGTTGTGTCTTTTTCTTTAAAATGTTGTAGTCAACATTGTCAGGATTAAATGGCACTAATCCACATGCCCTGAACCCATTTTGGATAATTTTCTTTTTTTCTGTAAAACATTCTAAGGTCATTTGCAAAACTGCTGGGAATTATTCTTTCCTTAGTCGCATAACATTGTTTTGCACTTTCCACTTCGGTACAGTCTTTTTCCAAAGATCTTTAAATGGACGGAAGAATGCAATGTCTAAAGGCTGCATAATATGAGTGGCGTTTGGGAATAGTGCGATAATCTCGATATTATTCTTCCTGCAAAAAGACACTAATGGCATTGTAACATGCGAAGAATGCCCATCCAGATATATAATCACGGGAAACTCGATATTTTCTTTCAACAACCAGGGGTAGAACACATTAGCAATATACTCATAAAATGATTCTGTGGTCATCCAACCACTTTCTGATAGACTGATACCCCAGCCACTCGGAAAATTCTCAATAACTTTCTTTGGAACACTTTCCTTATATGCATATAATATCATTGGTGGTGCTCGTGTACCTTCAGCATTATACATGAATAGAGTGGTAAGACTTTCCTTTTCGTTGGCATCTACAACTTTGTAGACTGTACGAACTCCTTTCTTAGCGAGAACTTTTTCGGGCTTAGGACATATCTGAATATTAGTTTCATCGCAATTGAAAATCCTAGATGGATGAATGTTCAAAAGATTTTTATTTGTCAAATACGTGCTTATTTCACTGAACCAGCCTCTTAAATCTTCTTCTGTTACGGAAGCTCGAACAAGGGTAAGATGCTGAGCGGTTCTAATTGTCAAATTAGGATGACGTCTTTTAAACCCTTCATACCATCGACGTCCCGGTCTATTGTCTGTGAAAGGAGTAACTCTTTTACAGGTAATAACGTATGTTTGTACGCAGTCCAATAATTCTGTTTTTGTTACAGGAAAACCTCGTTCAGCTCTATAAATTGCCCAATTCACCACATCATTTTCTTCCACATCAGTTAAAATGGTTGGAACACCAGATTTAGAACTTATGTCAGGGTTTTTCTTTTTTCTGTATATCGTCGAATGACGTACTGCGAAAGTATCTGCTGCTTTTCGAAGTGAAATGCCCATCGTGGTAACAGCTTTAACAGCATTATCAATTGCTTCTTGAGAATAATTTCTCGTTTTTTGTTTTCTTTCAGAGCGTTTTCTTTGTCCTTTATTCAAAGGAATCTTAACTCTAGTCTTGTTGATACCGCCTCTTTTAATGCATTTTTTGTTCTTGTTGTTCTTTTTAGATTGTTTTTGGCTGTTAGTACTAAGTTTTGGATCGTTTTTTCTTTTTGTTTCACGAGACACCATTTTTCTCGAAAATTATAATTAAATTCTCCTGCAATCTAAGATTGCGAAAAAATAGAAATATTTGTAGGTTAGGATTGCATTTTACGCAAATATGCATATCTTTGATAAACTAACCTTGAGTTTTATACGCGTAGATGCTTATTTTAAAAAGTTATTTACAAATACACCGTTTCTTAATTCGGAAAATAAACTTTCTGGAGTCCATAAGTATGTTTCACATACGGTGCATGTGAACTTGATACGGGATATTAATATGAAACACGCCTTTTTGCTGTTTCATAAATGGGTACATGCAACAAATCGATGTACCCATTATGAAACAACGTTAATTTTATATAAAATACATTACAATTTAATACATTCGTACATAAAATTAAATATTGGATATATTAGGTATGTGTTGTTAAAATAATTATTGTAAAATATTTTAAATTCGCGAATATATAAGCAAATAAATAATGCTGATGCTATTGCTTACATTGTCAGGTACACCTGGTGATTTTCATAGGTTTTGAACTGAATTTATTGAAAATTTTGTTGACACATAGAATCGTATCGACTGAAATTAAAAAAGGTCTATTTTAAAAGTTAAGGATATGCTTATATTAATGTAATTTTTTCAAAAGCGAATTAACATTTTTTCTATTGGAAAATTTGTCTCAAATAAAAGTGTTTCATCAACAGGGCATGTTTCGTAATAGGTACCTTTACCTTATATGAACGGACCAAAATCTGCTGTTCTTCATTACACCTGACTGACTCGGATAATCGATCTAGCCATTTTTTCTTAATTTGAAATTTTACCGAGTGTTCTCTAATTCCTTGAATTATATTTATGTTTATATGAATGTTTTTGCATGTTTATATATATGTTTTTGCATGCTTATATATATGTTTTTGCATGTTTATCTTCATATTATATTTTTGTAATAATGTCATTTTTTTAGATTTATTATAATTGCATGCTAACCAATCACATTCATATACCAGTTTATTCCAAATAACTGTTAAATCGAAATTGTAGTATAATATAAGTTTATTAGTCTTATAATTATGAATGTCGTTATTATTTTTAAAATTTTTTTATGTTTTATTATTTTTTATTTTTATCTTTTACCTTTTTTCTTTTTTGTTGTTAATATTATGACTAGTTGAAATTATAGATGTTTTAACAAAGCCTAGCGTTTGGGAATCCAAGTGATTACACGCAAGGTGTTAGAAATGTTCAGAAATCTATAAACATTTTAACATCTAATGCAATTTTTATAAACATCCTGGTAGGTCATAAGCCCGGTTTAAAACCAATTTAATTTTGTTAATTTCCAAAAAAAAAAACTATCGTAATAATTGAATGAATAATAAATGACCATTTTCATAACTTGTACAGTTGAAAATCGAATGAGTACCACTAAAATATCGTTCGTAGATCGTAACGCCCCAAAATTAAAAAGGATTCAAAGCATCGAACCGCATAATTTTTAGGTGGGTAGGGTATAAATGAACAGAAGCTTTATTTGAGATGCGGAAATTTAGTTTCAAACTGATTGTGCAATTTTTTCAAATAAGTCGAAATAAGTAATTTTTGCATTATAGTTCATTAAACATCATATTACATTAATGTTATATAAAATATATTTCATTATAAATTACTTGAATTCCACATTTAATATCCCTTCTTATAGATATGGTTAATTTTATTACTATTTGACATAGTCCAGTCAAATCGTCGGAAAAAAAGCACTAACCTTCCAAAAAATCACCCTGTCCATTTTTTTTCATTTTCCTGTAGAAGGTCGATAACTGAATCTAAGTTTAAGTTTGCGTGATAGATGGAGCCACCGTCGCGCCGCCATGTTGAAAAACGTATGTTTATCATTTTTTTAATATATCTCGCTTTAGACGAGTCGTACGCTAAAAATATGTTGTATAAATTTTGTTCAGAATTAAATTTTCTACAATTTCTGTTTAAACTTTTTTTCGTAAAATTAATATTTAAAAAAATTAGGAGCTAAAAAGTAGAAAATGCGTGTGTCTGAAATTGTTTTTGCGAATTATCTCTCTCCGGCGTCCTTTTCTGGTAAAAACAGAAAAACAGTTATTTTCAAAGTTGTAGAGCACAAAATTCTGTATAATTAAACAAAAAATTTATTGAAATCGGATAATATTTGACTGAGAAAAGCCAGGCAAAAGATGTCTTGTCCAGTAAAAGTGTCGGGAATATGCTCTATAACTTTAAAATAAAATTACCCGTACCATTTTCTTTTCTTCTTCTGTAAGAAATTATTAACTGATTAAAAATTTGTCGAGATGAGCGCGCCACCGTCATGCTGTCATTGTTTTTGCAAATGATCTCGCTTTGGTGCCGTTTTCTGGTAAAAACAGTTATTTTCTCACAATTTTTTCATTACCGAAGGGTTTCTCGCAAACGAACCAAATATTAATTTCCGCTAATGCTGCGCAAGGAAAATAGAACACATAAGTGATCTGTGATATAATTAGTAGTATACAATCCATTCTTATATACACTGAGGGAAAGGATTGTTTACTATAAAGAAGGCTTCTTAATATTTAAGAAATCGTAGATTTAAATATGGCGAATCGAATAATTTTTTTAAGTATGAAATAATTATTCATTTCATATAAAGCTAACATTTCTTTAGTGCAAACAATGCATTTTCTATCTTAAGAAGTATCTATTAAATGCAACCTAACATTTCTTAATAGTTAAGAAACCGTTTGTGTACTATACGTTTGTAGCTATAAAGTAATGATTTCTTCATAGTTACTGAATATAATGGAGGGAGTCGCAATGCATCGTAACATAACCTGAAATGATGACACGGATGTTTTGTTTGGGTTTTTAAGAACGATTAAGTGCCATTGTAATTCGGACGTTGTTATTTTGAAAATAAATAAATTAAAGATATTATTTATAAGGTGTCTTAAATATGCGCGTTTTATAAACAAATGCATAGTATAAGAGATATGTCCCATGTTTTATTTGTGAATTTGTGCAGCTGCCGAGTTCAAAGTATACACTTCTTAACTATTAACAAATGGTCAATTCTGATGTAAGAAATAAAATGCTAATATTCAATCAATCGCCTTTAATATTACAATACCATTTTTACAATAAAAGAACGATTTCAAATTTTCAATTGAATGATATTTCTTTACAACAAATAATCCTTTTTCTCAGTGTACTAACCCAAGTTTCACTTCATTTGCAAGAAACAAATCAAGTATTCTATTTCCTAAAATAGTTGAATAGCGCCGTGACGAGGAAAGGAAATGGTAAGGGTAATTTTATTTTAAGCCTTAGTTCCGACTGCTATTGTAATAAATTTTCCTCCTACGACCTGGGTCAATTGAAATCTGCCGTTTGAAAATGCTTACAGCTGTGCAATTTATAAAGTATCATCTCCATTGGCCGGCGGGATCGAAAACGACCTCGGAGTCGTAACTAAGGGTTAAAGTTCCCGACACTTTTACTGGACACGACATCTTTTGCCTAGCTTTTCTCAGTCAAATATTGTCCGATTTCAATAATTTTGTTTGTCATAGTGCGCGCAAAATGCGATTTTGCACTTCGTTTCGGGGTGCAAAATGCCATTTTGCGCGCACCAAGGTGCAAAATAAAAAATTTATAAATTCACGTTTTAAACACATTCATGAAAGTTTAGAATTATTTAAATCAAATTTTATTTCTCCTGTAGAATATTTTCATGTATCCCCACTCTTCATTCTTACCTACACAATTTTAAATGTATAATTTTTCACAAGATTTAAATGTTAATTTTTCTTATGATTTCCAACAATCTTTTTAATCCGAACCCCCCTGTTCCCCACCTGATCACCCAACCCACGCCCAAAGATCATTCTATACAAAATATATTAATATATAAACGGTTGGAGCATTTTGCGCGCACTATGACAAAAAATGTCGTTCGTGTCACGGGCGTAACATTTCTCGCCCACGGGGGCTCTGGGAGACCCTCGAGCCTCCGATCGCCCGCGGGCGCGAAATGTCATTTTGCACCCTTGATACGAAAAATACTATTTTTAAATTATACAGAATTTTGTGCTCTAGAATTTTGAAAACAACTATTTTTACCAGAAACGAACGCCGGAGAGAGGTACTTCGCAAAAGCCATTTCAGAAACACGCATTTTTTACTTTTTAGCTCTTAATTTTTTTAAATATTAATTTTACGAAAAAAAGTTTCAAACATAAATTGTAGAGAATTTAATTCTGAACAAAATTTATACAACATATTTTTAGCGTAAGGCTCATCTAAAGCGAGATATTATTAAAAAATGATAAACAGACGTTTTTCAACATGGCGGCGCGACGGTGGCTCCATCTATCCCACAAACTTAAATTTAGATTCAGTTATCGACCTTCTACAGGAAAATGAAAAAAAAATGGACAGGGTGATTTTTTGGAAGGTCAATGTACGATTTGACTGGGTTAACGGTATTGGTAATGTTTCAAGCAATTTCAGGTTCTATTGCGAGATGGTTCGCGCTGTGCACCTTATCCTTCGAGTTTCATAGTGCCGTGCGCTTCGGAGCCAATCTGCTGTCGGAAATTCAATTACTTGCTATATAACATATGAAATCGCCATTCTGGATAAATATCTGTCTTGTAGGAAATTACCTGAGGAACTCCATAGTGCAATTATAAAATATGTGTACTGTCGACCTTGAGTAGTTATCAGACTTAAGTGGTAATTAGATGTAATATGCAGAAAATCACAATCTGTCAGCCTGAACGCCTTGTCATCGACGGTTCTGCTACGCACGAAAGGTGTCTAAAACACAATCTTCAGTTTATCATCTCGGCGGGGCTGACTTTTATAAGAGTTATAGTTCACGTAGTATAGAACGGGAAAACTACAGTCTGCCAATCGCCATTGTTGCTACACCTTGGCAGACGCAATCAAACGGTAAACCTGGAGATTAACTATGTCACTTTGAAAGAAAATTTATGCAAAATATTTGCATATTTACATGCCCCGAAAAGTGAACAAATTTATTTTCTTTGTAGTCAAACGTGAGTTGACTATTTGTTGCACAGAGCTCTTCAGTTTTCAAACAATATTTGCGAAAATATAGATTAAAACACTCTAAAAAGTGTCGTAAAACTGTTTTTGTCAGAAATCGTTGCAGACGCATGCCAGCAATGCTGCGTACATTCCATGAATTTGATTTAACCAAAATCTAATAATGTAAAGCGACATGTGGGTCCCGTATTATTACATACGTGCATATATTAAAAAAAAATCTTGAATTGAATCTTAAAACGTAATTATTATTATTTTACTTTGAATTATTGAAAATGATTACTGTAAACGACTGGTGGAAGGGTTTTAAATCAAACACACGATTTGATCGGCCGAAAGAAAATATTAACTATTTATTTGCGATCAACCGGTGACGACCCGATCGCAACGCGGACTTCCTAACACTCAGATGTTCAGGAACGTTCTCTCAAAACCGATAGTCACTTTTTCATCTTCGTTCGACTTTTGAAACTCTCGAACATTTAAATAGACTACAACGTCATATTTTACATCGATATTATACTATTCGAATTACAAATAATTATATCGAGATCGTCACCATTTTGAAGGCCCTTTTACATAATTTACCTAACAGGCCTGCTTCATTTTGAGAGGTACCCCCATTCGGGTGTGCAATGGCGTAGGGAAAACCACCTTTGTGGGAAAAACCTACGCCGGGTACCGCAGCCGATAAAACACCGATTCTGTCCGTAACATTCTCCTCCCTGTACGAAGTCTACGGACTCGTACACTCCACGAGAAATGTTTTCATAACCCATTCAATTCGTCATCGAACTCTTCACACATGCACTGCACATTAATAAATGTTGGGATTCGCAAGGCACTATTACATGGTACCACATCTCAAAAACCAAATACAATCTCATACTCATTCCTTTCAAGCTCGCTAATATTGTTACATATGCTTTCGTCAATACAGGTTCCATTTCACATTCCCGTAAATTCAAACTCACATCAATAGCATGTGATACATCACAGCATAATTAGCTCCAGGTCATCAGTAGTTACGTCCAAGTCAGTGAAAAAGACTAAGCCCTGCCAAAGGGCGAGTGCTACCATTGTAAGATGGTTTCAGATGCCCGTAACGCTACTCAAATACTACCCATGTTCTGTTCATGAAACACTCGATAAAACATCGACTCTCTCCGTAACAATTACTATATAAACTAGTTACCAAAACTTCTACTTTCTTTTATATATGAATATGCATTTTAACTTACGTTTAATGACGTAAACATTTTCATAGATAATTTAAACAAAAAAATATCACTCTCGTACTTGTCTCATGTTTAATTTACATTACTTGAGAATGAGCAATAAATCGGAAAACATAACGAGATGAAGTGATCTCTGCTTATTGCCTTGTCTGCGTTAAATTTTTTTTTCAACTTTCCACGCCTTAGGTAACTAAACTCAAATTCACACTATGGACTTGCAAAATGGGCATGTTACAACAACTTTTAGATCTCAGCGAAAAGTAATAAAATGTGTGCAGTGAAAATAAAAAATGAGTGAAAAAGTGTTAAATAACCTCTTACATTAAGTGTTTTTAAAGAAAACATTAGTACAAATTCTTATTCTTGTCTATAATCTCAGAATTTTCTCAAAAAAAAAAGATCAATATGCACTTGGACTTTGGAGTTCCAGTTTCACTTCGTCTTAATTTATGAAAAGATTCGATGGAGGATTTAAAATTCCGGATGATAAATAACCCAGGTAGAAATTAGTACCGGAATAGTATCCGCATGGTACTGACACAGTACTGACCTGGAGTTGCAGTATTGACCGCCAGTATTGGGCCGGTACTGGGCAAACACTGCAATGTAACACTGTCCAGTATTGACTGTTTGAGTACAGCAGTAACGGGCCAGTACTGACCGACAGTAATGGAAATCGGTACTGAATTAGTACGCTGAGAGAAAAATACAGTGCAATTTACTAAATATTTGGTTGACCAATTCCATCCGGCCAGTTTAATCAAATTAACAACATATTTGTTTGAATAAAACTAAATAATATTGATTTTTAAGTGAATATTTAGTTGTCTACAAATTAACGAAATATTTAGTAAAATTTATACTTTTTAGATTAATCTGATAAACTGATGTGGTCGTTTTAAGTAAATATTTAGTTGTGTCCAAATGGACGAAATATTTAGTAAAGTTGGTACCTTATGATCAACTCAATAAACTGATATGATTGTTTTAACGAAATATTTATTTGTTTCCAAATAAAAAAAATATTTAGTAAAATTTATATTTTGTAGATCAATCTAATAAACTGATGTGGTCGTTTCAAGTAAATATTTAGTTATTTGCAAATGAGCGAAATATTTAGTAGAATTAAAACTTTCTGAGATCAACCTAATTAACCGATAAGTTTGATTTAAATAAATCTTTAGATATTTGCAAATGAACAAATCAAAGTGAGTCAGAACAATAAGGTGGACGAAGCATTTATTCTCTTCCCTGAGAGAAATTTATTTTCCTGACGCTGCCCCATCCGAGGTGCTGTATTACTTACTTGTAGTCAATATACTAGAAAAATAAATTAAAAAACCATTTCATGGTTTGGTTTCGGTTCTAGGATATATGTTCTCCAGAAATTCTTTCCCGGAAAATTGTTCCTGAAAAATCGTTCACTGGAAAATCGTTCCCTGGAAAATCGTTCCCGCGGAAAATCGTTTCCGCGGACAATCGTAAAGTCTCCGGTCACGGAAAATTTGGTGTGACCCTAATGTACAATGCCTTTTGGGGGGCTGCCGCCCCCCAAACCCCTCGCTAAAACTATCCTAACCTAACCGAACACGTCCATTCCTTTCTCTCCCTCCCCCCCTCTCTCTCCCTCGCTCTCGCGATTACTTGCGATGCCTCTTAACATCTCTAGTTGCTTGTGAACGCATGCTCTTGAAAACTAATAACAAAAAAAAAATGGTGTAAGTAAATGAAATTTATTTGATTCAGACGAATGATATCATATAACAAAAAATACATATAATAGTTACAGGACAAAAAATCAAAATGAAATAACGTTGGAAACGCTTCCGAGATATTCGCCTAAATTGTTGCGATCGTACTTATCAACTGTGTTTTTTATTCGAAGATCGTAATCACGATATTTCTTTTTTTTCGATGAAGTTGCTGATCCACCCTCTGTCAGTGCAATAACTACTTCCGTAGGCACTTGTTCTTGTTTAAATAAATAAATTAATTTCCACAAAGGAGTATTTGCTGATTCAAGTTTGCCATTAAATCCGTTATGCCACCTGTCGACTGCATTATTTGTACGAGACAAATCATTCTTAACAGATAAGTAGTGATTCCACAAGTTAACATTAAATTTGGTTCAGCACGCTGATTATGCCTGTATAATTCCCCAATCCATGTTCTTTCGAAATAATTAAAAAAATCACGAAGAATCGCTTCATTATTAACGTAAAATTGGGTATTCATAAGAACATCATAAGTCTCGTAAATATCTTCTTTTGGAACGAAATCAAGTGCATACATTTTTCGAAACTTTGAAGCAAAAGAAGTGTTCTTGTATAAATGTTGGAACTTTAAATGTACAATTTTACGCCGGATACTTTGTCCGAAATGAAAATAACAAGCATTTAATGTGCAATGAGGAAACACACTTTCCACAGCATAAAGGAATGCACGTTCGAAATCACACATCATTCTCTTCGGCTCTATCCCGGGTTTTATTTCTTGCAACTTGTTTAAAATCTCAGTGTACATTAGTTTAGTAGCACTTGTGCTTAAAACGTAAACAAGCGAAATAACTTTCCCATTTACTTCACCGTGGAGCGTATACAACTGTGTGAAAGATTTAGAAACACATTTAAATGTACCATCACCATACCATCTATAACTCTCTTTAAGGATTTTCAAATTATTCTCAGTCGTAAATAAGAAAAGCCGATTTTTCCCACTGCGTTACGCGAATCATACACTAAAAATTGCTCGTTTTTCGCTGTCACCTTAAACTCATCCGGAATGTCGAAGTAGCTGCCTTTTTCAGGATCTGGGGGAATAAAGTTCTTGCCTCGACGTACGTTACGCAAGGTTCTCGCTAAATGTTCAATACGTGGTAGTCGAGCGGCCATTGCTAACGATGAAGTAGCCAATGCAGAAGATACGATGTGCCCTGTCTTTTCCTTAGTTTTCGCTGCTTTTTTCTTCATTTTGCTTAAGCATTTTTTCTCTTTATTATGTTCAAAATTAAGAGCATGATTAGTGTGATCTGTCTCTTTTAGAATTTCTCCTGAAATTTATCGAAATTTTATAACTTAGACCTCCGGGACACGATAGCTCGAAAAAAGAAAAAAAAGTAAAAAAACGAAACTTGGAAAAACAACCAAAAGTATGTAACCCCTAAGTCATGGCCGTATCTCTCTCTATCTCTATCTCTATCTTTCTCTCTCTCTCTCTCTCTCTCTCTCTCTCTCTCTCTCTCTCTCTCTCTCTCTCTCTCTTATCTCACAAATCGCTCTCACACAACATATTATTCATTATTGTTATCAATACCTTATTCTCCAGACTTAAATACTGCAGACACACTACCATCATCTTTGCTGATGATACGCAATTTTATCTCTCGACCCCGATATGTCATCTAAATGAAACGATACGCAATATTAACAGTGACATTGCTGAACTTGTGAGGTGGTCCCATGATTATGGGCTCACTTTAAATACGCGTAAACCTCAGGCCATCATAGGTTCACCTCAGAATTTAGCCGTTATGAAAAATCTCACCATACCACAAATTATTGTCGGGTCGGATGTAATACCTTATTCACATAAAGTAAAAGATCTTTGCGAATAACATCCGACCTAACATGGAATCGCCATGTTAGTACAATATCATCTAAAGTACATAATGTTCTTTACAGGCTTAAATTTCGTGGTGCTTTTCTTCCACCGCAGATCAAACTCACACTCGTCAACGCATTAGTCATCCCACACCTCGATCACGCATCTTTAGTTATAGCCGATTTAACAGCATATCTTAACACTAAATTACAACGCCTTCAAAACATCGCCCTGAGGTATGTGTATCGCCTGCGCCGGGATGAAGGACTTGCGCCGTATCGTCAGAAAGCCAACTGGCTACCCATAATATCTAGGCGACAGTACTTTCTCGGTAGCCTCACTCATCAAATTATCTATACCTCCCAACCTTCCTACCTTGCTGACAGATTAATTCCTCTAGACCATTCCATTCGCCGATCTTCTCGCTTACAATCATCTCAATATCAACTTCCAATTCCTCGTATCAACATCTTTGCTCACTCTTCTGGATCACAGCCATAGAGTTTTGGAACTCCCTGCCACGCCGCCTTCACACATTTACATCTCTTGCAACATTTCGTACTAACTTATTAACATATCTTCTTAGGGCTGATCAACCGTAAGTTTGTTACGTTTTCTATTTTAATGTTTTAACTATGCGAGCGACTTCTAATCAAATTTACTATTTACGTGTACCTCAAGTGCAATTTTGTTATTTTTTATTTACAATGTAGTATATATAAAGATGTATAATGTGTTTACCGCCTTATAGCCGAGATTATATAGTTTTAAGTTGTATTATGTATCGCTTATCCTGACCGAAACATTATAACGGCAGGATATTGAGTTGATGTGTCCACGGCTCGTAGTGGCCAGGACACTAATAAATAAGTCTTCAATCTCTCTCTCTCTCTCTCTCTCTCTCTCTCTCTCTCTCTCTCTCTCTCTCTCTCTCTCTCTCTCTCTCTCTCTCTCTAAAAAAAATAGTATTATTCCCTACTATATAAAAATCGCAAATTTTAATTCCGGGTCAATATAATAAAATTATTACCTTCACGTGTATTACTGCTCGTGTGACAAATTCCACGGCATCCATTTTTATAATTAACACACCTCTATATCACAGCCTTTGAAGTATTCTCACGTAAATAGTACATACAGCCCCGTTCAGTGACTAACATGTTTCTCCCCGAGTTCAACATGCAAAATTTGTATGATGCCATTTTAGTTTCAGAACTACTCACCTCGGCGATTAATAATATACTAGTCTGAAATTTAGAAAATAATAACCAAATTACAATAACGCCTTATAATAATATAAACAGTAAACAACCTCGAAGACTAGAAGAGTTGTAAACAAATCGTATTCACACATATTCCTGGAATAAACCCATACATGTTCACTAAAGGAAGTTGTCGGGAAATGATTATTTTCATTACTTTAAAATAGGATGATGGAAAGTAAAAGGGGGAGGGCGAGGGATTCCAGGTTATTTTTATCTTGATATCACAAAATGCAATTTTTCAGGCCCTTCAGGGGAACGGTTTTCCGAAGAACGATTTTCCAGGTGAACGATTTTATGAACTTATTAACATATCTTCTTAGGGCTGATCAACCGTAAGTTTGTTACGTTTTCTATTTTAATGTTTTAACTATGCGAGCGACTTCTAATCAAATTTACTATTTACGTGTACCTCAAGTGCAATTTTGTTATTTTTTATTTACAATGTAGTATATATAAAGATGTATAATGTGTTTACCGCCTTATAGCCGAGATTATATAGTTTTAAGTTGTATTATGTATCGCTTATCCTGACCGAAACATTATAACGGCAGGATATTGAGTTGATGTGTCCACGGCTCGTAGTGGCCAGGACACTAATAAATAAGTCTTCAATCTCTCTCTCTCTCTCTCTCTCTCTCTCTCTCTCTCTCTCTCTCTCTCTCTCTCTCTCTCTCTCTAAAAAAAATAGTATTATTCCCTACTATATAAAAATCGCAAATTTTAATTCCGGGTCAATATAATAAAATTATTACCTTCACGTGTATTACTGCTCGTGTGACAAATTCCACGGCATCCATTTTTATAATTAACACACCTCTATATCACAGCCTTTGAAGTATTCTCACGTAAATAGTACATACAGCCCCGTTCAGTGACTAACATGTTTCTCCCCGAGTTCAACATGCAAAATTTGTATGATGCCATTTTAGTTTCAGAACTACTCACCTCGGCGATTAATAATATACTAGTCTGAAATTTAGAAAATAATAACCAAATTACAATAACGCCTTATAATAATATAAACAGTAAACAACCTCGAAGACTAGAAGAGTTGTAAACAAATCGTATTCACACATATTCCTGGAATAAACCCATACATGTTCACTAAAGGAAGTTGTCGGGAAATGATTATTTTCATGACTTTAAAATAGGATGATGGAAAGTAAAAGGGGGAGGGCGAGGGATTCCAGGTTATTTTTATCTTGATATCACAAAATGCAATTTTTCAGGCCCTTCAGGGGAACGGTTTTCCGAAGAACGATTTTCCAGGTGAACGATTTTCCGGGGAACGATTTTCCAAGGGAACGAATTTCCGGAAACAATTTTCCGGGAACAATATTCCGGGTAACATATATCCGGTCATCTTTGGTTTCGATAGAAAACATAACAAAATCCACCATAAGGTTGGCAACGACAGTATTTGTGCATAATTGATTATAATTTTCAACAATTTGTCCATACCGAATCACATGGAAATATTCTTTAACGATAAAATATTTTAATCCTTTGAGGGGCATATTTTTGATGAACGAATTTTTAAAATCGCAGGTAGTCTAACTGTTTTCGGGGTCGCTAATCACGATTCCAACGTCAAAATTGGCGAAATTCTAAATAGCGGATCCACTAGAGCGATTTTGTTCATAAAATCTCATTTTCCGAAATTCTCACAATTTTTTTTGACAAAACTAGCGTACGAAAAATTTTGGAAAAAATACATGTCTTACAAAACTGTATCGAAAATGTATGAAAAAAATTACCGGACTATGAGCTCTCGACACTTCGTAGAAAACGATTTCTTTCTAAAAAATACGTGTTTCTTCACATTAATTGTTTATACCAAACATATTAATAAATAAATTATTCCAATTTCTCATCAAATTCTAATAAGTTAGACTCCCAAGAGTCTGGAAAGTATAGCTATGCCTGTATAATATTTAATAACATATTGGAAATATAAATAAAACTGTAAACAATAAGGGCGCCAATATTGTGGCGTCTACCCCGCGAAGGGTTAATTAATAATACTAAATTTCTCCGCCGAAGGTTAAAATTATACAATTAAAGTTTGAAACGGCAACCATACAAATTTAGGAAAAATCTTGGGGGAAAAAATTACATTATTTTCGGCCGTAATGTAAGCCCGTAAGGAAATAAATGTAAACAAAGGAAAAATATTTTAACCAGATTACTCAAATTAATTAAACTCGACTTGATAGTGCCGTTGAGAGAAGTTAAAAAATTACTTTAAAGTAGTGCCTAACCGAGATGCATGATATTCCTTAAAAATAATTAATAATAATATAGTTTTCATTATTAAGAATATTATTGAGTAGGGACAGTAATATTGCTCTTGAATAAAAATTCAACCGCGTAAAATAATTTGTTAAACATCTTTTGTTAATGACTTAATTATTTATCTTTTAGCCTCTAACAATTTTTTTTTTAATAACTGGATTTTAACTTATGATGGATTACTTTGTATGCAAAAAGATTATCTGCAACTTCACCGAACAAATTTTTTCAAATTGTTTGCATAAACAGATAGAATATTCAGAAATTGTAAAAATGAATAGATTTTTTCGTAAACAATTAAAGATATTGAACTAACGCTTCACACACTGAAAAAATTTGTTCAGTGAAGTTATAGACAATCTTTTTTTTAAAGAAAATACTTTATCATACGTTAAAGTCCATTTATTTTTAAACGTGGTTTGAGAGGCCAAAAGAAGAAAAATTAAGTCATTGACAAAAGATGTTTAAGAAATTGTTTTTGTGCGTTTCAATTTTTTTTAAAAAACAATAGTACTTTCTCTCATCATCAATATCATTAATAACGACAACTATATTCTTAGATAAGTTATTAAATATTGCTCCCGAGTATACATACATTACGTATTACCTTACCATATATTTTTTTAAATGAATTTAACGATTCAATTAAAAATTGATTAAATGTTGAATGCCATTAAATGCAATTGTTTAAATTCATTGGTTCAATAGATGAAACGTATAAAAAAAAAATTTTTGTGGATACGAACACGCGACCTTTCATCTATAAGTCCAACGTCGTACCAACTGAGCTAACGAGACAATTGAATTTCTAATGATGTTTATCGAACTTGATCATCGGATTCCTTATTCTAATTAGAATTAATTAGTTAAAATAGTTGACTTGTAAATTTATTTAAAAACATAATTTCAAATACGCACGTTCCCATCGGTGACATTATAATTTTCGATTTTTCTGTACATTTCATATTATTATAAAAATTCCTTTTACCGCTCTTAAAATTATTTTTATTTCACAACTGCAATATGCATTATAAACCTGTTATCCGCTTTTACTATTTTTCAGGGTTGGCTAAGTAAACTTTTTTTTAACTACGTTAAGCTAAAGTTAACTGTATAAAAAAATAACTAAGTTAAGTTAAAAGTTAACACGTTATATAATTAATTGAAATACAAGTTAAGTTAAGTAGTAGACAAAAGAAAAAGTTAAAGTTAAAAGTTAAAAAGTTAAAAAGTTAAAAGTTAAAGTTAAAAATTGAAGAGATAAAAGTTATAAATTAAAAAGATAAAAGTTAAAGTTACAAGTTAAAAAGTTAAAAGGATAAAAGTTAAATAATAAAAAGTTGAAATTGAGAGTAGAAAAGTTAAAAGTAAAAAATTTAATCACTTTTGTAGAAATAAGAATAGAGATTATTTTTTGAATGGAAAGTGATTAACAATAAAAGTATAAGTTTGAAATTGCCGATCTGTGTTAAATTTAGTTTCGGTGCTGTGATAGTACAAATAGCAACTATGCACAAATTTCCTTCTTTTTTTTTCATGGCTTCGTGTACAAAGCACATAGTGAAGATGTTATTTTTAATTTACATATAGTGATCGTACACCAAGAAATACTACATTATTGAATTTTATAAGTTTGAAATTGCGTAAAACACAATTTTTTCAATATTATTTTTACAATGAAAATCAATGATAATGAAACTACTCAATTTTAATTGTTTGTTTTAAATTTCTTCAGTTGTAACACACGTCTTATCTTGGAATAAGACTTAATTAAATTTTATTTAAATTTTCAATACATTTATATTGTTTTATAACCTTCAATTCATTTTTGTTCATTGTCACGGATTAAGATATTGAATTTATATTAATTTAAATTTATTGCAATTTTAAATCCACTACAATCTATTTTCGTTTGCTGGGTACTTTTGAAAAATTGAGAAGTAAAAAAGTTAAAAGGTTAAAAGGTAAAAAGTTAAAACTTAAAAACGTAAAAGTTAAAAGTTAAAATTAAAAGTTAAAGGACCCGCATAAAGTAAAGGGAAAATGGGTCGATTGGGCTGAAATTGGAGTATGTTATAGTTCTCGACTTTCTGATCAAAAGTTCTCTTGGGCCCGACGTGATTCTATGGATAGTTTCAGAGATAGACAGAGGGGAAGTGTATGATATTGGCAATCGGCCAGAATGATTTTCACGAAGTTTTAATCGATATACTCAAAAACGTAAGTATGTAATAAGTTCCAATCAATCGATATATAGATTTCTGCGCCGCTGAATCCGAATTAGAGGATCTTTCATTCCTACGAAGTCACCTGGAGGTCAAGTCGAGGCGCTGTCAAGGTCAAACCGAATTAAAGTCTTGTGACAAAAATCCAAAAATAGTAAGAATTTAGTTTTTTAAGATGACTATTCTTGCAAGGTCACTTAAAGGTCAAAACAATGTAAAACTATTGAATAGACGTGTGATGAATTCCAACTGCAATGAAAACGTAGAGTTTTAATCGATGACCTTTGTCAATGGTATTTTACCGTCGTCATTCGCGTAACCCAATGCGCACCGCATTGAGGTTGAACGATCGGAATTTGTACATCATTTGGCTCTTAAAAGGGCCGTTTACTCCGTTCCCCATCTGAATTTCTAACGATCGTTGTTTGAACAATTCAAAATAAAAATATTTCTCGGTTTTGACGATCTAGAACTTCAATCATAATAAATAAATATTTATTACATTGAACCTTGTTTTGGTTCAATTCTTCAAAATTAAAAATCAAATATAACATTACTGGAGATACCGGGATAAAAAGTTATATGTTCACTATAGTAGTGGGGGTATGACAGTTTTACGCCATCCGAGGGATGGGTGGATCGCGAGATGACTCGCGAATTAAGATCGCGAATTAAAACCGCGAATTGATATCGCGATTTGATTGCGCGAATAATTATTGTAAGGTTTTCCTCTCCCCCCTCGAAAACGCTCGTTTCTCTCATTCGAAGCGTGCTGTTAATAGCGTCGGGGAGGTCGGCGTCGTGCCGAGATAATATGTTGAGACCTATATCTCGTAAAGATGGTATACGAGTTGAAACGCGTCTAAAATCCATTAGTCATTCCCATATTTGGGAAACACATGTAATTTCTAAGAATATTAGATAATATGTGGGGACCTATATCTCGTAAAGATGGTATACGAGTTGAAACGCGTGTAAAACCCATTAGTCATTACGTTAATCATCGACCCTTTATTAAATATGACCATTTTAAAAAACCCATTTTCTTTTTTTTTTGTACAATATCATGCAGGAAGGAAGATGAAGAAAATATAGAAGATATATTTAATAAATGTTATTTATTTTTTTATTTCTCATATTCATACATAACAATATACAATAGCAATCAAATGAAATTCATATTTTCAATATCATCAACTAATGCATCGCTTTTAACTTAATAATTGATGCAGTCTTTAATCATAGGTGGTGGACCATCTATCGTATCATAGCTTGATTCGAAATGTTTATAACCTCGACGACATTCCCGTATATCAGGATGCATTTGCATAGCAGGTAGCAAGCAAGCCCATGCTTCTTCAATTTGCCGGTCAGCAAACATGCAAATGAAATCAATCGGCAGACATTCGATATCTTTTGTTTCCATCAATGTGAGACGTTTTACTTCGTAATAAATCCTTAATGAACGTTGTGGAGATGCAGGTTGTGTACATAGATTTTTCAATACCCAATTCTTAAGTATTTTTACATTTTCTTTAGCGCATGTTCCATTAATCGTATGATTTTCACACTTCTCCGACAATTGATATTGCTGCTGCTGCTTCAGTTTTGTTAGAGATGGGCAGTCCAAAATGTCGAGATCGACAACATTTTCGTTTAATATATCCTCCACCCAACATTTTTTATCGACTCCTTTTACATAAATTTTGCTAGCACATTTAACGATATCCTCCAAAGTTTCGTTTATAGCGTCAAATAGTACGTCGCCAGATTGCCATGGTAAACCGTGATAATTATTCATCAACAAGTTATTGACTCTCTTATAATATAAAGGTAACCACACCCATTGATATGGTGGTTTAAACACATAAGTCACAATTTCACTGTCGACAATATTTATTATAGACATTTCCTTCGGTATGAACCGATTACCAGGCCCGCGGAATCCCTGCACGTCTACAATGTATTCCATTTCGTATGAAACTGATTTACTAGTGAATAAAGTATAACCACGTTATATTCATTAATTGACGCACGCGCAATAATGGTTACCCCTTCTCTTAAACCAATTTCTTTACATTTCCATTTATTTAGTGTTAACATTCGTTAACATAGGTAGCATTAATGAATAAATAAATAATTTATAATAATAATATTTAAATAGTAATAAATCTGTCATGATCCGAATAGCGTGTATTAAAATGTATAATGTAGAAATAATGGAAGAAGCTAGCAGTAATTAGAAAGAGAGGATGTCACGCTTATTCTCTATGCATTTATCTATTCACGGTATTTACGTGTTTTCATGACGTTCGAACCATAGCTATAAGAGTTTGAACACGTAGGTAATGTAATTAATCATGCTCCTAACCGTTTTTTTTAATATGTGTATAATTTACCACATCTTAAATATCGCCATACAGGTTTCGACTTGTTAATTATCCGTAGACTTTACTATACGGTAACAATGAATCTGACTTCCCATAAGTAACAAATACATACGAGTATCGACTTGCTTATAACATAATTAATTAACCTTCATTTAATATTTCCCACTTTTAAAATTTCTGAGAATAATAAGATCGAAATGTCGATGTAAAAATCTAAGAGAAGCGTGTAAAATTCAAGAGTTTCTTTCTATCTTTACGCACAGTTTTGTGTCTTTGAAGTAAAAAGTTAAAGGAAGTGACAATGCTGTCATTTTTTGTTATGTTTAAAGAGATTGCAGAATCTGTGTATCGCAGAATGAAATATGCGGATGTATCTGAAATGCATGAATTGATTGTAAGCTGCGATTATACACTTGCTGATGCGAGTGGTTATGGAGCGATTACAATTGAATATGAGGTTCTTGAAAATTGGCTCTAGTTATCAATTAACCTTATTATCGTCGTGCAAAAGAATATGAAAGTGAAATTGTTAAATATTACCGTGCATCTACTGCAAAGCGAAAGCAATCTTGAGGACCCGAGATTTCTTATTTTTAAAATACCTATATTGCCATTACTATACATCCCTCCGAAATTAACAATTTGCACCGTCTTTAATCATCGGCGATTGTCTATCCACGGTATCATCACTCGTTTCAAAATGTTTATCAACGACATTCACGTAAATTTGGATGCATTTGCATTGTGAGTGGTAAGCATGACCATGCTTCTTCAATTTGCCGGTCAGCAAACATCCAAATGAAATCAATCGGCAGACATTCTATATCTTTTGTTTCCATCAATGCGAGACGTTTTACATCGTAATAAATCCTTAATGAACTTTGTGGAGATGCAGGTTGTTCACATAGATTTTTCAATACCCAATTCTTAAGTATTTTTACATTTTCTTTAGCGCATGTTCCGTTAAATGTATGATTTTCACAATTTATCGACAATCGATGATGTTGTTGTTGTTGTCCTATGAGTTTCGGTAGAGATGGACAGGCCAATATGTCTAGGTCGACAACATTGTCAGCATCTAAAATTTCCTGCAACCTATATCTTTTTTTTTTGTCTGCGCCTTTTATGAATATCTTGTGAGCACATGTAACGTTGCCTTCCAACGTTTCGTTGATTCCATCAAAGGGTATATATCGACCGATTCCCATCGTAGACTATAATAATTGTGTATTAACCAATCGTTTTGCTTTGAAAACGTACTTTACAACATCACTGTCGGAAATATCGATAATGCACATTTCCTTTGGTGTAAACCGCTTACCAGGTCCGAGAATCCTTGAACGTCGGCAATACACTACATTTCTAGCACCCAATAGTGATTAGCTTGTCCCTTTCATTAATTGACGCATCCTTTTCTCTCTCTCTCTCTCTCTCTCTCTTTCTTTCTCTCTCGCACACACTTTGTCACTCTATTCCTAGTGCCACACATGGCAATACATCATACGTCTTCTACGGATTCACAAATTGACGTCTGTATTGTAGACTCCGAACAAAAAGTACAGGAAATTTTGCAGTCCAATGCGCCATTTGCGGCAGGCCACGACTTAATTCAATTCACTTATGAATTTAATGTCAATAGATCTCCTTCGCGCATAAATTCTTTTCGGGACTTCAAAAACTGTAATACCTTATTACTAAATTCGGACCTCGTCGCAGCGCTTACATATTCCGTCTTAAATTTCTCGCAAGCGCCACCAATATTTATACCCGATGTTAATGAGGTTTTATACCTTTTTACAAACGCTGTAGTCGCCGCGCTCGATACTCATGCACCGCTTCGAACAGTAAAAATGACTAAACCGTATGTACCGTGGATCAGCGCAGATATAAAGTTGCAAATCAAAAGGCGGGATTTACTTTATCGTCAAGCTAAACGTAACGGAAACGCAATAGTTTTGGCTGAGTATAAGGCATTAAGATCGAATTTAAAGCAAACTTTACGTCATGCTAAGGAACATTTTCTCTCGACCACCATTGCAAATTTGGGTGATCCTGCGGCAATGTGGACTTTTTTACGACGGATGGGACTACTTGAGTCTAGATCCAAATCCTCCTTGCAATATTTTTCTCCTACTGAATTAAATGCCTATTATATTACAATCACAACAGCTCATTTACCCTGTTCTATCCCCGTATTCAATAGTATTCTGTCCCTCCGTCCTTCCTCTTATACCTCGACTTTTAATTTCACAATCCTTTCAACTACACAGGTTATCAACGCAATAGAATCAGCAATACCCAAATCCAAAAGTAGCAGTCTCGACGGTCTCCAACTTTCTCATCTAAAGAACTCTATTCAGTCCATAGCCCCTTATTTGACTTATATTTACAATATTTCCCTACGTTCGGGGGAATACCCGGCCGAATGGAAACGTTGTTCAATAATCCCACTAAATAAAGCATCCATTCCTACCACACCTGCGGAAACACGTCCGGTTGCTAACTTACCCCATCTCGCAAAGCCCTTAGACTCCTTGATTGCACAACAAATGTCGACCTTTTTGGAAAACAATAATCTCTTAAATAAACAGCAGTCAGGTTTTAGGAGACATTTCAGTACGCAAACAGCTATATTAAACGTTCTCGATGATGTTCGTGAGGCTATCGAATGTGGACATATTACCATCTTAGTCCTGTTCGATTTTAGTAAAGCCTTTGATACGATCGACCATACCTTGCTCCTATTAACACTCAGGAGATATGGTTTTGACGACGAATCAATGAGGTGGATCCATTCTTATTTAACTGGTCGGTCACAAACAATCGTCGATTGTGAAAGAAAGCCTTCACCGCTTCTGGAATCTACCTCTGGCGTACCCCAGGGTTCGAGTCTTGGGCCAGTGCTATTCATCATGTTCATAAACACATTATTTGATAGATTACGGTTTTGCCGAAACTCGTGTACCATCTTTGCAGACGATACGCAATTTTATCTATCTACGCCTCTACACCGCATAGATCAAACCGTGTCCGAGCTTAACTCTGAGATCCAGACTTTAGTAAATTGGTCGTGTGACTTTAAGCTCACACTAAATGCTAGTAAGACCACCGCGATCATCATAGGATCTCCACAGCAGTTGTCAAAATTGTCATCAATTAAAGTACCATCGATCATAGTCGATGGCGTTACGATACCATACTCTGACTCGGTAAAAAATCTCGGTATCCACATCGCTTCTAATCTCACCTGGAATCGCCACATATCACAAATATCATCTAATATTCACCATGCCTTACATCGTTTAAAATTCCGTGGTTCCACGCTACCAACCGTACTTAAACTACAATTAGTCAACGCTCTCGTCATACCCCATTTTGATTACGCGTGTTTAACCCACAATGACGCTACGGATTACTTGAACATCAAATTACAACGATTACAAAACATGGCTCTGAGATACGTTTACAATCTGCGACGAGATGTAGCACTGGCTCCATTCAGACGACAAGCAAACTGGTTAACGATTCGTACACGGCGAACATATTTCCTGGGCTGTCTAGTGTACTCCTTGCTGACCACCCATCGCCCAGAGTATTTATATCGTCGCTTTGTTCTACCAAATCCTGATCTGCGGAGATCCCTTCGTCGTCGAGAAACATTCGATCTTCCGTTTTGCCGCACAAATTACTATCGGAATTCCTTTTGGGTGACCGGCATGAAAAACTGGAACTCGATTCCCGAAACTATTGCAAATTCCCCTTCACTCCACTCATTCAAAAGATCTTAGTATAATTATCTACTTGTCGTTGATCGGAAAAATTGAGAATCTAGCCAGATTTGCAACTTATATCTCATCGTATATAGAGACATATATGGTTTACCTTTACCGAACTCGAAATTGTATATGAGAGAACATTTAGTGTATAAGTATCCATTGTAAAATATTATATTGTATAATTGTTTACGGCTTATCTAGCCAGAACATAAATAAAAATTTTCAATTCAATTCAATTCTCTCTCTCTCTCTTTCTCTCTCGCACACTCTTTGTCACTTGCCCGCGGTACCTCTAACTTATGGATATACATCGTATCTTTCTCTCTAGATCGTAGTATCTCTTCGTCAAATCCTATGAATCGGAAATCAAATCAGAGTGTAACAAAAACAGATAGTTTTCATGGTCACTAGATCCATCTCGGTATCATCCAATGTTCCTCTCGACATTAGGATAGAAGGTCCCATAATTGTCCATTGTACATAGTTTGCGAGTTACGATACTAAGATGATACAGAGTTAAAAGGCAATATTAAATCGTTTCAAGTACTAGCACCAGTATGATGGTCTCCACACTTTTACAATTGAAGAAATCTTTTCTACGATATTCGATCTCATTGAAATGTACATATACCTATGAATACAAGTTTCGATCCATTTATTATACAATTGAGCGCACCAAAGATCTCTAAATGTTCAGTCATTAAGTTGACATAGTTTAAACAATTAAATTTTGTATGTATATTGAATCGCGACGTACTGCACTCTAAAAACAAATACTTAAAATCATTACATCTTACATCTTACGTGGTCTAAGTCATCTTGTCTACACTACATATTTCTTTCTGTCAATGTAAAAAGAAAACGAAAAACGACAAAGTATTTATCAGTGTGATAATAACAAATCTGTTCTCATTAGAACCGTGTATAATAGCCCACATAAGGTCGCCTTATTCATAGCGAATGTGACTTTTGATCTGTCTTCTTTAATTGTCGACCATTCTCTCTCTCTCTCTTTCTCTCTGCTACTGGTGAGTACACGCACCACACGTTGTAAATTCCGCTCCTCGAAGAATTGCGTTTTCTGATAAAAATATTATTCTACGGAGGGAGAAACTATTTCCAGATGGTGCACTGACTGTGGACCAACATTTCGACGCTATTTCTTTTCGAAAGTCATCAACTGTAAGTCCATAGTGTGCTTTTTTCTGGAAAATAATTTGTTCCCGGCTCTTAGCTCCGCACGTGTCAACGGCCACCTCGGAGCAGGTGTAAATCTGCGGAAGTCCGGTATAGTCACGTGGAGAAATATGTCAGCCGCCTGCTTGAATCTGTACCTGTCACTGCGTACCTGACCAATAATTTCTGCACAAGGTATGATCGACTGATGTCTAAAGCGAGACGCGGCGGAAAATTTAGCGAAGAAACCGATAACATAGCCGTAAATGTAATCTGCGCAAAGTGTCATAAGCGCGTTGTCGGTTTCGCAAAGTGCGAAATATGTTCCAAGTGTTTCCACGAGTCTTGCGGTCGTCAATACATTCGTGGTAAGCCCGAGTCCGTGTGTTGTGTGCGTTCATTCACACACTTACTTCCTTCGTTACATCCGGCCATAAGCACTACAGCCACGTGCGATTTACCCCTCTCCTCGCTTCCTACCTCGTCTTCTCCCTCGGCCCCCTTCGCAATACGCAATCAGTATTAGCACCGCCTCGATTGTTTTCGACAAGTTCCCTTCCTCTCTCTATATTACCCGTCTCTCCATCGTTACCGAGTAAAGCGCATTATACCATGGACACAAATCAGCAGTTCGCGCAAATATTAGATGAAATTAGAGGGCTTCGTGGTGAACTTGCAGTCGTCAAAGACGATACGAGTATTATGCGAAAAGAACTCGTAAATTTAACATCCGCAGTACAACAAAATACAGCTGTATGTAATGCATTAAAAGCGGATATCGAATATTTGAAACTTTCAAATGCTCCCGCTCGACCTACAGCAGACCTAATTATAAATGGAATTCCCGAACGATGCTCGCTATCATATCTCGATATCATACATCGGGTACTAACATATCTAAAACTGCCCTGCTTACTAAATGATATTCTTAGCGTTAATAAAATTGAATACAAACGCCCTAATTCGTATTCTGCTGTCACTAGTCAATCATCCCCAGCACACTATTTTGCTATAAAAGCCCACTTCAATTCTGTCGAAGTTCGAAATTTTATCGTCGAAGCGAAACGGAAGTTGGGAAAACTCACGGTACAGGAATTATTCCCGGAATTATCCGATGAGAATAACCGCGATAAAGTCGTATATATTAACGAATTTTTGCCATCGTCCACCTATAAGCTACTGAGAAAAACCAAAATTGCGGCGAAAAACGCGGGTTATAAACGTGTCTGGGCAAGAAATGGCAATATCTTTGTTCGCAAAGATGGCGGAGTACCGGAGTTGCTGATTGCCACTGAATTAGACCTTAAAAATATTGCCTGACAATCACAGCCTAACACCTCTTATCGATTCCTCTTGTGTAGCTATCAGCGAATATAATTTTGTACGTAATGATAGGGCTCTTTTTGCGGACGGGCGGACGCGATATATTCAGGGCGGTGGCGTGGCATGTTATTTACACAAGTCTCTGTCATATTCTATCTTAGAATGTTCTGTAAATGAATGTATTAATGCCCCTGAATATATTTTTCTCGAAATAAAATCTGCGTCAAACAACCTGTTGCTTATTATCATGTATCGACTCCCAGGTGGTCAACTCCTTGCGGACTTTATAGTTAAATTAAATTGTTATATTTCTTCGTATAAAAATTTAATTATAACAGGCGATTTAAATTGTAATATTTTAGAGAATACATTTGAATCAGAGTATCTTAAAAACTTTATATCAGACTATGCGCTTTTTTCTGTTCCCTTCGGACCAACGCACCACTCAGGACTTTCTTCCGCTCAACTTGATGTCATGATTGTCGACTCTTGTGATAAGATTAAAAGCTTCTCTACATCCATCAATCCCTTTGCGGCTGGTCATCTTCTTGTTACCATCTTCTATGAATTCTCAAATCTAAACTGCATCCCTCAGACGATTATCTACCGAAACTTCTCGCATTGTGATTACTCAATGTTAATCAATGACCTTTCAGCTTTACTTCAACACAAGCTTACCTACCTCCTTGTGCTTGATCGTAACTGCCGTGCACTAAATACCAAAGGTAATGAACTCACAAATAGTCTTAATATTTTCTATGAATGTATCTTTGAAGTTTTAAATCGTCATGCGCCTTTTGTCACTAAACGTATTGTACATCGTTCCATTTCGTGGTTAACGCCCGACATTCGAGACAAAATCAAACAACGTGACAAACTGTACTTACGTGCGAAACGAACTAGAAATGCGCTTTTGTTAGAAAGATATCGGAGTATGCGACGCGATATTAAAAACATAATAAAAGCAGCTAAAAAGCGTTACTTAGAAAACCCGGGTTCTCCAACAATCTAGTCCTAATAAGCTTTGGTCCTGCCTCCGGAGACTAGGTCTTGCAAATGTGTCCTCGCAGTCTGCTCTACCTCATTTCTCATCTACTACACTTAACCGTCACTTCGCACAAATATCATCCTTTCATCCTTCCTGTGATTACCAACGCTTGATAACATTATGCGTCGACCAATATCAAACTCAAAACCATCATTTTCTTTCTCCCAAATCAGCCATCAGGACGTTCTGCAGAGTTTTCGATCATAGCCCCATACTTAACTGCCATCCTAAATCTTTCACTTGCTTCAGGACATTTCCCAAGCATCTGGAACATCATCCCTCTCAAGAAGGTTCCAAATCCCCAAACTCCATTCGACACCCGTCAAATCGCAAATCCACCTCACCTCTCCAAAGTCATTGACTCCCTAGTCACCCAGCAAATTATCAACTATCTGAAACGTAACCATCTGTTGTACCCTAGACAATGTGGTTTCCGCAGATTCCACAGCACCCAGACTGCACTACTACACCTTTTGGACGACATACGTCTGGGCATAGATCAAGGTGCAATCACCATATTGGTTCCATTCGATTTCTCGAAAGCCTTCGACTCCTTAAATCATGCTGTACTCTTGTCTTGTCTCCATGATATAGGCTGTGAGGAACTTCCACTGAAATGGCTACACTCATTTCTGACAAATCGTTCGCATACCATCATAGGCCCCGATAGCGTAACATCCGATCCCGAATATACCACATCAGGTGTGCCCCAAGGCTCGAGCCTCGGACCAATATTATTTATTATAGTAATTAACACCTGATTTTCGAGGCTTAGGTACTGCCGCGATACCTCAATCATTTTCGCAGATGACACACAATTCTACCTATCAACACCAATAAGTGGCCTCACTAAAACAGTACGTAATATTAACTGCGACATCCAAGAACTAGTAAAGTGGGCCCATGACTTCGGGCTGACCCTAAACACGCGCAAAACACAGACTATCATCTTCGGGTCACCACAAAATCTTACAATCATTAAAAATCTTACCTCAAATCATTGTCGGGTCGGATGTAGTACCTTATTCTCAAGAAGTAAAAGACTTGGGTGTCATAATTACATCCGACCTAACATGGAATCGGCATGTCAACTCCATCTCGTCCAAAGTACATAACGTTCTATACTGGCTTAAATTTCGCGGTGCTTTTCTCCCACCCCATATCAAACTCACACTTACAAATGCACTAGTCATACCACACCTCGATTATGCCTCTCTGGTTATTGCTAATATGTCTTCATATCTCAATATTAAGATGCAGCGCCTGCAAAATGCCGCCCTGAGATACGTGTACCGTCTGCGACGTGATGAAAGGCTTGTGACTTACAGGAAAAAAGCAAATTGGTTATCTATCGCTTCCAGGCGGCATTACTTCCTTGGCTGCCTCACCCACCAAATCATAACTACCTCTCAATCCTCTTACCACGCCGATAGATTCATTCATATTGATCATTCTACACGTCGGTCATCTCGCCTACTATCATCTCGTTTTATGCTCCCAACCCCACGTACTAACATTTATGCTCGCTCCTTCTGGATAACAGCCATACAGTTTTGGAACTCCCTACCACACTACTTACAAATGCTTACCACCCCCTCATCGTTTCGTACCAACCTCTACTCATACCTGTTCAGATCAGACTAGCTATAGCGACTTTAGTAAAAATCGTGTAAAGTGTTGTTACTCCACTAGGTTAAGCTTAAGTTTTAAGTTTACGTATGTACATCTAAATACAAATAGACATTCTTTTTTTTCTTTTTTTTTCCCATATATGGTAGCGTGATACTACCATGTTGCAGAGATGGAAATACTATTTTTATGTATTATATCCTGACCGTGATTATGTAACGGCAAGATATTGGTTTATTTGTCCACGGCCCGTCGTGGCTAGGATAATAATAAAAATGATTTCAATCAATTTCAATCTCTCTCTCTCTATCTCTCTCATTAGCTACCCATTTTTTTAAATCTATTAGAATACCCGTACATCAAATCTAGTCGTGTGCACATTTTTGTGATGCAAGATTCACACGACTATTCAATGAAATTGCATTCTGAAAATCAAACAAGTACAAGCGTAAATGTATTTTAATACTAACTGACGGTATACCTCTTGATTCGACATTGCATGTAGCGTAACCGGCATGACTGTGCATGGGCAGCTAATGGGAGAGAAAGAGAGAGAGAGAGAGAGAGAGAGAGAGAGAGAGAGAGAGAGAGAGAGAGAGAGAGAATGGTCGACAATTAAAGAAGACAATTCAAAAGTCACATTCGCTATGAATAAGGCGACCTTATGTGGGCTATTATACACGGTTCTAATGAGAACAGATTTGTTATTATCACAATGATAAATACTTTGTCGTTTTTCGTTTTCTTTTTACATTGACAGAAAGAAATATGTAGTGTAGATAAGATGACTTAGACCACGTAAGATGTAAGATGTAATGATTTTAAGTATTAGTTTTTAGAGTGCAGTACGTCGCGATTCAATATACATACAAAAATTAATTGTTTAAACTATGTCAACTTAATGACTGAATATTTAGAGATCTTTGGCGCGCTCAATTGTATAATAAATGGATCGAAACTTGTATTCATAGGTATATGTACATTTCAATGAGATCGAATATCGTAGAAAAGATTTCTTCAATTGTAAAAGTGTGGAGACCATCATACTGGTGCTAGTATTTGAAACGATTTAATATTGCGTTTAACTCTGTATCATCTGAATATCGTAACTCGCAAACTATGTACAATGGACAATTATGGGACCTTCTATCCTAATCTCGAGAGGAACATTGGATGATACCGAGATGGATCTAGTGACCATGAAAACTATCTGTTTTTGTTACACTCTGATTTCATTTCCGATTCATAGGATTTGACGAAGAGATACTACGATCTAGAGAGAAAGATACGATGTATATCCATAAGTTAGAGGTACCGCGGGGAAGTGACAAAGAGTGTGAGAGAGAAAGAGATAGAGAGAGAGAGAGAGAGAGAGAGAGAGAGAGAGAGAGAGAGAGAGAGAGAGAGAGAGAGAGAGAGAGAGAGAGAGAGAGAGAGAGAGAGAGAGAGAGAGAGAGAGAGAGAGAGAGAGAGAGAGAGAGAGAGAGAGAGAGAGAGATTGATTGATTGATTGTCTTTATTATGGCTTGAGGTATTACCTTTTAAGCCAACCAATATAGAGTATACATACAGATAACTAAAACTAAAACTAAGCTTAATATAACAAGGCATACTAACAGAAGCATATAAAAGCGCAATACTAGATTAATAACAAAAGAGTGAGAAAGAGAGAGAGAGAGAGAGAGAGAGAGAGAGAGAGAGGAGGATGCGTCAATTAATGAAAGGGACAAGCTAATCACTATTAGGTACTAGAAATGTAGTGTATTGCCGACGTGCAAGGATTCCAGGACCTGGTAATCGGTTTATACCAAAGGAAATGTGCATTATGGATATTTCCGACAGTCATGTTGTAAAGTACGTTTTCAACGTAAAGCGATTGGTTAATACACAATTATCATAGTCTACGATGGGAATCGGTCGATATATACCCTTTGATGCAATCAACGAAACGTTGGAAGACAACCTTACATGTGCTCACAAGATATCCATAAAAGGCGCAGACAAAAAAAAAAGATATAGGTTGCAGGAAATTTTAGATGCTGACAATGTTGTCGACCTAGACATATTGGCCTGTCCATCTGTACCGAAACTCATAGGACAACAACAAAAACAACAACAAATTTACGTGAATTTCGTTGATAAACATTTTGAAACGAGTGATGATACCGTGGATAGACAACCGCCGATGATTAAAGACGGTGCAAATTGTTAATTTCGAAGGGATGTATAGTAATGGCAATATAGGTATTTTAAAAATAAGAAATCTCGGGTCCTCAAGATTGCTTTCGCTTTGCAGTAGATGCACGGTAATATTTAACAATTTCACTTTCATATTCTTTTGCACGACGATAATAAGGTTAATTGATAACTAGAGCCAATTTTCAAGAACCTCATATTCAATTGTAATCGCTCCATAACCACTCATATCAGCAAGTGTATAATCGCAGCTTACAATCAATTCATGCATTTCAGATACACCCGCATATTTCATTCTGCGATACACAGATTCTGCAATCTCTTTAAACATAACAAAAAATGACAGCATTGTCACTTCCTTTAACTTTTTACTTAAAAGACACAAAACTGTGCGTAAAGATAGAAAGAAACTCTTGAATTTTACACGCTTCTCTTAGATTTTTACATCGACATTTCGATCTTATTATTCTCAGAAATTTTAAAAGCTTCTTCCATCATTTCTACATTATACATTTTAATACACGCTATTCGGATCATGTGAGATTTATTACTATTTAAATATTATTATTATAAATTATTTATTTATTCATTAATGCTACCTATGTTAACGAATGTTAACACGAAATAAGTGGAAATGTAAAGAAATTGGTTTAAGAGGAGGGGTAACTATTATTGCGCGTGCGTCAATTAATGAATATAACGTGGTTATACTTTATTCACTAGTAAATTAGTTTCATACGAAATGGAATACATTGTAGACGTGCAGGGATTCCGCGGGCCTGGTAATCGGTTCATACCGAAGGAAATGGCTATAATAAATATTGTCGACAGTGAAATTGTGACTTATGTGTTTAAACCACCATATCAATGGGTGTGGTTACCTTTACATTATAAAAGAGTCAATAGCTGGTTGATGAATAATTATCACGGTTTACCATGGCAATCTGGCGACGTACCATTTGACGCTATAAACGAAACTTTGGAGGATATCGTTAAATGTGCTAGCAAAATTTATGTAAAAGGAGTCGATAAAAAATGTTGGCTACCTGCTATGCAAATGCATCCTGATATACGGGAATGTCGTCGATGTTATAAAAATTTCGAATCAAGCTATGATATGATAGATGGTCCACCACCTATGATTAAAGACTGCATCAATTGTCAAGTTAAAAGCGATGCATTAGTTGATGATATTGAAAATATGAATTTCATTTGATTGCTATTGTATATTGTTATGTATGAATATGAGAAATAAAAAAATAAATAACATTTATTAAATATATCTTCTATATTTTCTTCATCTACCTTCCTGCATGATATTGTATAAAAAAAAGAAAATGGGTTATTTAAAATGGTCATATTTAACAAAGGGTCGATGATTAACGTAATGACTAATGGATTTTAGACGCGTCTTAACTCGCATACCATCTTTACGAGATATAGGTTCCAACATATTATCTAATATTCTTAGAAATTACATGTGTTTCCCAAATATGGGAATGACTAATGGAGTTTACACACGTCCGAACTCGTATACCATCCATGTGTTTTTCCAAGGGTGGTCGAACGACGCCGACCTCCCCGACGCTATTAACAGCACGCTTCGAATGAGAGAAACGAGCGCTTTCGAGGGGGGGGGGGGGGGGGGGGAGCCTTACAATAATTATTCGCGCAATCAAATCGCGATATCAATTCGCGGTTTTGATTCGCGATCTTAATTCGCAAGTCATCTTGCGAGGTACCCCTCGCCATTCACCCAACCCGCGGATGGCGTAGAACTGGCATACCCCTACTACTCATTATCATCCACTGTGTGGTTAAACTTATTTGCTGTTTCATACTCCGCAAAAATTATTTCGTTTGTGAGAAAGGGAAGAAATAACCACTGCGTTCTTCCACAGATAGCTTATTGGTTTAAAGATGACTATTTTTTAGGGAAAAACATGCATTTCGTCCCAGATGCTTGCGTGAACTCAATAATAGGGCACTCGCAGAACATCTTGCCCTACATGCATGTACAATTTTTATTTAGTTTGAAATTTCAATCATGCAATTTGCGAGAAAGCAAATAAAAACATGATGATAGAGAGTATATGTATTAAATGCATTGATCTCAGATTAGATACACATAAATGCAGACGAATGCCCTCAGATATAACTCGTGATAAATTAATTAAAATATAAATAATTTTAACGACCGTTGTATGAACAATTCAAAATAAAAATATTTTTCGGTTTTGATGATCTAGGACACCAATCATAATAAATAAATATATATTACGTTGAACCTCGTTTTGGTTACATTCTTAAAAATTAAAAATCAGATATAATATTAATGGAGATACCGCCGGAATAAAAAGTTACATGTTCACTACTGACACATTTTCGTTAATCAGAACCAGGTACCAGTACTGGGTCACTACCTAGCCGGGGTTTTGCTCCGCCCATTTCTACCTGGGAAATGTTTCTTTTTTTCAACAAATTTCCACGAATCAGACTCAAAGAAGCAGTTAAGTAAATAATCCATAATGCTGCATTCGCTTCTAATAAAATAAATTCATTTTTGTCCGATATCGCTCCACTCTCATACTAGATTTCATTCTATGTGCAATCTGCCAAACCAAAAAATTTCAGATTGATGTAAAAGTTCGTAAGTCTTCAGAATTATTTCATCACCATTGTAGATAATTTATATTAAAAAAAAAAGGTTGCTTGGTATAATCGGTTATTATTCATAAACAAAGGATGTTAAAATGTATTACGCGTTTCGTCCCTGATTGTAAGGAGGAATTAGGCCTATTAAGGTAGAACCTACTAAAGTTTCGTAACATTCATCCTTAGACGTTCGAATTAAACATTAAGAATTACCAAAAAAATATTTCATCGGCATTTGGATGACAATTAAATATTACAGTTTTGTCATACGAAAAACGTAAAGCATCGGAGAAAATTTGAACTTCTTTTTTTGATATCTATAAGGAATCTTTTAAGTGTACAAAAAAAACGATCAGGGACGATTGTACGTATGTGTTTTCCACAAATGCAGATAAAATCAATCAAACTGAAGCATTGGAAAAAACATATTACTTAAGGGAAAATAATAAGATTATTGGGCGAAAACTACACCTATGTCATTTCTAAATTTAAGTATACGAATACCAATCAATGTAGTGTATTTATTAATGGCTTATGTAAGTTATTTCACTAACATTTCTAACAGCGAATTTTGTGAAGAATTTACATTAATTATTAATTATAAATATATTAAGTTTCAAAATAACGTTTACAAACACGTTAATGGTACCAAATAGGTTCACCACTTTTACTTGTTGTAGCTAACTTAAATGGAATATATTGAATTATTAAAAAACTGAATTTTAAATGAGCGTTTTATCAAAGTTACATGTTAGCGATGATTTCAATTTTTGTTTCAAGAAGAACAACGCATTCACTTTTCAACAATATTATTAATAATGAAAATTAAATTCTTTGAAACGTTATTAAATATTTTCCCCTACCATATGATATTCTGTGGTCTGACCACCTTAAGGCATATACACTTACGTACATTCAAGAATAATGAACCGAGATTATCGACCATTCCTGAGTAAACACAGGTGATTATAATATTAAAACCAGGGCTTCAAACGATAGATATTTTACAATAATACCTACTGCTTAAAACCACATTTTTGATATTAGAACCAGTTTTATTTATTTCGAAATGATCAATAATCTATTTTAAAAAAAATCTAAATTAAAAATTATTGAAACATTCATTATAAAATTTGGACTTCAGTTTTGTAATTCTAGACAATCTCTCAGAAAAGTTAATCAATTGGTTGAAAATTGAGAAAGATGTTGCAACAATTCTGACTCAATTCTTACCTAAATATGTACATTATACTTTTTTCAGATCATGTATCGACGCCTCTTACGAAAAGTAACACGTTCGTGTGTTATTTTAAATGTTAACTTGCTAGTTTTCTCATTACACTTTTAATCGTTTAATAGTTTATACCAGTATACATGTTATTTGATTAAGAAAGATTTTATTAAACAAATAAAATAAATACATTTTTAATTAGGTATGCAGGTTTTTTGTATTTCAGTGAGTTTGATTATATTGTTACGGTCGAATTATTCTAATCTTGTACCAAATCTCTCCTATCTAAATTTGAAATATAATCATTTGAGTTTTTGCCACCCTATGATTTTGCCAGTGTCACATGACAACCCCAGTTTATGTGTAAAGTAGTCCGTAAATTTGTCTTGATCGGTGTCTTACTTCGACGTGCGCGTCACCTGTGGTCTTAAAAAGAACTTCAAAAAGGTGACAAGATCAAACTAATATATGGGAGCACGATTTCTTTTTTAATTATCTCTCCAAAAAGACGTTTTTCAGTTAATTGATATTTAGAAATTAGTGTTAATTTTTTTAAAGATATTTAATGAAATAATAATCGTCAAATAAACCAAAATTACTTTATTTTATTAAAATTATTGTCCATTTAAATAGCTTCCAAAAAAAAAGAACGAATTTCTAAATAAACATTTATCGAAAAACAACGTTTTGCGGAAATAATTAAAAAAGAAGCCATTGTCCTATATGTTATTTTAATTTTATCACTTTTTGAAGTTCCTCTTACGTCCACAGATGGCGCCGAAGCGGGACATCGACCAAAGCGATTTATTACTTGCCAGTGCTATCCTAGTATTAAAGCAGTATTGACAGTCAGTATTAACAAATCGGCAGTCCATACTGAAAAAGTATTGCGTAGGCAGTAAATGTCAGTACTGATTTGCAGTACTGCAATAGCTCCGACAATTAGTACCAGAACGTTGCCGGCGTCAGTACTGAAGACCGGCAATCAGTACTGGGACAGTACGGCGTCGGCAGTGAATTTCTACTATGGAAAATAAATTTCAAAGGTTTATTAATAAATTACTATAATATTATATTATTCAAAATATAATTATATATTATGATAATATCAAATTATATATATTATATATATATATATATATATATATATATATATATATATATATATATATATATATATATATATATATATATACATTACTTGTTTCCTAATTGAAATGTAAATACTACGAAGTATGCCTTATATTCGTGGCCTCAGTGAACATTTCACAAAGAGACTTAAAAAAGACAGTATTAGAGTTCTTCATAACCCGTTCAATGTTAATATTGTACCAAAATGAATTACAAAGATAAGCTGGACAAAATGAAAAGGAGTTGCATCGTGTACTAAATTCCCTGCAAATGTGAAAATGTTGACATCGGACAAGCAGGGATACAATTAAAAGATCGCATAAGAAAGCACAAAAACATCCATAATAAACCAGAAAAAATTCTCGAGGTCGACAAAACATCCTATAGATACGTCGCAAAACTTTGATTATGATAATGTCGAAATAATTACTTTTGAATCCAATTCAATCAAACGAAAACAGCTAACAAAGCTTGTTATTAAACAAAATAAAAATGCAGTTAACATTAGACTTGAAATTACCTATTTTCCAGATTCCTATATCCCCTTGCTTAAATTAAAAGAATATAATAGAAAGGTTAATTTCAAATTATATGGATTCAGAAATTAGAATTTGGACGAAGTGTCCAATCCCTTTCACCATTATTTGAATCACTTGGTGTCTATTATGGTGTTTCAAAAATTAACAATTTTTGGGATTCAGGGGGAATCGGAGGAGAAAAAAAAAATTTTGTCTGTAGGTAATAATTGATTAGAAGTCATCTAGAGGTCGCGCAAAGCGCTTAAAGTTTTGCATTTGATTAACCCTTTGAAGCATACATTTTTCTTTACACGGAAAATGGTTAAAAATTGTTACTCGGGAGTTTTCGAGTTCACTGATTACGAATCTGCATTCAGATTTTCAAAATTCAATATGAAAGATCCAAAATGGCGTATCAAAATGTTGACAAGTTACTTCATTGATATGAAATTGGGTACTTAGAGGGTTTCGGGATCGCCCATTATGAATCTGATATCCGATTTTCAACATTCAATATGGGGGATCTAAAATGGCAGACCCAAATGTGAAAAATTTACTTGTTTGATTTTAAATTGGAATCTTGGGGGTCTTCGGGGTCGCTGATTGCGGATCAAAATTCAGGTATTCAAAATTCAATATCAAGATTTTCAAAATAAAGTCACTATCATATATTATAACTGAGAATCAGTTAAAAACATCATACTTAGGGATTTTTTAATTAGTTGATTATGAATCTGACCTCAAATTTTCAAAATTTCACGTGGCAGATCTATGATGGAGACTCCATAATAACTTTATTTATTTTCGACCAACAACTTAAAACTAAACGATGAATACCTGTGAGTTACAGCCGCGAATTATGATATATTAACATTCGGGTCTACTATTTTGGACCCGCAATATGAAATTTTAAAAATCTGTGTTCACATTCGTCATCAGCGACCTCGAAAACCTCGGAGTACCCACACGGAGAAAAATTTATTGTAAGAAAATGTTTTTAAAAATTATTCATGGGTACAATCTGTGGCGTAACTACTGCAATGCCATTATCTATCAACAACAACTTTAATATTGTAAACCAAAATTTTGTATTGGGTAACCTCATGTTTATTACGACATATAATTCTATAGTAGTTAAATTTATTTATTGTAATGATTTAAAAAATTAGATTGTACAACTTACAATCTAAGTAAAATACGAATCGAACATCCGGAAAAAAAGAAGGCCGCGTTTATGGGACGCATACCCGGAGAGTAATACTTTGTAATGGGTACTAGAAATATTGTATCCAGTACAATATTATGTGATTCCTATAGGCATAGCAATAATTATTGTATCAGAAACAATCTGGGTGTGGTACGCATTGACACTGTAGTGGGTACAATCACAGTTGTCCCTGTATAGAGGGAAATCTTTTTTATACACGAACTTTCAGTTTCTACATACCATTTGCGAGATAAAATGCTGACTATTATGCACCACCTAGTGATGAATACCGTAGTATTTCGAGTTTCGAGATCGCGTTCGATTCTTCCATGCCATACCTATCGCAGTCGCATATCGCAGGACGCACACCAACACAGGCTCATGCACAGACTGATCACAAACCTTCGCTAACACAAGGATAAGTTAGTTCAACCCAAAGTATTTTATTAGGATCGTTTCGGTTCATTTGTGGTCCATAGCTATTCATATTCATATAGCACAGATGTTTGAAACGTTTACAGTTTTAAACGCGAGCAAAATAAACCTTCAATTCTTCTATTCAGTTCGCCCGATACTTGACAGCCGTCAGAAGTGAGCATAACCAAATTTAGAGAAATAAAGAAATAGTAAAATAATCGAGCTCAAAAGTAATCTAGGATTACTGATGTTGTTGCAAAATAATGTATAAAGAATTTACAGACCAGTCCCGATGCTCAAAATTGCATACGCTTCCCGCCACGGCCATCAGAAACTTACTGATGCGATTTTAATAATGTTAGGCAACATCAAAACACGTGCATTTTTGATAGTATTTTAAAAGGACAATTTGAAAAATTTTAAGGCCAGTCTCGATGTCCGTACTTGAATAGACTGCCTTCCAGGGCCCGCTGAAGACTACTTATGCGATTTTGATGACGTTAAGCAACATCAAATCGCCTGCATTTTTGATATTATTTTAAATGGACAATTTGAAACATTTTAAGACCAGCCTCGATGTCCGCACTTAAATAGACTGCCCTCCGGGGCCCGCTGAAGACTACCTATGCGATATTTATGACGTTAGGCAACATCAAATAGCGTGCATTTTCGATATTATTTTAAATGGACAATTTGAAACATTTTAGGACCAGTCTCGATATCCGCACTTGAATAGACTGCCCTCCAGGGCCCGCTGAAGAATACTTATGCGATTTTGAAGACGTTGGGCAACATCAAATCGCGTGCATTTTTGATATTATTTTTAATGAATTTTTTAACAATTTTTAAGACCTGTCTCGTCGCTCGCACTTCAATAGATCGCCATGCACGAAAATCGATGATTCTTCAGCGGTCATTTTGATGACGTTAGGCAACATCAAATCGCATGCATTTTTGATATTATTTTAAATGGACAATTTGAAACATTTTATAACCAGTCTCGATGTCAGCACTTGGATATTGCAACGTAATTGTGAAAATAAATGATTCAGTGCTATTAGTGTAATAATTTATTCACTTGGTATTTGTACAAATCATTGTATATTGTAATAGCATCCACTTCATGTAAACATTTCACACACACACACACACACACACACACACACACACACACACACACACACACACACACACGCACACGCACACGCACACACACACACACACACACACACACACACACACACACACACACACACACACACACACACACACACACACACACACACACACACACACACACACACACACCACACACACACACACACACACACACACACACACACACACACACACACACACACACACACACACACACACACACACGCACACGCACACGCACACGCACACGCACACACACACGCGCACACACACACACACACGATCTATTGAAATGGGAGCGACGACACAGGTCTTAAAAAACGTTAAAAAATTAACTAAAAATAATATCAAAAATGCTCGTGATTTGATGTCGCCTAACGTCATCAAAATCGCATAAGTGATCTTCAGCGGGCCCTGGAGGGCAGTGTATTCAAGTGCGGACATCCAGAATGGATTTAGAATGTTTCAAATTGTCCATTTAAGATAATATCAAAAAAGCACGCGATTTTATGTTGCCTCACGCTTTCAAAATCGCATAAGTAATCTTCATCGGTCCTTGGAGGGCAGTCTGCTCAAGTGCGGACATCGAGACTGGACTTAAAATCTTTCAAATCGTCCATTTAAAATAATATCAAAAATGCACGCGATTTGATGTTGCCTAACGTCTTCAAAATCGCATAAGTATTATTCAGCGGGCCCTGGAGGGCAGTCTATTCAAGTGCGGACATCGAGACTGGTCTTAGAATGTTTCAAATTGTCCATTTAAAATCATATAAAAAATGCACGCGATTTGATGTTGCCTTACGTCATCAAAAGGACCGCTGAGGAATCTTCGATTTTCGTGCAGGGCGATCTATTGAAGTGCGAGCGACGAGACTGATCTTAAAAATCGTTAAAAAATTTATTAAAAATAATATCAAAAATGCACGCGATTTGCTGTTGCCTAACGTCATCAAACTCGCCTAAGTAATCTTCAGCGGGCCCTGGAGGGCAGTTTGCTCAAGTGCGGACATCGAGATTGGTCTTAACATTTTTCAAATTTTCCATTATAATAATATCAAAAATGCACGGGATTTGATGTTGCCTAATATCATCAAAATCGCATAAGTAATCTTCAGCGGGCCCTGGAGGGCAGTCTATTCAAGTGCGGACATCGAGACTGGTCTTGAAATTTTTCAAATTATCCATTTCAGTTAATATCAAAAATGAACGCGATTTGATATTGCATAACGTCATCAAAATGGCCGCTGAGGAATCATCAATTTTCGTGCAGGGCGATCTATTGAAGTGCGAGCGACGAGACAGGTCTTAAAAATCGTTAAAAAATTCATTAAAAATAATATCAAAAATGCACGTGATTTGATGTTGCCTAACGTCTTCAAAATCGCATAAGTAGTTTTCAGCGGGCTCTAGAGGGCATTCTATTCAAGTGCGGACATCGAGACTGGTCTTAACATTTTTCAAATTTTCCATTATAATAATATCAAAAATGCACGGGATTTGATGTTGCCCAACGTCTTCAAAATTGCATAAGTAGTCTTCACCGGGCCCAGGAGGGCAGTCTATTCAAGTGCGCACATCGAGACTGGTCTTAATATTTTTCAAATTTTCCATTATAATAATATCAAAAATGCACTGGATTTGATGTTGCCTAATATCTTCATAATCGAATAAGTAATCTTCAGCGGGCCCTGGAGGGCAGTCTATTCAAGTGCGGACATCGAGACTGGTCTTGAAATTTGTCAAATTATCCATTTAAGATAATATCAAATATGAACGCGATTTGATATTGCCTAACGTCATCAAAATGACCGCTGAGGAATCATCGATTTTCGTGCAGGGCGATCTATTGAAGTGCGAGCGACGACACAGGTCTTAAAAATCGTTAACAAATTTATTAAAAATAATATCAAAAATGCACGCGATTTGATGTTGCCTAACGTCCTCAAAATCGCATAAGTAATCTTCAGCGGGCCCTGGAGAGCAGTTTACTCAAGTGCGGACATCGAGATTGGTCTTAAAATGTTTCAAATTGTCCATTTAAAATAATATCAAAAATGCACGCGATTTGATGTTGCCTAACGTCTTCAAAATCGCCTAAGTAATCTTCAGCGGGCCCTGGAGGGCAGTCTATTAAAGTGCGCACATCGAGACTGGTCTTAACATTTTTCAAATTTTCCATTATAATAATATCAAAAATGCACTAGATTTGATGTTGCCTAACGTCCTCAAAATCGCATAAGTAATCTTCAGCGGGCCCTGGAGGGCAGTTTACTCAAGTGCGGACATCGAGATTGGTCTTAAAATGTTTCAAATTGTCCATTTAAAATAATATCAAAAATGCACGCGATTTGATGTTGCCTAACGTCTTCAAAATCGCATAAGTAATCTTCAGCGGGCCCTGGAGGGCAGTCTATTAAAGTGCGCACATCGAGACTGGTCTTAACATTTTTCAAATTTTCCATTATAATAATATCAAAAATGTACGCGATTTGATGTTGCCTAACGTCATCAAAATCGCATAAGTAATCTTCAGCGGGCCCTGGAGGGCAGTCTATTCAAGTGCGGATATCGAGACTGGTCTTGAAATTTTTCAAATTATCCATTTAAGATAATATCAAAAATGAACGGGATTTGATATTGCCTAACGTCATCAAAATGACCGCTGAGGAATCATCGATTTTCGTGCAGGGCGATCTATTTAAGTGCGAGCGACGAGACAGGTCTTAAAAATCGTTAAAAAATTCATTAAAAATAATATCAAAAATGCACGCGATTTGATGTTGCCTAATATCTTCAAAATCGCATAAGTAGTCTTCAGCGGGCCCTGAAGGGCAGTCTATTCAAGTACGGACATCGAGACTGGCTCTATAATTTTTAAAATTGTCCATTTAAAATAATATCAAAAAGGCACGGGATTTGGTGTTGCTTAACGTCTTCAAAATCGCATAAGTAATCTTCAGCGGGCCCTGGAGGGCAGTCTATTAAAGTGCGGACATCGAGACTGGTCTTAACATTTTTCAAATTTTCCATTATAATAAGATAAAAAATGCACGGGATTTGATGTTGCCTAATATCTTCAAAATAGCATAAGTAATCTTCAGCGGGCCCTGGATGGCAGTCTATTCAAGTGCGGACATCGAGACTGGTCTTAAAATTTTTCAAATTGTCCATTTAAAATAATATCAAAAATGCACGGGATTTGATGTTGCTTAACATCTTCAAAATGACCGCTGAGGAATCATCGATTTTCTTGCAGGGCGATCTATTGAAGTGCGAGCGACGACACAGGTCTTAAAATCGTTAACAAATTTATTAAAAATAATATCAAAAATGCACGGGATTTGATGTTGCTTAACGTCTTCAATATCGCCTAAGTAATCTTCAGCGGGACCTGGAGTGCAGTCTATTCAAGTGCGGACATCGAGACTGGTTATAAAATGTTTCAAATTTTCCATTTAAAATAATATCAAAAATGCATGCGATTTGATGTTGCCTAACGTCATCAAAATGACCGCTGAAGAATCATCGATTTTCGTGCATGGGGATCTATTGAAGTGCGAGCGACGAGACAGGTCTTAAAAATAGTTAAAAAATTCATTAAAAATAATATCAAAAATGCACGGGGTTTGATGCTGACTAACGTTTTCAAAATCGCCTAAGTAATCTTCAGCGGGCCCTGGAGGGCAGTCTATTCAAGTGCGGACATCGAGACTGGTCTTAAAATGTTTCAAATCGACCATTTAAAATAATATCAAAAATGCACGCGATTTGATGTTGCCTAACGTCTTCAAAATCGCATAAGTATTATTCAGCGGGCCCTGGAGGGCAGTCTATTCAAGTGCGGACATCGAGACTGGTCTTGAAATTTTTCAAATTATCCATTTCAGTTAATATTAAAAATGAACGCGATTTGATATTGCATAACGTCATCAAAATGGCCGCTGAGGAATCATCAATTTTCGTGCAGCGCGATCTATTGAAGTGCGAGCGACGAGACAGGTCTTAAAAATCGTTAAAAAATAATATCAAAAATGCACGTGATTTGATGTTGCCTAACGTCTTCAAAATCGCTGAGTAATCATCAATTTTCGTGCAGGGCGATCTATTCAAGTGCGGACATCGAGAGTGGTCTTAAAAATCGTTAAAATTTTCATTAAAATAATATCAAAAATGCACGGGATTTGATGTTGCCCAACGTCTTCAAAATTGCATAAGTAGTCTTCAGCGGGCCCTGGAGGGCAGTCTATTCAATTGCGGACATCGAGACTGATCTTAAAATTTTTCAAATTATGCATTTAACATAATATCAAAAATGCACGGGATTTGATATTGCTTAACATCTTCAAAATCGCATAAGTAATCTTCAGCGGGCCCTGGAGGGCAGTCTATTCAAGTGCGGACATCGAGATTGGTCTTAAAATGTTTCAAATTGTCCATTTAAAATAATATCAAAAATGCACGGGATTTGATGTTGCCCAACGTCTTCAAAATTGCATAAGTAGTCTTCAGCGGGCCCTGGAGGGCAGTCTATTCAAGTGCGGATATCGAGACTGGTCTTGAAATTTTTCAAATTGACAATTTAAAATAATATAAAAAATGCACGGGGTTTGATGCTGACTAACGTCTTCAAAATCGCGTAAGTAATCTTCAGCGGGCTCTGGAGGGCAGTCTATTCAAGTGCGGACATCGAGACTGGTCTTAAAATTTTTCAAATTGTCCATTTAAAATAATATCAAAAATGCACGGGATTTGATATTGCTTAACATCTTCAAAATCGCATAAGTAATCTTCAGCGGGCCCTGGAGGGCAGTCTATTAAAGTGCGGACATCGAGACTCGTCATAAAATGTTTCAAATTGTCCATTTAAAATAATATAAAAAATGCACGCAACTTGATGTTGCCTAACGTCATCAAAATCACATAAGTAGTCTTCAGCGGGCCCTGGAGGGCAGTCTATTCAAGTGCAGACATCGAGACTGGTCTTTAGATTTTTCAAATTGTCCATTTAAAATAATATCAAAAATGCACGCGATTTGATGTTGCGTAACGTCATTAAAATCACATAAGTAGTCTTCAGCGGGCCCTGGAGGTAAGTCTATTCAAGTGCAGACATCGAGACTGGTCTTAAAATTTGTCAAATTATCCATTTAAGATAATATAAAAAATGCACGCGATTTGATGTTGCCTAACGTCATCAAAATCGCATAAGTAATCTTCAGCGGGCTCTGGAGGGCAGTTTACTCAAGTGCGGACATCGAGATTGGTCTTAAAATGTTTCAAATTGTCCATTTAAAATAATATCAAAAATGCACGCGATTTGATGTTGCCTAACGTCTTCAAAATCGCATAAGTAGTTTTCAGCGTGCTCTGGAGAGCATTCTATTCAAGTGCGGACATCGAGACTGGTCTTAACATTTTTCAAATTTTCCATTATAATAATATCAAAAATGCACGGGATTTGATGTTGCCTAATATCATCAAAATCGCATAAGTAATCTTCAGCGGGCCGTGGAGGGCAGTCTATTCAAGTGCGGATATCGAGACTGGTCTTGAAATTTTTCAAATTATCCATTTAAGATAATATCAAAAATGCACGCGATTTGATGTTGCCCAACGTCTTCAAAATTGCATAAGTAGTCTTCAGCGGGCCCTGGAGGGCAGTCTATTCAAGTGCGGACATCGAGACAGGTCTTAAAATTTTTCAAATTTCATTAAAATAATATCAAAAATGAACGCGATTTGATGTTGCCTAACGTCATCAAAATCGCATAAGTAATGTTCAGCGGGCCCTGGAGGGCAGTCTATTCAAGTGCGGACATCGAGACTGGTCTTGAAATTTTTCAAATTATCCATTTAAGATAATATCAAAAATGAACGCGATTTGATATTGCCTAACGTCATCAAAATGACCGCTGAGGAATCATCGATTTTCGTGCAGGGCGATCTATTGAAGTGCGAGCGACGACACAGGTCTTAAAAATCGTTAACAAATTTATTAAAAATAATATCAAAAATGCACGCGATTTGATGTTGCCTAACGTCTTCAAAATCGCCTAAGTAATCTTCAGCGGGCCCTGGAAGTCAGTCTATTAAAGTGCGCACATCGAGACTGGTCTTAACATTTTTCAAATTTTCCATTATAATAATATCAAAAATGCACGCGATTTGATGTTGCCTAACGTCATCAAAATCGCATAAGTAATCTTCAGCGGGCCCTGGAGGGCAGTCTATTCAAGTGCGGATATCGAGACTGGTCTTGAAATATTTCAAATTATCCATTTAAGATAATATCAAAAATACACGCGATTTGCTGTTGCCTAACGTCATCAAAATCGCATAAGTAATCTTCAGCGGGCCCTGGAGGGCAGTTTACTCAAGTGCGGACATCGAGATTGGTCTTAAAATGTTTCAAATTGTCCATTTAAAATAATATCAAAAATGCACGCGATTTGATGTTGCCTAACGTCTTCAAAATCGCATAAGTAATCTTCAGCGGGCTCTGGAGGGCAGTCTATTCAGGTGTGGAAATCGAGACTGGTCTTCAAATGTTGCAAATTGTCCATTTAAAATAATATCAAAAATGCACGCGATTTGATGTTGCCTAACGTCATCGAAATCGCAGAAGTAATTTTCAGCGGGCCCTGGAGGGCAGTCTACGCATGTACCGACATCGAGACTGGTCTTAAAATGTTTCAAATTGTCGATTTAAAATAATATCAAAAATGCACGCGTTTTGATGTTGCCTAACGTCATCAAAATCACATAAGTAGTCTTCAGCGGGCCCTGGAGGTCAGTCTACTTAAGTGCGGACATCGAGACCCGCCTTGAAATGTTTCAAATTGTCCATTTAAAATAATATCAAAAATGCACGCGATTTGATGTTGGCTAACGTCATAAAAATCTCATAAGTAGTCTTCAGCGGGCCCTGGAGGGCAGTCTATTCAAGTGCGGACATCGAGACTGGTCTTGAAATTTTTCAAATTATCCATTTAAGATAATATCAAAAATGAACGCGATTTGATATTGAATAACGTCATCAAAATGGCCGCTGAGGAATCATCAATTTTCGTGCAGGGCGATCTATTGAAGTGCGAGCGACGAGACAGGTCTTAAAAATCGTTAAAAAATTCATTAAAAATAATATCAAAAATGCACGTGATTTGATGTTGCCTAACGTCTTCAAAATCGCCTAAGTAATCTTCAGCGGGCCCTGGAGGGCAGTCTATTCAAGTGCGGACATCGAGACTGGTCTTGAAATTTTTCAAATTATCCATTTAAGATTATATCAAAAATGAACGCGATTTGATATTGCCTAACGTCTTCAAAATCGCATAAGTAATCTTCAGCGGGCCCGGGCGGGCAGTCTATTAAAGTGCGGACATCGAGACTGGTCTTGAAAATTTTCAAATTATTCATTTAAGATAATATAAAAAATGAACGCGATTTGATATTGCCTAACGTCATCAAAATGACCGCTGAAGAATCATCGATTTTCGTGCACGGCGATCTATTTAAGTGCGAGCGACGAGACAGGTCTTAAAAATCGTTAAAAAAATCATTAAAAATAATATAAAAAATGCACGCTATTTGATGTTGCCTAACGTCATCAAAATCGCAAATGTAATATTCAGAGGGCCCAGGAGGGCAGTCTATTCAAGTGCGGACATCGAGACTGGTCTTAACATTTTTCAAATTGTCCATTTAATATAATATCAAAAATGCACGCGATTTGATGTTGCCTAACGTCTTAAAAATCGCAAAAGTAGTCTTCAACGGGCCCTGGAAGGCAGTCTATTCAAGTGCGGACTACGAGACTGGTCTTAAAATGTTTTAAATTCTCCATTTAAAATAATATCAAAAATGCACGCGATTTGATGTTGCCTAACGTCATCAAAATGACCGCTGAGTAATCATCGATTTTCGTGCAGGGCGATCTATTGAAGTGCAAGAGTTGACACAAGTCTTAAAAATCGTTAAAAAATTCATTAAAAATAATATCAAAAATGCACGCGATTTGATGTTGCTTAACGTCTTCAAAATCGCATAAGTAATCTTCAGCGGGCCCTGGCGGGCAGTCTATTGAAGTGCGGACATCGAGACTAGTCTTAAAATATTTCAAATTGTCCATTTAAAGTAATATAAAAAATGCACGCTATTTGATGTTGCCTAACGTCATCAAAATCGCAAAAGTAATCTTCAGAGGGCCCTGGAGGGCAGTCTATTCAAGTGCGGACATCGAGACTGGTCTTAAAATTTTTCAAATTGTCCATTTAATATAATATCAAAAATGCACGCGATTTGATGTTGCCTAACGTCATAAAAATCGCAAAAGTAATCTTCAGAGGGCCCTGGAGGGCAGTCTATTCAAGTGCGGACATCGAGACTGGTCTTAAAATTTTTCAAATTGTCCATTTAATATAATATCAAAAATGCACGCGATTTGATGTTGCCTAACGTCATAAAAATCACATAAGTAGTCTTCAGCGGGCCCTGGAGGTCAGTCTATTCAAGTGCGGACATCGAGACTGGTCTTAAAATGTTTCAAATTGTCCATTTAAAATAATATCATAAATGCACGCGATTTTATGTTGCCTGACTTCCTCAAAATGGCATAAGTATTCTTCAGCGGGCCCTGGAAGGCAGTGTTTTCAAGTGCGGACATCGAGACTGGTCTAAAAATTTTTCAAATTGTCCATTTAAAATAATATCAAAAATGCACGTGATTTGATGTTGTCTAACATCATCAAAATCGCATCAGTAATCTTCAGCGGACCCTGGAGGGCAGTCTATTCAAGTGCGGACATCGAGACTGGTCTTGAAATTTTTCAAATTATTCATTTAAGATAATATCAAAAATGAACGCGATTTGATATTGCCTAACGTCATCAAAACGACCGCTGAGGAATCATCGATTTTCGTGCAGGGCGATCTATTGAAGTGCGAGCGACGACACAGGTCTTAAAAATCGTTAACAGATTTATTAAAAATAATATCAAAAATGAACGCGATTTGATGTTGCCTAACGTCATCAAAATCGCATAAGTAATCTTCAGCGGGCCCTGGAGGGCAGTCTATTCAAGTGCGCACATCGAGACTGGTCTTAAAATTTTTCAAATTTTCCATTATAATAATATCAAAAATGTACGCGATTTGATGTTGCCTAACGTCATCAAAATCGCATAAGTAATCTTCAGCGGGCCCTGGAGGGCAGTCTATTCAAGTGCGGATATCGAGACTGGTCTTAAAAATCGTTAAAAAATTCATTAAAAATAATATCAAAAATGCACGCGATTTGATGTTGCCTAACGTCATCAAAATCGCATAAGTAATCTTCAGCGGGCCCTGGAGGGCAGTCTATTCAAGTGCGGACATCGAGACTGGTCTTAAAATGTTTCAAATTGTCCATTTAAAATAATATCAAAAATGCACGCGATTTGATGTTGCCTAACGTCATCAAAATCGCATAAGTAGTCTTCAGCGGGCCCTGGAGGGCAGTCTATTCAAGTGCGGACATCGAGACTGGTCTTAAAATTTTTCAAATTGTCCATTTAAGATTATATCAAAAATGAACGCGATTTGATGTTGCATAACGTCATCAAAATCGCATAAGTAATGTTCAGCGGGCCCTGGAGGGCAGTCTATTCAAGTGCGGACATCGAGACTGGTCTTGAAATTTTTCAAATTATCCATTTAAGATTATATCAAAAATGAACGCGATTTGATATTGCCTAACGTCATCAAAATGACCGCTGAGGAATCATCGATTTTCGTGCAGGGCGATCTATTGAAGTGCGAGCGACGACACAGGTCTTAAAAATCGTTAAAAAATTCTTTAAAAATAATATCAAAAATGCACGGGATTTGATGTTGCCTAACGTCTTCAAAATCGCATAAGTAATCTTCAGCGGGCCCTGGAAGGCAGTCTATTAAAGTGCAGACATCGAGACTGGTCTTATAATGTTTCAAATTGTCCATTTAAAATAATATCAAAAATGCACGCGATTTGATGTTGCATAATATCATCAAAATCGCATAAGTAATCTATAGCGGACCCTGGAGGGCAGTCTATTCAAGTGCGGACATCGAGACTGGTCTTGAAAATTTTCAAATTATTCATTTAAGATAATATCAAAAATGAACGCGATTTGATATTGCCTAACGTCATCAAAATGGCCGCTGAGGAATCATCGATTTTCGTACAGGGCGATCTATTGAAGTGCGACCGACGAGACAGGTCTTAAAAATCATTAAAAAATTCATTAAAAATAATGTCAAAAATGCACGCGATTTGATGTTGCCTAACGTCTTCAAAATCGCATAGGTAGTCTTCAGCGGGCCCTGGAGGGCAGTCTATTCAAGTGCGGACATCGAGAATGGTCATAAAATGCTTCAAATTGTCCATTTAAAATAATATCAAAAATGCACGCGATTTGATGTTGCCTAACGTCTTCAAAATCGCATAAGTAGTCTTCAGCGGGCCCTGGAGGGCAGTCTATTCAAGTGCGGATATCGAGACTCGTCTTAGTATTTCACAAATTGTCCATTTGAAATAATATCAAAAACACATGCGATTTGATGTCGCCTAACGTCTTCAAAATCGCATTGGTAATCTTCAGCGGGCCCTGGAGGACAGTCTAATCAAGTGCTGATATCTAGACTGGTCTTAAAATTTGTCAAATTGTCCATTTAAAATAATAACAAAAATGCACGCGATTCGATCTCGCCTAACGTCATCAAAATGCCCACTGAGGAATTATCGATTGTCGTGCAGGGTGCTGAATCGAAGTGCGAGCGATGACACAGGTCTTAAAAATCGTTAGAATAGGCATTAAAAAAATTTATTTAGAATAATATCAAAAATGCACGCGATTTAATGTCACCTAACGTCTTCAAAATCACATAAGTAGTCTTCAGCGGGCCCTGGAGGGCAGTCTATTCAAGTGCGGACATCGAGACTGGTCTTGAAATTTTTCAAATTATCCATTTAAGATTATATCAAAAATGCACGCGATTTAATATCGCTTAACGTCTTCAAAATCGCATAAGCACTGGTCAGCGGGCCCTGGAGAGCAGTCTATTAAAGTGCGGATATCGAGACTGGTCTTAAAATTTTTCAAATTGTCCATTTAAAATAATATCAACAATGCACGCAATTTGATGTCGCCTAACGTTTTCAAAATCGCAAAAGTAGGCTTCGGCGGGCCCTGGAGGGCAGCCTATTCAAGTGCGGATATCGAGACTCGTCTTAGTATTTCACAAATTGTCCATTTGAAATAATATCAAAAACACATGCGATTTGATGTCGCCTAACGTCTTCAAAATCGCATTGGTAATCTTCAGCGGGCCCTGGAGGACAGTCTAATCAAGTGCTGATATCTAGACTGGTCTTAAAATTTGTCAAATTGTCCATTTAAAATAATAACAAAAATGTACGCGATTTGATGTTCCTAACGTCATCAAAATCGCATAAGTAATCTTCAGCGGGCCCTGGAGGGCAGTCTATTCAAGTGCGGACATCGAGACTGGTTTTAAATTTTTCCAAATGTCCATTTAAAATAATATGAAAAATGCACGCGATTTGATGTTGCCTAACGTCATCAAAATGACCGCTGAAGTATCAATAAATTTTGTGCAGGGCGCTGTACTGAAGTCCGAACGACGACATAGGTCTTAAAAATCGTTAAAAAATTTATTTAGAATAATATCAAAAATTCACGCGATTTGATGTCGCCTAACGCCGTCAAAATCGCATAAGTAGTCTTCAGCGGGCTCTGGAGGGCAGTCTATTCAAGTGCGGATATCGAGACTAGTCCTAAAATTTCTCAAATTGTCCATTTGAAATAATATAAAAAATGAATACGATTTGATGTCGCCTAACTTCTTCAAAATCGCATAAGTAGTCTTCAGCGGGCTCTGGAGGGCAGTCTATTCAAGTGCGGATATCGAGACTGGTTTTAAATTTTTCCAAATGTCCATTTAAAATAATATGAAAAATGCACGCGATTTGATGTTGCCTAACGTCTTCAAAATCTCATGAGTAATCTTCAGTGGGCACTGGAAGGCAGTTCATTCAAGTGCGGACATCGAGACTTGTCTTAAAATTTTTCAAATTGTCCATTTAAGATAATATCAAAAATGCACGCGATTTGATGTTGCGTAACGTCTTCAAAATCACATAAGTAATCTTCAGCGGGCCCTGGAGGGCAGTCTATTTAAGTGCGGACATCGAGACTCGTCTTATAATGTTTCAAATTGTCCATTTAAAATAATATCAAAAATGAACGCGATTTGATGTTGCCTAACGTCATCAAAATCGCATAAGTAATCTTCAGCGGGCCCTGGAGGGCAGTCTATTCAAGTGCGGACATCGAGACTGGTCTTTAAAAATTGCAAATTATCGATTTAGAATAAAGATAAAAATGCACGCTATTTGATGTTGCCTAACGTCATCAAAATGACCGCTGTAGAATCATCGATTTTCGTGCAGGGCGATCTATTGAAGTGCGAGTGACGAGATAGGTCTTAAAGCTCGTTAAAAAATTCATTAAAAATAAAATAAAAAATGCACGCGATTTGATGTTGCCTAACGTCTTTAAAATCGCATAAGTATTCTTCAGCGGGCCCTGGAGGGCAGTCTATTCAAGTGCGGACATCGAGACTGGTCTTAAAATTTTTCAAATTGTCCATTTAAAATAATATCAAAAATGCACGGGATTTGATGTTGCTAAACGTCTTCAATATCGCCTAAGTAATCTTCAGCGGGCCCTGGAGGGCAGTCTATTCAAGTGCGGACATCGAGACTGGTCTTGAAATTTCTCAAATTATCCATTTAAGATAATATCCAAAATGAACGCGATTTGATATTGCCTAAAGTCATCAAAATGACCGCTGAGGAATGATCGATTTTCGTGCAGGGCGATCTATTGAAGTGCGACCGACGAGACAGGTCTTAAAAATCATTAAAAAATTCATTAAAAATAATGTCAAAAATGCACGCGATTTGATGTTGCCTAAATTCTTCAAAATCTCATAAGTAATCTTCAGCGGGCCCTGGAGGGCAGTCTATTCAAGTGCGGACATCGAGACTGGTTTTAAATTTTTCCAAATGTCCATTTAAAATAATATCAAAAATGCACGCGATTTGATGTTGCCCAACGTCTTCAAAATTGCATAAGTAGTCTTCAGCGGGCCCTGGAGGGCAGTCGATTCAAGTGCGGACATCGAGACTGATCTTGAAATTTTTCAAATTATCCATTTAAGATAATATCAAAAATGCACGCGATTTGATGTTGCCCAACGTCTTCAAAATTGCATAAGTAGTCTTCAGCGGGCCCTGGAGGGCAGTCGATTCAAGTGCGGACATCGAGACTGGTCTTAAAATTTTTCAAATTGTCCATTTAAAAATAATATCAAAAATGCACGCGATTTGATGTTGCCTAACGTCATCAAAATCGCATAAGTAATCTTCGGGCCCTGGAGGGCAGTCTATTCAAGTGCGGACATCGAGACTGGTCTTAAAATTTTTCAAATTGACAATTTAAAATAATATAAAAAATGCACGGGGTTTGATGTTGCCTAACGTCTTCAAAATTGCATAAGTAGTCTTCAGCGGGCCCTGGAGGGCAGTCTATTCAATTGCGGACATCGAGACTGATCTTGAAATTTTTCAAATTATCCATTTAAGATAATATCAAAAATGCACGGGATTTGATGTTGCTTAACATCTTCAAAATGACCGCTGAGGAATCATCGATTTTCGTGCAGGGCGATCTATTTAAGTGCTAGCGACGAGACAGGTCTTAAAAATCATTAAAAAATTCATTAAAAATAATATCAAAAATGCACGCGATTTGATGTTGCCTAATATCTTCAAAATCGCATAAGTAATCTTCAGCGGGCCCTGAAGGGCAGTCTATTCAAGTACGGACATCGAGACTGGTCTTAAAATGTTTCAAATTGTCCATTTAAAATAATATCAAAAATGCACGCGATTTGATGTTGCCTAACGTCTTCAAAATCGCATAAGTAATCTTCAGCGGGCCCTGGAGGGCAGTCTATTAAAGTGCGCACATCGAGACTGGTCTTAATATTTTTCAAATTTTCCATTATAATAATATCAAAAATGCACGGGATTTGATGTTGCCTAATATCATCAAAATCGCATAAGTAATCTTCAGCGGGCCCTGGAGGGCAGTCTATTCAAGTGCGGACATCGAGACTGATCTTGAAATTTTTCAAATTATCCATTTAAGATAATATCAAAAATGAACGCGATTTGATATTGCCTAGCGTCATCAAAATGACCGCTGAGGAATCATCGATTTTCGTGCAGGGCGATCTATTTAAGTGCGAGCGACGAGACAGGTCTTAAAAATTGTTAAAAAATTCATTAAAAATAATATCAAAAATGCACGTGATTTGATATTGCCTAATATCTTCAAAATAGCATAAGTAATCTTCAGCGGGCCCTGGATGGCAGTCTATTCAAGTGCGCACATCGAGACTGGTCTTAACATTTTTCAAATTTTCCATTATAATAATATCAAAAATGTACGCGATTTGATGTTGCTTAACGTCTTCAAAATCGCATAAGTAATCTTCAGCGGGCCCTGAAGGGCAGTTTATTCAAGTACGGACATCGAGACTGGCTCTATAATTTTTAAAATTGTCCATTTAAAATAATATCAAAAATGCACGCGATTTGATGTTGCCTAACGTCATCAAAATCGCATAAGGAATCTTCAGCGGGCCCTGGAGGGCAGTCCATTCAAGTGCGGACATCGAGACTGGCCTTAAAATGTTTCAAATTGTCCATTTAAAATAATATCAAAAATGCACTTGATTTGATGTTGCCTAACGTCATCAAAATCACAACTGAATAATCCTCGATTTCCGTGAGGGCAGTCTATTCAAGTACGGACATCGAGACTGGCTTTAAAATTTTTAAAATTGTCCATTTAAAATAATATCAAAAATGCACGGGATTTGATGTTGCCTAACGTCTTCAAAATCGCATAAGTAATCTTCAGCGGGCCCTGGAGGGCAGTCTATTCAAGTGCGGACATCGAGACTGGTCTTGAAATTTTTCAAATTATCCATTTAAGATAATATCAAAAATGAACGCGATTTGATATTGCCTAACGTCATCAAAATGACCGCTGAGGAATCATCGATTTTCGTGCAGGGCGATCTATTTAAGTGCGAGCGACGAGACAGGTCTTAAAAATTGTTAAAAAATTCATTAAAAATAATATCAAAAATGCACGTGATTTGATATTGCCTAATATCTTCAAAATAGCATAAGTAATCTTCAGCGGGCCCTGGATGGCAGTCTATTCAAGTGCGGACATCGAGACTGGTCTTAACATTTTTCAAATTTTCCATTATAATAATATCAAAAATGCACGGGATTTGATGTTGCCCAACGTCTTCAAAATTGCATAAGTAGTCTTCAGCGGGCCCTGGAGGGCAGTCTATTCAATTGCGGACATCGAGACTGATCTTGAAATTTTTCAAATTATCCATTTAAGATAATATCAAAAATGCACGCGATTTGATGTTGCCTCCCGTCTTCAAAATCGCGTAAGTAATCTTCAGCGGGCTCTGGAGGGCAGTCTATTCAAGTGCGGACATCGAGACTGGTCTTAAAATTTTTCAAATTGTCCATTTAAAATAATATCAAAAATGCACGGGATTTGATGTTGCTTAACATCTTCAAAACGACCGCTGAGGAATCATCGATTTTCGTGCAGGGCGATCTATTGAAGTGCGAGCGACGACACAGGTCTTAAAAATCGTTAACAGATTTATTAAAAATAATATCAAAAATGAACGCGATTTGATGTTGCCTAACGTCATCAAAATCGCATAAGTAATCTTCAGCGGGCCCTGGAGGGCAGTCTATTCAAGTGCGGACATCGAGACTGATCTTGAAATTTTTCAAATTATCCATTTAAGATAATATCAAAAATGAACGCGATTTGATATTGCCTAGCGTCATCAAAATGACCGCTGAGGAATCATCGATTTTCGTGCAGGGCGATCTATTTAAGTGCGAGCGACGAGACAGGTCTTAAAAATCGTTAAAAAATTCATTAAAAATAATATCAAAAATGCACGTGATTTGATATTGCCTAACGTCTTCAAAATCGCATAAGTAGTTTTCAGCGGGCTCTGGAGGGCATTCTATTCAAGGGCGGACATCGAGACTGGTCGTAACATTTTTCAAATTTTCCATTATAATAATATCAAAAATGGACGGGATTTGATGTTGCCTAATATCTTCAAAATCGCATAAGTAATCTTCAGCGGGCCCTGGAGGGCAGTCTATTCAAGTGCGGACATCGAGACTGATCTTGAAATTTTTCAAATTATCCATTTAAGATAATATCAAAAATGAACGCGATTTGATATTGCCTAGCGTCATCAAAATGACCGCTGAGGAATCATCGATTTTCGTGCAGGGCGATCTATTTAAGTGCGAGCGACGAGACAGGTCTTAAAAATTGTTAAAAAATTCATTAAAAATAATATCAAAAATGCACGTGATTTGATATTGCCTAACGTCTTCAAAATCGCATAAGTAGTTTTCAGCGGGCTCTGGAGGGCAGTCTATTCAAGTGCGGACATCGAGACAGATCTTGAAATTTTTCAAATTGTCCATTAAAATAATATCAAAAATGCACGGGATTTGATGTTGCCTAACGTCTTCAAAATCGCATAAGTAATCTTCAGCGGGCCCTGGAGGGCAGTCTATTCAAGTGCGGACATCGAGACTGGTCTTAAAATTTTTCAAATTGTCCATTTAAAATAATATCAAAAATGCACGCGATTTGATGTTGCCTAACGTCATCAAAATCGCATAAGTAATCTTCAGCGGGCCCTGGAGGGCAGTCTATTCAAGTGCGGACATCGAGACTGGTCTTAAAATTTTTCAAATTGTCCATTTAAAATAATATCAAAAATGCACGCGATTTGATGTTGCCTAACGTCATCAAAATGACCGCATAAGTAATCATCGATTTTCGTGCAGGGCGATCTATTGAAGTGCGAGCGACGACACAGGTCTTAAAAATCGTTAACAGATTTATTAAAAATAATATCAAAAATGAACGCGATTTGATGTTGCCTAACGTCATCAAAATCGCATAAGTAATCTTCAGCGGGCCCTGGAGGGCAGTCTATTCAAGTGCGGACATCGAGACTGGTCTTGAAATTTTTCAAATTATCCATTTAAGATAATATCAAAAATGAACGCGATTTGATATTGCCTAGCGTCATCAAAATGACCGCTGAGGAATCATCGATTTTCGTGCAGGGCGATCTATTTAAGTGCGAGCGACGAGACAGGTCTTAAAAATCGTTAAAAAATTCATTAAAAATAATATCAAAAATGCACGCGATTTGATGTTGCCTAATATCTTCAAAATCGCATAAGTAGTCTTCAGCGGGCCCTGGAGGGCAGTCTATTCAAGTACGGACATCGAGACTGGTCTTAACATTTTTCAAATTTTCCATTATAATAATATCAAAAATGCACGGGATTTGATGTTGCCTAATATCTTCAAAATCGCATAAGTAATCTTCAGCGGGACCTGGAGTGCAGTCTATTCAAGTGCGGACATCGAGACTGGTCTTGAAAATTTTCAAATTATTCATTTAAGATAATATCAAAAATGCATGCGATTTGATGTTGCCTAACGTCATCAAAATGCCCGCTGAAGAATCATCGATTTTCGTGCACGGCGATCTATTGAAGTGCGAGCGACGACACAGGTCTTAAAAATCGTTAACATATTTATTAAAAATAATATCAAAAATGCACGGGATTTGATGTTGCCTAATATCATCAAAATCGCATAAGTAATCTTCAGCGGGCCCTGGAGGGCAGTCTATTAAAGTGCGGACATCGAGACTCGTCATAAAATGTTTCAAATTGTCCATTTAAAATAATATAAAAAATGCACGCAACTTGATGTTGCCTCACGTCTTCAAAATCACATAAGTAGTCTTCACCGGGCCCAGGAGGGCAGTCTATTCAAGTGCGGACATCGAGACTGGTCTTGAAATTTTTCAAATTATCCATTTCAGTTAATATCAAAAATGAACGCGATTTGATATTGAATAACGTCATCAAAATGGCCGCTGAGGAATCATCAATTTTCGTGCAGGGCGATCTATTGAAGTGCGAGCGACGAGACAGGTCTTAAAAATCGTTAAAAAATTCATTAAAAATAATATCAAAAATGCACGTGATTTGATGTTGCCTAACGTCTTCAAAATCGCATAAGTAGTTTTCAGCGGGCTCTGGAGGGCATTCTATTCAAGGGCGGACATCGAGACTGGTCTTAACATTTTTCAAATTTTCCATTATAATAATATCAAAAATGCACGGGATTTGATGTTGCCTAATATCATCAAAATCGCATAAGTAATCTTCAGCGGACCCTGGAGGGCAGTCTATTCAAGTGCGGACATCGAGACTGGTCTTGAAAATTTTCAAATTATTCATTTAAGATAATATCAAAAATGAACGCGATTTGATATTGCCTAACGTCATCAAAATGACCGCTGAAGAATCATCGATTTTCGTGCACGGCGATCTATTTAAGTGCGAGCGACGAGACAGGTCTTAAAAATCGTTAACAAATTTATTAAAAATAATATCAAAAATGCACGCGATTTGATGTTGCCTAACGTCCTCAAAATCGCATAAGTAATATTCAGCGGGCCCTGGAGAGCAGTTTACTCAAGTGCGGACATCGAGATTGGTCTTAAAATGTTTCAAATTGTCCATTTAAAATAATATCAATAATGCACGCGATTTGATGTAGCCTAACGTCTTCAAAATCGCCTAAGTAATCTTCAGCGGGCCCTGGAGGGCAGTCTATTCAAGTGCGGACATCGAGACTGGTCTTAAAATTTTTCAAATTGTCCATTTAAAATAATATCAAAAATGCACGGGATTTGATGTTGCTTAACATCTTCAAAACGACCGCTGAGGAATCATCGATTTTCGTGCAGGGCGATCTATTGAAGTGCGAGCGACGACACAGGTCTTAAAAATCGTTAAAAAATTCATTAAAAATAATATCAAAAATGCACGCGATTTGATGTTGCTTAACGTCTTCAATATCGCCTAAGTAATCTTCAGCGGGCCCTGGAGGGCAGTCTATTCAAGTGCGGACATCGAGACTGGTCTTAAAATTTTTCAAATTGTCCATTTAAAATAATATCAAAAATGAACGTGATTTGATGTTGCTTAACATCTTCTAAATGACCGCTGAGGAATCATCGATTTTCGTGCAGGGCGATCTATTGAAGTGCGAGCGACGACACAGGTCTTAAAAATCGTTAACAAATTTATTAAAAATAATATCAAAAATGCACGGGATTTGATGTTGCCTAATATCTTCAAAATCGCATAAGTAGTCTTCAGCGGGCCCTGGAGGGCAGTCTATTAAAGTGCGGACATCGAGACTGGTCTTAAAATTTTTAAAATTGTCCATTTAAAATAGTATCAAAAATGCACGGGATTTGATGTTGCCTAACGTCTTCAAAATCGCATAAGTAATCTTCAGCGGGCCCTGGAGGGCAGTCTATTAAAGTGCAGACATCGAGACTGGTCTTATAATGTTTCAAATTGTCCATTTAAAATAATATCAAAAATGAACGCGATTTGATGTTGCCTAACGTCATCAAAATCGCATAAGTAATCTTCAGCGGGCCCTGGAGGGCAGTCTATTCAAGTGCGGACATCGAGACTGGTCTTGAAATTTTTCAAATTATCCATTTAAGATAATATCAAAAATGAACGCGATTTGATATTGCCTAGCGTCATCAAAATGACCGCTGAGGAATCATCGATTTTCGTGCAGGGCGATCTATTTAAGTGCGAGCGACGAGACAGGTCTTAAAAATCGTTAAAAAATTCATTAAAAATAATATCAAAAATGCACGCGATTTGATGTTGCCTAATATCTTCAAAATCGCATAAGTAGTCTTCAGCGGGCCCTGGAGGGCAGTCTATTCAAGTACGGACATCGAGACTGGTCTTAACATTTTTCAAATTTTCCATTATAATAATATCAAAAATGCACTGGATTTGATGTTGCCTAATATCTTCATAATCGAATAAGTAATCTTCAGCGGGCCCTGGAGGGCAGTCTATTCAAGTGCGGACATCGAGACTAGTCTTGAAATTTTTCAAATTATCCATTTAAGATAATATCAAAAATGAACGCGATTTGATATTGCCTAACGTCATCAAAATGACCGCTGAGGAATCATCGATTTTCGTGCAGGGCGATCTATTGAAGTGCGAGCGACGACACAGGTCTTAAAAATCGTTAACAAATTTATTAAAAATAATATCAAAAATGCACGCGATTTGCTGTTGCCTAACGTCATCAAAATCGCATAAGTAATCTTCAGCGGGCCCTGGAGGGCAGTTTACTCAAGTGCGGACATCGAGATTGGTCTTAAAATGTTTCAAATTGTCCATTTAAAATAATATCAAAAATGCACGCGATTTGATGTTGCCTAACGTCTTCAAAATCGCATAAGTAATCTTCACCGGGCCCAGGAGGGCAGTCTATTCAAGTGCGGACATCGAGACTGGTCTTGAAATTTTTCAAATTATCCATTTCAGTTAATATCAAAAATGAACGCGATTTGATATTGAATAACGTCATCAAAATGGCCGCTGAGGAATCATCAATTTTCGTGCAGGGCGATCTATTGAAGTGCGAGCGACGAGACAGGTCTTAAAAATCGTTAAAAAATTCATTAAAAATAATATCAAAAATGCACGTGATTTGATGTTGCCTAACGTCTTCAAAATCGCATAAGTAGTTTTCAGCGTGCTCTGGAGAGCATTCTATTCAAGTGCGGACATCGAGACAGGTCTTAACATTTTTCAAATTTTCCATTATAATAATATCAAAAATGCACGGGATTTGATGTTGCCTAATATCATCAAAATCGCATAAGTAATCTTCAGCGGGCCCTGGAGGGCAGTCTATTCAAGTGCGGACATCGAGACTGGTCTTGAAATTTTTCAAATTATCCATTTAAGATAATATCAAAAATGAACGCGATTTGATATTGCCTAACGTCATCAAAATGACCGCTGAAGAATCATCGATTTTCGTGCACGGCGATCTATTGAAGTGCGAGCGACGAGACTGGTCTTAAAAATTGTTAAAAAATTCATTAAAAATAATATCAAAAATGCACGCGATTTGATGTTGCCCAACGTCTTCAAAATTGCATAAGTAGTCTTCAGCGGGCCCTGGAGGGCAGTCTATTCAATTGCGGACATCGAGACAGATCTTGAAATTTTTCAAATTATCCATTTAAGATAATATCAAAAATGCACGCGATTTGATGTTGCCTCACGTCTTCAAAATCGCGTAAGTAGTCTTCAGCGGGCCCTGGACGCCAGTCTATTCAAGTGCAGACATCGAGACTGGTCATAAAATTTTTCAAATTGTCCATTTAAAATAATATCAAAAATGCACGCGATTTGATGTTGCCTAACGTCATCAAAATGACCATTGAGTAATCATCGATTTTCCTGCAGGGCGGTCTATTGAAGTGCGAGCGACGAGACTGGTCTTAAAAATTGTTAAAAAATCCATTAAAAATAATATCAAAAATGCACGCGATTTGATGTTGCCTAACGTCATCAAAATCGCGTAAGTAATCTTCAGCGGGCTCTGGAGGGCAGTCTATTCAAGTGCGGACATCGAGACTGGTCTTAAAATTTTTCAAATTGTCCATTTAAAATAATATCAAAAATGCACGGGATTTGATGTTGCTTAACATCTTCAAAATGACCGCTGAGGAATCATCGATTTTCGTGCAGGGCGATCTATTTAAGTGCTAGCGACGAGACAGGTCTTAAAAATCATTAAAAAATTCATTAAAAATAATATCAAAAATGCACGCGATTTGATTTTGCCTAATATCTTCAAAATCGCATAAGTAGTCTTCAGCGGGCCCTGGACGGCAGTCTATTCAAGTACGGACATCGAGACTGGCTTTAAAATTTTTAAAATTGTCCATTTAAAATAATATCAAAAATGCACGGGATTTGATGTTGCCTAACGTCTTCAAAATCGCATAAGTAATCTTCAGCGGGCCCTGGAGGGCAGTCTATTAAAGTGCGGACATCGAGACTGGTCTTATAATGTTTCAAATTGTCCATTTAAAATAATATCAAAAATGCACGCGATTTGATGTTGCCTAACGTCTTCAAAATCGCATAAGTAATCTTCAGCGGGCCCTGGAGGGCAGTCTATTAAAGTGCGCACATCGAGACTGGTCTTAACATTTTTCAAATTTTCCATTTAAGATAATATCAAAAATGAACGCGATTTGATATTGCCTAGCGTCATCAAAATGACCGCTGAGGAATCATCGATTTTCGTGCAGGGCGATCTATTTAAGTGCGAGCGACGAGACAGGTCTTAAAAATCGTTAAAAAATTCATTAAAAATAATATCAAAAATGCACGCGATTTGATGTTGCCTAATATCTTCAAAATCGCATAAGTAGTCTTCAGCGGGCCCTGGAGGGCAGTCTATTCAAGTACGGACATCGAGACTGGTCTTAACATTTTTCAAATTTTCCATTATAATAATATCAAAAATGCACTGGATTTGATGTTGCCTAATATCTTCATAATCGAATAAGTAATCTTCAGCGGGCCCTGGAGGGCAGTCTATTCAAGTGCGGACATCGAGACTAGTCTTGAAATTTTTCAAATTATCCATTTAAGATAATATCAAAAATGAACGCGATTTGATATTGCCTAACGTCATCAAAATGACCGCTGAGGAATCATCGATTTTCGTGCAGGGCGATCTATTGAAGTGCGAGCGACGACACAGGTCTTAAAAATCGTTAACAAATTTATTAAAAATAATATCAAAAATGCACGCGATTTGCTGTTGCCTAACGTCCTCAAAATCGCATAAGTAATCTTCAGCGGGCCCTGGAGGGCAGTTTACTCAAGTGCGGACATCGAGATTGGTCTTAAAATGTTTCAAATTGTCCATTTAAAATAATATCAAAAATGCACGCGATTTGATGTTGCCTAATATCATCAAAATCGCATAAGTAATCTTCAGCGGGCCCTGGAGGGCAGTCTATTCAAGTGCGGACATCGAGACTGGTCTTGAAATTTTTCAAATTATCCATTTCAGTTAATATCAAAAATGAACGCGATTTGATATTGAATAACGTCATCAAAATGGCCGCTGAGGAATCATCAATTTTCGTGCAGGGCGATCTATTGAAGTGCGAGCGACGAGACAGGTCTTAAAAATCGTTAAAAAATTCATTAAAAATAATATCAAAAATGCACGTGATTTGATATTGCCTAACGTCTTCAAAATCGCATAAGTAGTTTTCAGCGGGCTCTGGAGGGCATTCTATTCAAGGGCGGACATCGAGACTGGTCGTAACATTTTTCAAATTTTCCATTATAATAATATCAAAAATGCACGGGATTCGATGTTGCATAATATCATCAAAATCGCATAAGTAATCTATAGCGGACCCTGGAGGGCAGTCTATTCAAGTGCGGACATCGAGACTGGTCTTGAAAATTTTCAAATTATTCATTTAAGATAATATCAAAAATGAACGCGATTTGATATTGCCTAACGTCATCAAAATGACCGCTGAAGAATCATCGATTTTCGTGCACGGCGATCTATTGAAGTGCGAGCGACGAGACTGGTCTTAAAAATTGTTAAAAAATTCATTAAAAATAATATCAAAAATGAACGAGATTTGATGTTGCCCAACGTCTTCAAAATTGCATAAGTAGTCTTCAACGGGCCCTGGAGGGTAGTCTATTCAAGTGCGGATATCGAGACTGGTCTTGAAATTTTTCAAATTGACAATTTAAAATAATATAAAAAATGCACGGGGTTTGATGCTGACTAACGTTTTCAAAATCGCCTAAGTAATCTTCAGCGGGCCCTGGAGGGCAGTCTATTCAAGTGCGGACATCGAGACTGGTCTTGAAATTTGTCAAATTATCCATTTAAGATAATATCAAAAATGAACGCGATTTGATATTGCCTAACGTCATCAAAATGACCGCTGAGAAATCATCGATTTTCGTGCACGGCGATCTATTTAAGTGCGAGCGACGAGACAGGTCTTAAAAATCGTTAAAAAATTCATTAAAAATAATATCAAAAATGCACGCGATTTGATGTTGCCTAACGTCTTCAAAATCGCATAAGTAATCTTCAGCGGGCCCTGGATGGCAGTCTATTCAAGTGCGGACATCGAGACTGGTCTTAAAATTTTTCAAATTGTCCATTTAAAATAATATCAAAAATGCACGGGATTTGATGTTGCTTAACATCTTCAAAATGACCGCTGAGGAATCATCGATTTTCGTGCAGGGCGATCTATTGAAGTGCGAGCGACGACACAGGTCTTAAAAATCGTTAACAAATTTATTAAAAATAATATCAAAAATGCACGGGATTTGATGTTGCCTAATATCTTCAAAATCGCATAAGTAGTCTTCAGCGGGCCCTGGAGGGCAGTCTATTAAAGTGCGGACATCGAGACTGGTCTTAAAATTTTTAAAATTGTCCATTTAAAATAGTATCAAAAATGCACGGGATTTGATGTTGCCTAACGTCTTCAAAATCGCATAAGTAATCTTCAGCGGGCCCTGGAGGGCAGTCTATTAAAGTGCAGACATCGAGACTGGTCTTATAATGTTTCAAATTGTCCATTTAAAATAATATCAAAAATGCACGCGATTTGATGTTGCCTCACGTCTTCAAAATCACATAAGTAGTCTTCACCGGGCCCAGGAGGGCAGTCTATTCAAGTGCGGACATCGAGACTGGTCTTAAAATTTTTCAAATTGTCCATTTAAGATAATATCAAAAATGAACGCGATTTGATATTGCCTAGCGTCATCAAAATGACCGCTGAGGAATCATCGATTTTCGTGCAGGGCGATCTATTTAAGTGCGAGCGACGAGACAGGTCTTAAAAATCGTTAAAAAATTCATTAAAAATAATATCAAAAATGCACGCGATTTGATGTTGCCTAATATCTTCAAAATCGCATAAGTAGTCTTCAGCGGGCCCTGGAGGGCAGTCTATTCAAGTACGGACATCGAGACTGGTCTTAAAATTTTTCAAATTTTCCATTATAACATTATAATAATATCAAAAATGCACGCGATTTGATGTTGCCTAACATCATCAAAATCGCATAAGTAATCTTCAGCGGGCCCTGGAGGGCAGTCTATTCAAGTGCGGACATCGAGACTGGTCTTGAAATTTTTCAAATTATCCATTTAAGATAATATCAAAAATGAACGCGATTTGATATTGCCTAACGTCTTCAAAATGACCGCTGAGGAATCATCGATTTTCGTGCAGGGCGATCTATTGAAGTGCGAGCGACGACACAAGTCTTAAAAATCGTTAACAAATTTATTAAAAATAATATCAAAAATGCACCCGATTTGATGTTGCCTAACGTCATCAAAATCGCATAAATAATCTTCAGCGGGCTCTGGAGGGCAGTTTACTCAAGTGCGGACATCGAGATTGGTCTTAAAATGTTTCAAATTGTCCATTTAAAATAATATCAAAAATGCACGCGATTTGATGTTGCCTAACGTCTTCAAAATCGCATAAGTAATCATCAGCAAGCCCTGGAATGCAGTCTACTTAAGTGCGGACATCGAGACTGGTTTTAAAATATTTCAAATTGACAATTTAAAATAATATCAAAAATGCACGGGATTTGATGTTGCCTAACGTCATCAAAATGACCGCTGAGGAATCATCGATTTTCGTGCAGGGCGATCTATTGAAGTGCGAGTGACGAGACAGGTCTTAAAGATCGTTAAAAAATTCATTAAAAATAATATCAAAAATGCACGCGATTTGATGTTGCCTAATATCTTCAAAATCGCATAAGTAATCTTCAGCGGGCCCTGGAGGGCAGTCTATTCAAGTGCGGATATCGAGACTGGTCTTGAAATTTTTCAAATTGACAATTTAAAATAATATAAAAAATGCACGGGGTTTGATGCTGACTAACGTTTTCAAAATCGCCTAAGTAATCTTCAGCGGGCCCTGGAGGGCAGTCTATTCAAGTGCGGACATCGAGACTGGTCTTGAAAATTTTCAAATTATTCATTTAAGATAATATCAAAAATGAACGCGATTTGATATTGCCTAACGTCATCAAAATGACCGCTGAAGAATCATCGATTTTCGTGCACGGCGATCTATTGAAGTGCGAGCGACGAGATAGGTCTTAAAAATCGTTAACAAATTTATTAAAAATAATATCAAAAATGAACGCGATTTGATGTTGCCTAACGTCATCAAAATCGCATAAGTAATGTTCAGCGGGCCCTGGAGGGCAGTCTATTAAAGTGCGGACATCGAGACTGGTCTTAACATTTTTCAAATTTTCCATTATAATAAGATAAAAAATGCACGGGATTTGATGTTGCCTAATATCTTCAAAATAGCATAAGTAATCTTCAGCGGGCCCTGGAGGGCAGTCTATTCAAGTTCGGATATCGAGACTGGTCTTAAAATGTTTCAAATTGTCCATTTAAAATAATATCAAAAATGCACGCGATTTGATGTTGCCTAACGTCTTCAAAATCGCATAAGTAATCTTCAGCGGGCCCTGGAGGGCAGTCTATTAAAGTGCGCACATCGAGACTGGTTATAAAATGTTTCAAATTTTCCATTTAAAATAATATCAAAAATGCATGCGATTTGATGTTGCCTAACGTCATCAAAATGACCGCTGAAGAATCATCGATTTTCGTGCACGGCGATCTATTGAAGTGCGAGCGACGACACAGGTCTTAAAAATCGTTAACAAATTTATTAAAAATAATATAAAAAATGCACGGGGTTTGATGCTGACTAACGTCTTCAAAATCGCGTAAGTAATCTTCAGCGGGCTCTGGAGGGCAGTCTATTCAAGTGCGGACATCGAGACTGGTCTTAAAATTTTTCAAATTGTCCATTTAAAATAATATCAAAAATGCACGGGATTTGATGTTGCTTAACATCTTCAAAATGACCGCTGAGGAATCATCGATTTTCGTGCAGGGCGATCTATTTAAGTGCTAGCGACGATACAGGTCTTAAAAATCATTAAAAAATTCATTAAAAATAATATCAAAAATGCACGCGATTTGATGTTGCCTAACGTCTTCAAAATCGCATAAGTAATCTTCAGCGGGCCCTGGAGGGCAGTCTATTCAAGTGCGGACATCGAGACTGGTCTTGAAAATTTTCAAATTATTCATTTAAGATAATATCAAAAATGCACGCGATTTGATGTTGCCTAATATCTTCAAAATCGCATAAGTAATCTTCAGCGGGCCCTGGAGGGCAGTCTATTAAAGTGCAGACATCGAGACTGGTCTTATAATGTTTCAAATTGTCCATTTAAAATAATATTAAAAATGCACGCGATTTGATGTTGCCTCACGTCTTCAAAATCGCGTAAGTAGTGTTCAACGGGCCCTGGAGGGTAGTCTATTCAAGTGCGGATATCGAGACTGGTCTTGAAATTTTTCAAATTGTCCATTTAAAATAATATAAAAAATGCACGGGGTTTGATGTTGCTTAACATCTTCAAAATGACCGCTGAGAAAGCATCGATTTTCGTGCAGGGCGATCTATTTAAGTGCGAGCGACGAGACAGGTCTTAAAAATCGTTAAAAAATTCATTAAAAATAATATCAAAAATGCACGCGATTTGATGTTGCCTAATATCTTCAAAATCGCATAAGTAATCTTCAGCGGGCCCTGAAGGGCAGTCTATTCAAGTACGGACATCGAGACTGGCTTTAAAATTTTTAAAATTGTCCATTTAAAATAATATCAAAAATGCACGGGATTTGATGTTGCCTAACGTCTTCAAAATCGCCTAAGTAATCTTCAGCGGGCCCTGGAGGCAGTCTATTCAAGTGCGGACATCGAGACTGGTCTTAAAATTTTTCAAATTGTCCATTTAAAATAATATCAAAAATGAACGTGATTTGATGTTGCTTAACATCTTCTAAATGACCGCTGAGGAATCATCGATTTTCGTGCAGGGCGATCTATTGAAGAGCGAGCGACGACACAGGTCTTAAAAATCGTTAACAAATTTATTAAAAATAATATCAAAAATGCACGGGATTTGATGTTGCCTAATATCTTCAAAATCGCATAAGTAGTCTTCAGCGGGCCCTGGAGGGCAGTCTATTAAAGTGCGGACATCGAGACTGGTCTTAAAATTTTTAAAATTGTCCATTTAAAATAGTATCAAAAATGCACGGGATTTGATGTTGCCTAACGTCTTCAAAATCGCATAAGTAATCTTCAGCGGGCCCTGGAGGGCAGTCTATTAAAGTGCAGACATCGAGACTGGTCTTATAATGTTTCAAATTGTCCATTTAAAATAATATCAAAAATGCACGCGATTTGATGTTGCCTCACGTCTTCAAAATCACATAAGTAGTCTTCACCGGGCCCAGGAGGGCAGTCTATTCAAGTGCGGACATCGAGACTGGTCTTAAAATTTTTCAAATTGTCCATTTAAAATAATATCAAAAATGCACGGGATTTGATGTTGCTTAACATCTTCAAAATGACTGCTGAGGAATCATCGATTTTCGTGCAGGGCGATCTATTGAAGTGCGAGCGACGACACTGGTCTTAAAAATCGTTAACAAATTTATTAAAAATAATATCAAAAATGCACGCGATTTGATGTTGCCTAACGTCATCAAAATCGCATAAGTAATCTTCAGCGGGCCCTGGAGGGCAGTCTATTCAAGTGCGGACATCGAGACTGGTCTTGAAATTTGTCAAATTATCCATTTAAGATAATATCAAAAATGAACGCGATTTGATATTGCCTAACGTCATCAAAATGACCGCTGAGAAAGCATCGATTTTCGTGCACGGCGATCTATTTAAGTGCGAGCGACGAGACAGGTCTTAAAAATCGTTAAAAAATTCATTAAAAATAATATCAAAAATGCACGCGATTTGATGTTGCCTAATATCTTCAAAATCGCATAAGTAATCTTCAGCGGGCCCTGAAGGGTAGTCTATTCAAGTGCGGATATCGGGACTGGTCTTGAAATTTTTCAAATTGTCCATTTAAAATAATATCAAAAATGCACGGGATTTGATGTTGCTTAACGTCTTCAATATCGCCTAAGTAATCTTCAGCGGGACCTGGAGGGCAGTCTATTAAAGTGCAGACATCGAGACTGGTCTTAAAATTTTTAAAATTGTCCATTTAAAATAGTATCAAAAATGCACGGGATTTGATGTTGCCTAACGTCTTCAAAATCGCATAAGTAATCTTCAGCGGGCCCTGGAAGGCAGTCTATTAAAGTGCAGACATCGAGACTGGTCTTAAAATTTTTCAAATTGTCCATTTAAAATAATATCAAAAATGCAAGAGATTTGACGTTGCCTAACGTCATCAAAATGACCGCTGAAGAATCATCGATTTTCGTGCATGGCGATCTATTGAAGTGCGAGCGACGAGACAGGTCTTAAAAATTGTTAAAAAATTCATTAAAAATAATATCAAAAATGCACGCGATTTGATGTTGCCCAACGTCTTCAAAATTGCAGAAGTAGTCTTCAGCGGGCCCTGGAGGGCAGTCTATTCAAGTGCGGACATCGAGACTGGTCTTAAAATTTTTCAAATTGTCCATTTAAAATAATATCAAAAATGCACGGGATTTGATGTTGCTTAACATCTTCAAAATGACCGCTGAGGAATCATCGATTTTCGTGCAGGGCGATCTATTGAAGTGCGAGCGACGACACAAGTCTTAAAAATCGTTAACAAATTTATTAAAAATAATATCAAAAATGCACGCGATTTGATGTTGCCTAACGTCATCAAAATCGCATAAATAATCTTCAGCGGGCTCTGGAGGGCAGTTTACTCAAGTGCGGACATCGAGATTGGTCTTAAAATGTTTCAAATTGTCCATTATAATAATATCAAAAATGCACGGGATTTGATGTTGCTTAACGTCTTCAATATCGCTAAGTAATCATCGATTTTCGTGCAGGGCGATCTATTCAAGTGCGAGCGACGAGACTGGTCTTAAAAATCGTTCAAAAATTCATTAAAAATAATATCAAAAATGCACGCGATTTGATGTTGCCTAACGTCTTCAAAATCGCATAAGTAATCTTCAGCGGGCCCTGGAGGGCAGTCTATTCAAGTGCGGACATCGAGACTGGTCTTAAAATTTTTCAAATTGTCCATTTAAAATAATATCAAAAATGCACGCGATTTGATGTTGCCTAACGTCATCAAAATCGCATAAGTAATCTTCGATTTTCGTGAAGGGCAGTCTATTGAAGTTCGAGCGACGACACAGGTCTTAAAAATCGTTAACAAATTTATTAAAAATAATATCAAAAATGAACGCGATTTGATGTTGCCTAACGTCATCAAAATCGCATAAGTAATCTTCAGCGGGCCCTGGAGGGCAGTCTATTCAAGTGCGGACATCGAGACTGGTCTTAAAATTTTTCAAATTGTCCATTTAAAATAATATCAAAAATGCACGGGATTTGATGTTGCTTAACGTCTTCAATATCGCCTAAGTAATCTTCAGCGGGACCTGGAGTGTAGTCTATTCAAGTGCGGACATCGAGACTGGTTATAAAATGTTTCAAATTTTCCATTTAAAATAATATCAAAAATGCATGCGATTTGATGTTGCCTAATATCTTCAAAATCGCATAAGTAGTCTTCAGCGGGCCCTGGAGGGCAGTCTATTCAAGTACGGACATCGAGGCTGGCTTTAAAATTTTTAAAATTGTCCCTTTAAAATAATATCAAAAATGCACGGGATTTGATGTTGCCTAACGTCTTCAAAATCGCATAAGTAATCTTCAGCGGGCCCTGGAGGGCAGTCTATTAAAGTGCGGACATCGAGACTGGTCTTAAAATTTTTTAAATTGTCCATTTAAATTAATATCAAAAATGCACGGGATTTGATGTTGCCTAACGACTTCAAAATCGCATAAGTTATCTTTAGCGGGCCCTGGAGGGCAGTCTATTAAAGTTCAGACATCGAGACTGGTCTTATAATGTTTTAAATTGTCCATTTAAAATAATATTAAAAATGCACGCGATTTGATGTTGCCTCACGTCTTCAAAATCGCGTAAGTAGTGTTCAACGGGCCCTGGAGGGTAGTCTATTCAAGTGCGGATATCGAGACTGGTCTTGAAATTTTTCAAATTGTCCATTTAAAATAATATAAAAAATGCACGGGGTTTGATGCTGACTAACGTTTTCAAAATCGCATAAGTAATCTTCAGAGGGCCCTGGAGGGCAGTCTATTCAAGTGCGGACATCGAGACTCGTCATAAAATGTTTCAAATTGTCCATTTAAAATAATGTAAAAAATGCACGCAACTTGATGTTGCCTAACGTCATCAAAATCGCATAAGTAGTCTTCAGCGGGCCCTGGAGGGCAGTTTACTCAAGTGCGGACATCGAGATTGGTCTTAAAATGTTTCAAATTGTCCATTTAAAATAATATCAAAAATGCACGCAACTTGATGTTGCCTAACGTCATCAAAATAGCATAAGTAATCTTCAGCGGGCCCTGGAGGGCAGTCTATTCAAGTGCGGACATCGAGACTGGTCTTAAAATTTTTAAAATTGTCCATTTAAAATAATATCAAAAATGCACGGGATTTGATGTTGCTTAACATCTTCAAAATGACCGTTGAGGAATCATCGATTTTCGTGCAGGGCGATGTATTAAAGTGCGAGCGACGACACAGGTCTTAAAAATCGTTAACAAATTTATTAAAAATAATATCAAAAATGCACGCGATTTGCTGTTCCCTAACGTCTTCAATATCGCCTAAGTAATCTTCAGCGGGCCCTGGAGGGCAGTCTATTCAAGTGCGGACATCGAGACTGGTCTTGAAATTTCTCAAATTATCCATTTAAGATAATATCCAAAATGAACGCGATTTGATATTGCCTAACGTCTTCAAAATCGCCTAAGTAGTCTTCAGCGGGCCCTGCAGGGCAGTCTATTCAAGTGCGGACAACAACACTGGTCTAAAAATGTTTCAAATGGTCCATTTAAAATACTATCAGAAATGAACGCGATTTGATATTGCCTAACGTCATCAAAATGACCGCTGAAGAATCATCGATTTTCGTGCACGGCGATCTATTGAAGTGCGAGCGACGAGACAGGTCTTAAAAATCGTTAACAAATTTATTAAAAATAATATCAAAAATGAACGCGATTTGATGTTGCCTAACGTCATCAAAATCGCATAAGTAATGTTCAACGGGCCCTGGAGGGTAGTCTATTCAAGTGCGGATATCGAGACTGGTCTTGAAATTTTTCAAATTGTCCATTTAAAATAATATAAAAAATGCACGGGGTTTGATGCTGACTAACGTTTTCAAAATCGCCTAAGTAATCTTCAGAGGGCCCTGGAGGGCAGTCCATTAAAGTGCGGACATCGAGACTGGTCTTAACATTTTTCAAATTTTCCAATATAATAAGATAAAAAATGCACGGGATTTGATGTTGCCTAATATCTTCAAAATAGCATAAGTAATCTTCAGCGGGCCCTGGAGGGCAGTCTATTCAAGTGCGGACATCGAGACTGGTCTTAAAATTTTTCAAATTGTCCATTTAAAATAATATCAAAAATGCACGGGATTTGATGTTGCTTAACATCTTCAAAATGACTGCTGAGGAATCATCGATTTTCGTGCAGGGCGATCTATTGAAGTGCGAGCGACGACACAGGTCTTAAAAATCGTTAACAAATTTATTAAAAATAATATCAAAAATGCACGCGATTTGCTGTTCCCTAACGTCCTCAAAATCGCATAAGTAATCTTCAGCGGGCCCTGGAGGGCAGTTTACTCAAGTGCGGACATCGAGATTGGTCTTAAAATGTTTCAAATTGTCCATTTAAAATAATATCAAAAATGCACTGGATTTGATGTTGCCTAACGTCTTCAAAATCGCCTAAGTAATCTTCAGCGGGCCCTGGAGGGCAGTCTATTCAAGTGCGGACATCGAGACTGGTCTTAAAATTTTTCAAATTGTCCATTTAAAATAATATCAAAAATGCACGGGATTTGATGTTGCTTAACATCTTCAAAATGACTGCTGAGGAATCATCGATTTTCGTGCAGGGCGATCTATTGAAGTTCGAGCGACGACACAGGTCTTAAAAATCGTTAACAAATTTATTAAAAATAATATCAAAAATGCACGCGATTTGATGTTGCCTAACGTCATCAAAATCGCATAAGTAATCTTCAGCGGGCCCTGAAGGGCAGTCTATTCAAGTACGGACATCGAGACTGGCTTTAAAATTTTTAAAATTGTCCATTTAAAATAATATCAAAAATGCACGGGATTTGATGTTGCCTAACGTCTTCAAAATCGCATAAGTAATCTTCAGCGGGCCCGGGCGGGCAGTCTATTAAAGTGCGGACATCGAGACTGGTCTTAACATTTTTCAAATTTTCCAATATAATAAGATAAAAAATGCACGGGATTTGATGGGAGGGCAGTCTATTAAAGTGCGGACATCGAGACTGGTCTTAACATTTTTCAAATTTTCCAATATAATAAGATAAAAAATGCACGGGATTTGATGTTGCTTAACGTCTTCAATATCGCCTAAGTAATCTTCAGCGGGACCTGGAGTGCAGTCTATTCAAGTGCGGACATCGAGACTGGTTATAAAATGTTTCAAATTTTCCATTTAAAATAATATCAAAAATGCATGCGATTTGATGTTGCCTAACGTCATCAAAATGACCGCTGAGGAATCATCGATTTTCGTGCAGGGCGATCTATTTAAGTGCGAGCGACGACACAGGTCTTAAAAATCGTTAACAAATTTATTAAAAATAATATCAAAAATGCACGGGATTTGATGTTGCCTAATATCTTCAAAATCGCATAAGTAGTCTTCAGCGGGCCCTGGAGGGCAGTCTATTAAAGTGCGGACATCGAGACTGGTCTTAAAATTTTTAAAATTGTCCATTTAAAATAGTATCAAAAATGCACGGGATTTGATGTTGCCTAACGTCTTCAAAATCGCATAAGTAATCTTCAGCGGGCCCTGGAGGGCAGTCTATTAAAGTGCAGACATCGAGACTGGTCTTATAATGTTTCAAATTGTCCATTTAAAATAATATCAAAAATGCACGGGATTTGATGTTGCCTAACGACTTCAAAATCGCATAAGTAATCTTTAGCGGGCCCTGGAGGGCAGTCTATTAAAGTTCAGACATCGAGACTGGTCTTATAATGTTTTAAATTGTCCATTTAAAATAATATTAAAAATGCACGCGATTTGATGTTGCCTAACGTCATCAAAATCGCATAAGTAGTCTTCAGCGGGCCCTGGAGGGCAGTCTATTCAAGTGCGGACATCGAGACTCGTCATAAAATGTTTCAAATTGTCCATTTAAAATAATGTAAAAAATGCACGCAACTTGATGTTGCCTAACGTCATCAAAATCGCATAAGTAGTCTTCAGCGGGCCCTGGAGGGCAGTCTATTCAAGTGCGGACATCGAGACTGGTCTTGAAATTTTTCAAATTATCCATTTAAGATTATATCAAAAATGAACGCGATTTGATATTGCCTAACGTCATCAAAATGACCGCTGAGGAATCATCGATTTTCGTGCAGGGCGATCTATTGAAGTGCGAGCGACGACACAGGTCTTAAAAATCGTTAACAAATTTATTAAAAATAATATCAAAAATGCACGCGATTTGCTGTTCCCTAACGTCCTCAAAATCGCATAAGTAATCTTCAGCGGGCCCTGGAGGGCAGTTTACTCAAGTGCGGACATCGAGATTGGTCTTAAAATGTTTCAAATTGTCCATTTAAAATAATATCAAAAATGCACTGGATTTGATGTTGCCTAACGTCTTCAAAATCGCCTAAGTAATCTTCAGCGGGCCCTGGAGGGCAGTCTATTCAAGTGCGGACATCGAGACTGGTCTTAAAATTTTTCAAATTGTCCATTTAAAATAATATCAAAAATGCACGGGATTTGATGTTGCTTAACATCTTCAAAATGACTGCTGAGGAATCATCGATTTTCGTGCAGGGCGATCTATTGAAGTTCGAGCGACGACACAGGTCTTAAAAATCGTTAACAAATTTATTAAAAATAATATCAAAAATGCACGCGATTTGATGTTGCCTAACGTCATCAAAATCGCATAAGTAATCTTCAGCGGGCCCTGAAGGGCAGTCTATTCAAGTACGGACATCAAGACTGGCTTTAAAATTTTTAAAATTATCCATTTAAAATAATATCAAAAATAAACGGGATTTGATGTTGCCTAACGTCTTCAAAATCGCATAAGTAATCTTCAGCGGGCCCGGGCGGGCAGTCTATTAAAGTGCGGACATCGAGACTGGTCTTAACATTTTTCAAATTTTCCATTATAATAAGATAAAAAATGCACGGGATTTGATGTTGCCTAATATCTTCAAAATAGCATAAGTAATCTTCAGCGGGCCCTGGAGGGCAGTCTATTCAAGTGCGGACATCGAGACTGGTCTTAAAATTTTTCAAATTGTCCATTTAAAATAATATCAAAAATGCACGGGATTTGATGTTGCCTAACGTCTTCAAAATCGCATAAGTAATCTTCAGCGGGCCCTGGAGGGTAGTCTATTCAAGTGCGGATATCGAGACTGGTCTTGAAATTTTTCAAATTGTCCATTTAAAATAATATAAAAAATGCACGGGGTTTGATGCTGACTAACGTTTTCAAAATCGCCTAAGTAATCTTCAGAGGGCCCTGGAGGGCAGTCTATTCAAGTGCGGACATCGAGACTCGTCATAAAATGTTTCAAATTGTCCATTTAAAATAATATAAAAAATGCACGCAACTTGATGTTGCCTAACGTCATCAAAATCGCATAAGTAGTCTTCAGCAGGCCCTGGAGTTCAGTCTACTTAAGTGCGGACATCGAGACTGGTTTTAAAATGTTTCAAATTGTCCATTTAAAATAATGTCAAAAATGCACGCGATTTGATGTTGCCTCACGTCTTCAAAATCACATAAGTAGTCTTCACCGGGCCCAGGAGGGCAGTCTATTCAAGTGCGGACATCGAGACTGGTCTTAAAATTGTTCAAATTATCCATTTAAAATAATATCAAAAAAGCACGCGGTTTGATGTTGCCTCACGTCTTCAAAATCGCGTAAGTAGTCTTCAACGGGCCCTGTAGGGCAGTCTATTAAAGTGCGGACATCGAGACTGGTTTTAACATTTTTCAAATTTTCCATTATAATAATATCAAAAATGCACGGGATTTGATGTTGCCTAATATCTTCATAATCGCCTAAGTAATCTTCAGAGGGCCCTGGAGGGCAGTCTATTCAAGTGCGGACATCGAGACTCGTCATAAAATGTTTCAAATTGTCCATTTAAAATAATATAAAAAATGCACGCAACTTGATGTTGCCTAACATCTTCAAAATGACCGCTGAGGAATCATCGATTTTCGTGCAGGGCGATCTATTTAAGTGCTAGCGACGATACAGGTCTTAAAAATCATTAAAAAATTCATTAAAAATAATATCAAAAATGCACGCGATTTGATGTTGCCTAACGTCATCAAAATCGCATAAGTAATCTTCAGCGGGCCCTGGAGGGCAGTTTACTCAAGTGCGGACATCGAGATTGGTCTTAAAATGTTTCAAATTGTCCATTTAAAATAATATCAAAAATGCACGCGATTTGATGTTGCCTAACGTCTTCAAAATCGCCTAAGTAATCTTCAGCGGGCCCTGGAGGGCAGTCTATTAAAGTGCGGACATCGAGACTGGTCTTAACATTTTTCAAATTTTCCATTATAATAATATCAAAAATGCACGGGATTTGATGTTGCCTAATATCATCAAAATCGCATAAGTAATCTTCAGCGGGCCCTGGACGGCAGTCTATTCAAGTGCGGACATCGAGACTGGTCATAAAATTTTTCAAATTGTCCATTTAAAATAATATATAAATGCACGGGATTTGATGTTGCTTAACGTCTTCAAAATCGCCTAAGTAATCTTCAGCGGGCCCTGGAGGGCAGTCTATTCAAGTGCGGACATCGAGACTGGTCTTAAATTTTTCAAATTATCCATTTAAGATAATATCAAAAATGAACGCGATTTGATATTGCCTAACGTCATCAAAATGACCGCTGAGGAATCATCGATTTTCGTGCAGGGCGATCTATTTAAGTGCGAGCGACGACACAGGTCTTAAAAATCGTTAAAAAATTCTTTAAAAATAATATCAAAAATGCACGCTATTTGATGTTGCCTAATATCTTCAAAATAGCATAAGTAATCTTCAGCTAGCCCTGGAGGGCAGTCTATTCAAGTGCGGACATCAAGACTGGCCATAAAATGTTTCAAATTGTCCATTTAAAATAATATCAAAAATGCACGCGATTTGATGTTGCCTAACGTCATCAAAATGACCGCTGTAGAATCATCGATTTTCGTGCAGGGCGATCTATTGAAGTGCGAGCGACGAGATAGGTCTTAAAGCTCGTTAAAAAATTCATTAAAAATAAAATAAAAAATGCACGCGATTTGATGTTGCCTATCGTCTTTAAAATCGCATAAGTATTCTTCAGCGGGCCCTGGAGGGCAGTCGATTCAAGTGCGGACATCGAGACTGATCTTGAAATTTTTCAAATTATCCATTTAAGATAATATCAAAAATGCACGCGATTTGATGTTGCCTCACGTCTTCAAAATCGCGTAAGTAGTCTTCAACGGGCCCTGGAGGGTAGTCTATTCAAGTGCGGACATCGAGACTGGTCTTTAATTTTTCAAATTGTCCATTTAAAATAATATAAAAAATGCACGGGGTTTGATGCTGACTAACGTTTTCAAAATCGCCTAAGTAGTCTTCAGCGGGCCCTGGAGTGCAGTCTATTCAAGTGCGGACATCGAGACTGGTTATAAAATGTTTCAAATTGTCCATTTAAAATAATATCAAAAATGCATGCGATTTGATGTTGCCTAACGTCATCAAAATGACCGCTGAAGAATCATCGATTTTCGTGCATGGCGATCTATTGAAGTGCGAGCGACGAGACAGGTCTTAAAAATTGTTAAAAAATTCATTAAAAATAATATCAAAAATGCACGCGATTTGATGTTGCCTAACGTCATCAAAATCGCATAAGTAATCTTCAGCGGGCCCTGGAGGGCACTTTATTCAAGTGCGGACATCGAGACTGGTCTTGAAATTTTTCAAATTATCCATTTAAGATAATATAAAAAATGAACGCGATTTGATATTGCCTAACGTCATCAAAATGACCGCTGAAGAATCATCGATTTTCGTGCACGGCGATCTATTGAAGTGCGAGCGACGAGACAGGTCTTAAAAATTGTTAAAAAATTCATTAAAATTAATATCAAAAATGCACGCGATTTGATGTTGCCCAACGTCTTCAAAATTGCATAAGTAGTCTTCAGCGGGCCCTGGAGGGTAGTCTATTCAAGTGCGGATATCGAGACTGGTCTTGAAATTTTTCAAATTGTCCATTTAAAATAATATAAAAAATGCACGGGGTTTGATGCTGACTAACGTTTTCAAAATCGCCTAAGTAATCTTCAGAGGGCCCTGGAGGGCAGTCTATTCAAGTGCGGATATCGAGACTGGTCTTTAATTTTTCAAATTGTCCATTTAAAATAATATAAAAAATGCACGGGGTTTGATGTTGCCTCACGTCTTCAAAATCGCGTAAGTACTCTTCAACGGGCCCTGTAGGGCAGTCTATGCAAGTGCAGACATCGAGACTGGTCTCAAAATATTTCCAATTGTCCATTTAAAATAATATCAAAAATGCACGCGATTTGATGTTGCCTAACGTCATCAAAATCGCATAAGTAGTCTTCAGCAGGCCCTGGAATTCAGTCTACTTAAGTGCGGACATCGAGACTGGTTTTAAAATGTTTCAAATTGTCCATTTAAAATAATATCAAAAATGCATGCGATTTGATGTTGCCTAACGTCATCAAAATGACCGCTGAAGAATCATCGATTTTCGTGCACGGCGATCTATTGAAGTGCGAGCGACGAGACAGGTCTTAAAAATTGTTAAAAAATTCATTAAAAATAATTTCAAAAATGCACGCGATTTGATGTTGCCCAACGTCTTCAAAATTGCAGAAGTAGTCTTCAGCGGGCCCTGGAGGGCAGTCTATTCAAGTGCGGATATCGAGACTGGTCTTGAAATTTTTCAAATTGTCCATTTAAAATAATATCAAAAATGCACGGTATTTGATGTTGCCTAATATCTTCAAAATAGCATAAGTAATCTTCAGCGGGCCCTGGAGGGCAGTCTATGCAAGTGCGGACATCGAGACTAGTCTTAAAATATTTCCAATTTTCCATTTAAAATAATATCAAACATGCACGCGATTTGATGTTGCCTAACGTCTTCAAAATCGCATAAGTAATCATCAGCAAGCCCTGGAATGCCGTCTACTTAAGTGCGGACATCGAGACTGGTTTTAAAATATTTCAAAATTTCCATTATAATTATATCAAAAATGCACGGGATTTGATGTTGCTTAACGTCTTCAATATCGCCTAAGTAATCTTCAGCGGGCACTGGGGGGCAGTCTATTCAAGTGCGGACATCGACACTGGTCTTAAAATTTTTTAAATTGTCCATTTAAAATAATATAAAAAATGCACGGGATTTGATGTTGCTTAACGTCTTCAATATCGCCTAAATAATCTTCAGCGGGCCCTGGAGGGCAGTCTATTCAAGTGCGGACATCGAGACTGGTCTTGAAATTTCTCAAATTATCCATTTAACATAATATAAAAAATGCATGCGATTTGGTGTTGCCTAACGTCATGAAAATCGCGTAAGTTGTCCTCAACGGGCTCTGGAGGGTAGTCTATTCAAGTACGGATATCGAGACTGGTCTTGAAATTTTTCAAATTGTCCATTTAAAATAATATAAAAAATGCACGGGGTTTGATGCTGACTAACGTTTTCAAAATCGCCTAAGTATTCTTCAGCGTGCCCTGGAGGGCAGTCTATTCAAGTGCGGACATCGAGACTGGTCATAAAATTTTTAAAATTGTCCATTTAAAATAATATCAAAAATGCACGCGATTTGCTGTTCCCTAACGTCTTCAATATCGCCTAAGTAATCTTCAGCGGGCCCTGGAGGGCAGTCTATTCAAGTGCGGACATCGAGACTGGTCTTGAAATTTCTCAAATTATCCATTTAAGATAATATCCAAAATGAACGCGATTTGATATTGCCTAAAGTCATCAAAATGACCGCTGAGGAATGATCGATTTTCGTGCAGGGCGATCTATTTAAGTGCGAGCGACGGCACAGGTCTTAAAAATCGTTAAAAAAATTATTAAAAATAATATCAAAAATGCACGCGATTTGATGTTGCCTAACGTCCTTAAAATGACCGCTGAGGAATGATCGATTTTCGTGCAGGGCGATCTATTTAAGTGCGAGCGACGGCACAGGTCTTAAAAATCGTTAAAAAAATTATTAAAAATAATATCAAAAATGCACGCGATTTGATGTTGCCTAACGTCATTAAAATGACCGCTGAAGAATCATCGATTTTCGTGCAGGGCGATCTATTGAAGTGCGAGCGACGAGACAGGTCTTAAAAATTGTTAAAAAATTCATTAAAAATAATATCAAAAATGCACGCGATTTGATGTTGCCTAATATCTTCAAAATCGCATAAGTAATCTTCAGCGGGCCCTGGAGGGCAGTCTATTAAAGTGCAGACATCGAGACTCGTCATAAAATGTTTCAAATTGTCCATTTAAAATAATATAAAAAATGCACGCAACTTGATGTTGCCTAACGTCATCAAAATCACATAAGTAGTCTTCAGCAGGCCCTGGAGTTCAGTCTACTTAAGTGCGGACATCGAGACTGGTTTTAAAATGTTTCAAATTGTCCATTTAAAATAATGTCAAAAATGCACGCGATTTGATGTTGCCTCACGTCTTCAAAATCACATAAGTAGTCTTCACCGGGCCCAGGAGGGCAGTCTATTCAAGTGCGGACATCGAGACTGGTCTTGAAATTTTTCAAATTATCCATTTAAAATAATATCAAAAAAGCACGCGGTTTGATGTTGCCTCACGTCTTCAAAATCGCGTAAGTAGTCTTCAACGGGCCCTGTAGGGCAGTCTATTAAAGTGCGGACATCGAGACTGGTCTTAACATTTTTCAAATTTTCCATTATAATAATATCAAAAATGCACGGGATTTGATGTTGCCTAATATCTTCATAATCGAATAAGTAATCTTCAGCGGGCCCTGGAGGGCAGTCTATTCAAGTGCGGACATCGAGACTGGTCTTAAAATTTTTCAAATTGTCCATTTAAAATAATATCAAAAATGCACGGGATTTGATGTTGCTTAACATCTTCAAAATGACCGCTGAGGAATCATCGATTTTCGTGCAGGGCGATCTATTGAAGTGCGAGCGACGACACAAGTCTTAAAAATCGTTAACAAATTTATTAAAAATAATATCAAAAATGCACGCGATTTGATGTTGCCTAACGTCTTCAAAATCGCATAAGAAATCTTCAGCGGGCCCTGTAGGGCACTCTATTCAAGTTCGGACATCGAGACTGGTCTTAATATGTTTCAAATTTTCCATTTAACATAATATCAAAAATGCATGCGATTTGATGTTGCCTAACGTCATCAAAATCGCATAAGTAGTCTTCATCGGGCCCTGTAGGGCAGTCTATTCAAGTGCGGACATCGAGACTGGTCTTTAATTTTTCAAATTGTCCATTTATAATAATATAAAAAATGCACGGGGTTTGATGCTGACTAACGTTTTCAAAATCGCCTAAGTAGTCTTCAGCGGGCCCTGGAGTGCAGTCTATTCGCTATTTCGCTAAATTTGGTTATGCTCACTTATGACGGCTGCCAAGTATTGGGCGAACTTGATAGAACAATTGAAGGTTTGTTTTACTCGCGTTTAAAACTTTAAACGTTTCAAACCTCTGTGCTAGAGCATATTATTAACCCCTTCATTAATTTCTGGTATTATTTTTTCATTTTTATCATTCTCACAACTCACGGCATTACACGCCGGAACATCGCAAGACAACGACTTAACGTGTCTACTATATCCATAGTTAACCTCATACTCCTCGTCATAAATCATAGTATATACTTCATTATTCACATTTACCCAATTATCATTATCTACATTTACACATATATCCTTGTTAACATTATTATTAACTTTTTCACAAATATTTTCATTACAATTGTTACCATTTTTACACATATCATTATTCATATTATCATTATTATAATTACCACAAATATCATAAACATTTTCACATATATTATGATCATTTTCACAATTCACATAAGCATCATTATTAATATCATCATTATTAATTTCGTAATATTCATGGTTCAGATCATCATCATTACCTTCTAGTATATTATCATAAATTATCTCGTTATTTTTCATCAAATTATTTCTTTCATTATTATCATTATTTAATATTTCATTTGTTACATTATCATACATTACATTATCATCCCCCTCTTTTCTTACATCATCATTATTTCTATTAAAATTTTTTTTTTTTCTATGATTTATGACGAAGACATATGTGGCCTCGTCATCGTTCGAGAATAATATGCTACTCGCAGGGTCAAGTGCAAATTGTATATTGTCATTTTTTATCGGTTTACTTGCCCACCTTATTTCTCGTTCAGAATAATTTAAAATCGTGTCGTATCATACATGAAAATCGTTGCCTAAAATAATTTGCGTTGACAGGTGGGGAATTACAAGGAAAGCATGGTCAGTCATTACGTCGTCAATTTTAAATTGCCAAGACTTGTGTCTTTATTGTCGTAGCCTTTCTCACAATCGCTGTGGTTATCAGCAGATTGGTTACTGGTAACTCCGGAATATTACCAGTGTGAGAAATTTGTCGGTAGAAATCTTCGGAAATGTCAGTTATTTGCCTGCCTGAGTCAATTAAAGACCATAATTCCCTGCCGCATATATTCAACTTTATATGCGGACTATTAAATTCCCCGCGACTTTCACGTACGACATTGTTGCCAAGTTTGTTTTCCAATTCTGAAGCGAAGTTATAATCGCGACGCGCTGTTGGGGCGTGATACAACGCGCCGGTCGTTAGTTTAAATCTTGATTTCGTCGGTATTGTACCTCGTCATTTCGCGAATTAAAATGTCGGTTTTCGAAATTAGGTGGCAGATACCGAAAGTCCGGAAGCGAAATCCGCTCCTGACGATGCTCCCCGCGTGGCGAGTTACGTGGATTTTTCAGATTCATTTTATTCTCGCGCATGTATGGATTTTTACGACGATTTTCTTCATCTGATCAAATGTGCCTTAATCCAACCGTCCTTTGCGGGTGATTTGCATAGTTATTAGTCTTACTTTCTTTATCTTTTTTGATAGCGTCCAATTCCGTTAGAGTCTCGCCTATTCCCTCAGTATCGTTATTCTGTAAGGGAGCAAGCGATTCTCTAACGGAAAACGGTAGTTGTTGCGTTATTGTGTAATTTATTTCAAACTCAGTCATTTTTGGGATAAAATACATTGCTTGTTTTCTTTGTTTATAAAAATAACCATGCAAATCACCGTCAGAAGTGCGATATCGGTCATATCTCCATTTTTTTTTGGATTCGAGTTGTATAGAAATTGAATAAAATTTGTCAATAAATAATTTTTTAAAATCGTCATAACATTCAAAATTTTGAATTTCAAACCACATTTTGGCTTTACTCTCCAGTGTGCTTTCAACGAACAATAATTTTCGGATTCCTTAGATGTTTTTTATTTTGAAGTAACGATCCTGTTGTTTCCGGCGATACGTTGCGGGTTTCATCTTCGTGAAACAACGGCATTTTTTAATCGTTTTTTCTTTTGTTCGTAAAATTTAAATTTTTGTATTTGTTTTTCGTTATTCTACCTGTTTTTTATTGTGGCACAGTATTAAATTTTTCCATGCAATGACCAGTGTTTCGTTATTTTTTCCACGTGGTTTCTCGATAAGTGTATTTTTTTTTCTTTTCGAGTCCTTTAGTTGAGAGCCATTGTAAATGATTTTACGTATTTTGTCCTCTAACAGAGGTCACAGGACAAAACATATTTTTTGGTATCTCGATGCATTCCTCTCCAATAAAAAAATTTCTATAAGTGTTCTTCAATTTTATAAACCCCGAGATGACCCAATCTGTCGTGAACATATTTCACAAAATGAGTACGCAGCTGCCTTGGGACAACAACCTGCCATTGCTCTTGTCCACTCGATTTGTGAAATAATATTTCGTCATTCACGTGGTAAAATGTATTACTCGGATCGTCCTTATATATATTAATTAATTTAACAATATCGTCATTCTCGCGTTGCCATTTTATCAAAGTTTTCATGTCGCCTTTTAAGTCCGTTTTCTTCAAGCGACAGACTGTCATGCCCAAAGCAGATTCATATAAATTTGTACTTCCATCCTGAGTCGATGCTATCATGATCCTTTTATCGGTCTCTACTCCAAATTTTCCCTCTAGATTCCGACTCAAAAAGTCCGCCATTACATTTTCGAATCCTTTAATATGAGATACCGAGAAGATGTATTACTGCAACAAAAGTCCCCAACGTAACGGCAGTGATTCTGAAACATGCTGGATCCCAAAAATGTCAAACTTTTGTGATCCGTCATGATTTCAAAGTGCACCCCAATTAAGTACGTTCGGAATTTTGTCACAGAATACACGATGGACAGTAATTCCTTCTCGGTCATAGTATATTTGATCTCTGCTTGATTAAGGCATCGACTCACGATGGAAATAATTCGACGATTATTATGTTCATCAAACTGTAGAAGCACACCCCCAATACCATGATCGCTCGCATCAGCCTGAACATAACATTTACTATTTGGAATGATGTGGTGGAGACTCGGACCTGTCATAAAATTCCTTTTCAGGTTATCAAATGCTTCCGTATGTCTGCTCGTCCATTTCCATGTTGCATCTTTCTTTAATAATTCTCGAAAGGGGTCCACAGTGGTACTATGATTGGGGCTGAATTCTCTATAATAATTACAAACCCCTAAGAACCGCTGTAGTTCCTTAACATTTTACGGTTCGTTAAAATCCCGAATATCTTTTAATTTTTCCGGATCCGGATTAACCCCCTCGCGAGAAATTATAAAGCCCAAGAAGGGGATCATATTTTTAAAAAATTCGCATTTTGCAATATTCAGCCTGAAATTGCGCTCGAATAGTCTGCAAAAGTTTTTCTAAGCTATTAAAGTGGGCGTCAAATGACTTAGCCCCCACTAGCAAATCGTCAATATATATTGCTGTCTCTTTTTCCGAACAACCACGACGTGGATACCGCAATCCGGACCTTCAAAAATTGAAACCACGAGATATCTGCGCTGTTCTACGGAAAACTTTGATCAATCCGGTCGAAGTTCAAAGGTGAGCGTAATCCACTCTCCATATTCCATAACAAGGAACAAAATTAGTCATCCGCTTCTCCTTTTTGAGGATTCCAAAAGTGCAGCAAGCAGAGACGGCTATAGAGAAAAAAAGGTACCCTGGGAGACGCTCACCAACCAATCTATGATCTACTTCGACCGGCGGATTTTGGACGGTCCTCAGGACAATACACAATAATGACGAAGAAGAGAAACTACTACTGGACGCAGCATCACCGAAGCAGATAAGAAGATAGTGCTTCTTCTCTCCACGTAAATGCGGTGAAAGCGGTATGTCAAACGTGTTATGTCAATGTTATTTTATCCGCCTAATTTATGGATATTCGATTTTATTTTATCCGCGTAAGTTATTCGTATTCGACTTTATTTTAGATAGATAGAGATAGATAATATTTATTCCCATAAAAAGAAAATATATATTCTGTTGGGAAGGAGTTACATTGTGGCAGGACAGAAAAGCGGTATATCTGTAAAAATACAAAAAAAAAATATAAGCGTGAGGGGAGCAGGTTATAAGCTAAGGTATAAAGCAGAATGAATCATACGCTACAGACGCGAAACATACAGACTAGGGGTTCAGTAAGAACGCTCTCCCTTTAAAGCAGTTTTTAACATAAAAATACAGCATTTTCGATGCCTCTAAATCCTGCGTAGCGACTAAGAAAGGTAGCAAGTTGGAGGTCTAACATTTCAGCTCTTTTTGGTTGTCAAATATATATATAGAATCGCGACACGCCTTAGTCTGAGGACATTCACTTAAAATGTGGTAGAGAGAGTCAAAGGCATAGAAATTACAAAGGGGACAGCTGGCAGCCGGGTCAAAGCTGTACTGGACGCGATCGAGGGTAAAAGTATACGAATAGCGAGTAGCCGTTCGCAATTGCATTTTAACACGCACGTAAGATATTGGACATCGGTTTGGATACTCATTGACAAAGCAGTCAGCGAAAACTCTGAATATCGGGAATTGGATGGACGCAGAATTGTAATATCGCTGGACATCGTTCGTACGCTGCTGATGCGCAAAATGGTGGCAGATTTGCTCTAGGTTTGCTTCCCAAAAGTCCGCTGTCAAGTTGGTGCACAGATCGGCATGCCGTGGAGAGCACAATACGCTCCTTAGTTGCGAAACCCAGTTGTAAGCAACCGGGTTGTTTGGCCCTTGGCTCAATTCGGCAAGACGTAAGAAACCCATTCGTGGTAAACTGCAAGGGGGTTGCTTCAGGAAACGTACAACTAATGACATCGCACGTTTAGTGATCTCCACCGAAATTGGATAGAGCCCGAGTTCTAGGCGTATAAGGTAGGCAGGTGTTTTCCTAGGCAAGCAGTAACGGCGCTTAAAAAACTCGACTTGAATTGCTTCCAATCCGTCGAAATATTGTAAGGCCCAGCAGGGGGCAGCGTAGAGCAACACGGACACGATCGTAGCTTGGTAAAGCTTGAGAGCACCGGACCACGCGTCTGCCCTTGCCGAGGCTGTTATGGCAAGGGCAGAAGGAGTCGCTTGCCGCGTTCTCACTATTGCGTCGTCGGCCGCTTTGAGACCCTTTGCTGACGATGAGACTAAAATGCCCAGATAGCGGTAGGTTGGAACAATTTCCATCGTCCTTCCTGCAAAATAGAATTGCCTCGAGTTTGCTTCAAGACGACCACCCTTCCTGAAGATAACTATCTGAGTTTTTTTGGTATTCACCACTAGGCCATTTAAATTACAGTAGTCGTTAAGAATTCGGAGCTTAAGTCTAAGGTCGGCAGGTGAATAGGCAAAAATCGTCATATCGTCAGCAAAAAGCAACAGCAGAAGATTAAAGAGACGCGTATAGTCAATGCCTCGCACACCACGGTCCCGAAAGAATGAGAGAATATCGGCTAGAAATAAAATAAAAAGAAGCGGACTTAAAATTTCGCCCTGGAGAACACCCGCCGTCACCCTAAACGAGTCTGAAGGTGATTCGCCGCTGTTAGTCATGAATGTGGCTTTGCCATACATTGCATTCAGTAAACGGATAAGTTTGGCGCTTAAGCCGTAAGCGTACAGTTTCTGCCACAGGAGATCGTGGGGGACGGAATCAAATGAGCGCCTAAAATCATCGAACAGAGCGTAACATTTCCCAGCTCGGTCTCTGAGGAGTATCTGCGCGGCTGCTATTAGGGTGAAAATGTTATCAACCGTCGAACGGCCCCTCCTAAAACCCGATTGCTCGTTTGGCAGAATATTAATGTGATTTGCCCATGATTCCATCCTTTCCAAGATACTCTGTGACAGAAGTTTCGCTAGCGCATTAGTTATAGCTATCGCTCTAAAATTCTCTGGATTCGCTGGATCACCTTTTTTGAAGAGCATGAAGAAACTGGCGCTCATCCAGCCCTCAGGTATTTGTTCGTACATAAAGATATAGTTTAAAATATGAAGGGTGATCCGACGCCATTCCCCCTCCAAGAGCTTAAGGAGCTCCGCTGGAAGACCGTCAGAACCAATTGCCTTTCCGGATTTCAGTCTCCTTATGCTATCCAAAAGTTCTCGTTCCACAATTGGAATATCTAAAAATTGGTCATAAGTGCCAAAATAGGAAGTCATTAGCGGCAACTTAGACGGGAAAAGGAGTGCCAGATGAGCGTTCCAGGATGCGGTAAAAACCATGTGAGAACGAGAGGAGGGACCCCTCCTAAGCCTGCGGATCGTAGCCCAGAATGCACTGGCATCCTTAACCCCGGCAAAGCTGTCCGCAACTTTGTCGGCATATTGCTTTTTAGACAACCGTATAGTTTTGCAATAGCTTCGATTCGCCGCTAGATATATTGACTCTGACTGTGGGGAAACATTACGCCGTAAGACAGTTAAGGCTCGATTCAAGGCTTTCCGCGCTTGTCTGCAGTTCACATCGAACCATGGCATTTTCGGACAGGACACCTGGGAACTTTTGTGTAAGTCGCGTAAAAGACCTGCGCTCAGGGCTGAGTTAATCAGGCCAGTAGTGAAGGAAGGAAGAATCGTATCGACTCAAATATTTTCTTTAATTTCGAAGCGAGGAGAGGACCTATTTAGAAGCTCTTGGAATTTGCTACTAGTTGCAGGCGTATTAAGAATCTTTCTTCCTCCACCATAACAAGACTCAGTTGGCGGCGCTTCCTATTCCGTGAGCGACAAACGTAATTTTAGTAAAACAGAGAGATGGTCAGTGACGCCTGGTTCGGTACCGATTTCGAGGTCTTGGACATATTGTAGGGAATTGCCAGAGATCCAGACAAGATCGACTAGACTACGGCCACGCTCGCTCAAAAAGGTAAAACCGGCCGGAAAATCAGCGCTCGTGCGACCATTCAGCAGAACCAGATTATTATCCCGCATAAAGTTGTAAAGTATTATGCCTCTCTGGTTTGTTCTTGGGTCGGACGAACGCCGTTCACAATGGAGGAACGTGCTGGCAAAAAATTCAGAAAAATCGCAGTTGAGGTCCAGGGTGCCCACCCAAGAGTTAAAGTCACCGCCAAGTACAAAAATAGCTTGTGGATAAAGTGAGAGGAACTTGTCAATGCTGGCTTGTAAGGTGTCTAATAACGGGATAAGTATGGTATCTGGAGAAAAGTAAAAAGAGCCTAAAATTAAGTGGGACGGAAATGTTTTGATAACTGTAAAGATCCAATTGGCGGTGACCTCAAGAACCTCGGGGGAACCCCGCCTCGGAATTGTCGTAAGTAGACCTCCACTAAACCTACTCCTTGCGCCATCCCGGACGGCGGGAGAGTTGACGATGAGATGATCTTGAAGAAGCGGAAGAGCGATGTCATCAGGTCTCCAGGTTTCCGAAAAATTCAGAATAGTCGCGGCCGTGACATTTACTGTAGATAGGCTTAGCGGGCCGTGTATATTCCAGAAGAGGATGGAAAGTTCGATGGTAGGAGCTGGTGCAGAAAGATAATCCTCATCATACCGCTGAGGAGACAGGGAGGCCGTCGATGAAGGCTGAGGCAGTAAGCGGTGTGCAAGTGCAGGAGTATACCGACGACCACCCACGGTCTTGCTTATGTCGGTGGTTAACAGCCGTTTTTTGATGTCGAAGCCCGAGGGTGAAGTGCCTGTGCATTTTTGGGAGGCTTGACGACTGCCAACTTTTCGTCGCTGGTAAATTTGTCCAGGTTATCGGACCATCTGTGGCAGACACCGTCAATTTGTACACGGCGGTGCTTTTTCAGCACTTTCTTCCCCTCCTGTAGGGCTTTCCTGGTCAATTCGCGAGCGTGGAATTCAATTTTCGATTCCTGTTTTGTGAAGTCACCCGAAATGAAGATGTTTTGGCTAGCTAGTACACGTCTTTTATTAGACAGGATGTGCGTCTTGCTCCTTCTTAAGAACGTAGGCAATGTCCACTACATTTTCAAGGTCGAAATTGGTCGATAAAAACTGCTCGACTGCAGCGGTAACATTTTCTGTTGGTTTCAACCCTGTTATTAAAATGTGTTTTTTTTGCGTGCAGCTTTGTCCTGAGATTCGATCCTAGCCGTTAATCTCTTGATTTCCTCGTCCTTTTCCTCGATCGTTTTCTTAAGGCCAGTTAGTTCACACATGACCTCGGATTTGAATGTGGTGAAAGCATTAAGAAGATGGTTAGATTCGGTTTTACGCTCTATATTTGCATCTTCGATTTTGTTGTTAACAGCATCTATTCTGGTTGACAGCCTACCAATAATGCTATCCTGCAACTTCATGTATAATATCAGGATCTATTTGACAGCTGGTACTTGATTGGGAAGGAACTTGCAGTACAGAAAAGCGCGACCTTATTTTAGCTGGTTGTATTGCGCACTTAGTTTGCTCCGTAGAAAGTTCAGGCGACCGCAGTCGCTTGGAATTTGACAGCTCGTAGTAGCGCGTGATGGGAGTTTGGGCAGGGCTACTAAGCTGCCGCCATCGCAGAGCAGTCGATGGCCGACCCGGCACAGGAGTAGTGGGTTGAGGTGGGGCGGAAAGCTCGTCCCTAGTGCGAATCGCTGCGGCAGTAGGCGTCGGCTCTAGGCTGGATGGTGAGGGAGTCCCCTCTTCGAACATGAAAAGCTCCCGGAACGTGCTGCCTCTGGTGGAGACCGGGCGGACTAGCAGCCAGCGGAGTATCAGCGGACGTGGCGGCGGAAACCAGCACACGGGATGCGCGCTGAAAAGTGCGCAAAACCGACCCTGGTTTATATCACAAACACGTGGCACGTTAAAAGTTGTAGGTTAACACGCACTTCACGCTTTTGGTTCTGAAGATAAAAATGTTCAACAGGCATGCGCGTCCACACACTCTCAGTTGCCAAAAGAGTCACAACTCACAGAACCGGCGGGGCGCGGAAAAACCTGATTTTTCCCGACATATAATGACATTTAGAGGTCATAAAGTAAGAGCACTAAGATTCGGATAGTGACAGTTTCGCTGCCGAAAACGGAACCCCGTATTCGACTTTATTTTGTCCGCGTAAGTTATTCGTATTTGACATTATTTCATCCGCGTAATTTATTCGTATGTGACTTAATTTTATCCGCGTAATTTAATCGCATTAGATGTTTATCATGAAAGTTGATGACAATATGACGTGTGAATTTTAAATGACAATTTGTATTTGAGTGATAATGTTTGTTGCGATATGGGATATAATGAAATATGAATTATGACAATTTAATGCGATGAGATGTGTGCGATTGCCCGACTCCAGTTTTTGATTATGTTATAACAAGAAAATAAATGTGTCTAATACATTTAATCCTTCTTTCCATGCAATGACCTATCATTTTACATAACATGACGAAAAAAGTATAGACAATAATTAATTAAATTGACATACAATAAAACTATTTACAACGTGTAGTGTCTCTGTATGAGAGAAATAAAAACATTGAATACCGTGGATTACAGCACCATTATAATAATGAAAAACGATGATAACTCTGAAAGTAAACGATGATAGCTCAGGCGCGTAAATTAATTGCTAAAACTTTTAATAAGAAATTCAATGGCAAAAAGGACAAAAACCAAATGGTTAATTATTTACATAATTTTATTTTGTATCGTTTCACTTGCATCGAAAGGTAAAGACCAGACACACACACACACACACACACACACACACACACACACACACACACACACACACACATACGCGCGCCCGCGCATACAGGTGATGGCAAGGGGAACCACCTGATCAAAGCACCCCGAAAACATGCAAATCCGACTGTGCAACCTCCGCAAGGTGGATCTCGGATGACGCTAACGCCAGCGGTATAAAAATAAACACTTTTCATCTTCGATTGGCATTCGTAATCGTATTTGTAATTACCTATCCACCATGTTGGACAACCGTATTGAATTCTGGACATCTGGCACCGAATATGTATTCAGTGCTGTCAAGACCTTAATTAGTTTACATTAAAAATGTCTACCTGTAGAATTCAAGTCTTTTCAAACCAACGTTTATTATATTATGCAAATTCTTTTTCAGCTTCGTGACCAGCGAACTTCAAAACCTCCGTAAACAAATTTTGGAGTAAATCGGGTAATTTTGAAAAAATGTCCAAAAATATTAAAAAATTTGTCTACTATATTGGATCTGCCATATTACATTTTGCATATCCTTCTTCAGATTTATTACCGGCAACCTCCAAAACCCCCGTAAACTAATTTTAGCATTTATCTGATGATTCTTTTTTAAATCCCGACAATTTACAGATTTTAGGCGCCATGGCGGGTCATTTTGAATCAACCTATCTTACCAATTTTCTCAAGCCTTCAGATACCAACAATTTGAACCCACAACCAATCGAATAGAACGCCAATTTTCTTTCTTACAAGCGTTTTGATCCGAACTCTCAATTTTTCTCTGGTTTCCAGCCGCCATTTTGAGTCGCCATTCAGAAATTCTGCAAAATAACTCATGGGCCCGTAAAGAGGGGTCAATAAGGAACATTTTAGCCCAAGATCACGAAAATCCCTCCATCAGAATTTTGGCCAGGCCGGTGGCCCGGTTGACAAATTTTCCCCCATATATATTTATATACAGGGTGTCCGAAAAGTATGGAAACGGTCTGTAACTTTTGAAAGAAAAGATATTTTGAAAATAGCTGAAACACGTGAAATGGTTTTTCAAAAAATCTATTTTTTCGACGGGGTCCGAGGGGGCACGACGGGGGATGAATATCTTAAATGGCAACATGGGTCGAGTGGGGGCTCATATGACAGGTCTTTTCGAGACAAATTCAAAACACTAGGCATAGATGGCGCTGCGATCAATTTTTAGCGGTCATAATCGACTTTTAAAACTTTTAATCTGGTAACTTTTAAACAAATGAAGATATCGAACATTGCCAAAATACGTGAAAAGTTTTTTCAACAAATCTATTTTTTCTGCGCAGTTCCAACCCCCCTCCCCTCCCAACGGGGGGCGTGGGCACGAGGGGGTGAATATCTTAAATGACTACATGGGTCGAGTGGGGGCTCGTGTGATAGGTCGTTTCGAGACGAATACAAAACACTATGCATAGATGCCGTTGCTTCCTTTTTTTATCTCAGAAACCAATATTCGAATCCAACATAGCATACAGAATTCTTAGCACCCTCCTCTTTAACACGGGTTTGGGACTATCAATGGCAGATTTCTGATACTTTTTTTTAAATTTTGTCCTCTCCATTATTTCACGTGTTTCAGCGATTTTCTAAAATTTTTTTCTGTCTACAGGACCGTTTCGTGAAAAGTGTGTAAACTGTCGGATATCGCGAGAAATACAGGTCGCTGAAAAAAATAATAATTTTTATTGCAGATTTCGTTTGTTCAGAAAAAGTTACTTAAATTTTACCTTATTACTATGATCGTTTTAGTGGATACATGGCGCTGTAATCATCGAAATTAAAATTGGAACCACGCAAAAAAAATAGTTTTTTTGAAAAATCGATGTTTCGACGATTTTTGAAATATCTTTTCTTTCAAAAGTTACAGGACCGTTTCCATGCTTTTCGGACACCTTGTATATATATATATATACCCACACAGCACACTCTCTTGGGGACGTCCTCGAGAGCTCTTCAGGACGTCCAAATGTCCGCTTTTATCGTCCTATTAACGTCCTCAAGGCGTTCTGTGTCCTGAGGATGTCCTGTGGACGTTAACAGGATGGTAAAAGCGGACATTTGGACCCCCTGAGGAGCTCCTGAGGACGTCCCCAGGACAGTGTACTGTGTCGGTAAATATGTCAAAAAGTATCGTGTTTGTGTTGATGTATTCGTTGTTGCGTGTTTTGTTATCAGCGATATTTCTTCCTTGTGGATATTTGTATTACGTGGTCCATTTTGCACGCGATTTGTTTGTAATTTCTCATATGTTATGATTCCGGATACAAATGCTAATGATATGGTTATTAATGTGTACGCAGCAAGTAGATATGTATATTGAATTCCTTGCATCTGGTATTGTTCGCATTTTTTATCGGATCTTTCGGTTCTGGTGTTGGATAATTTGTTTTTGATATGTGTTTTCCTTGTTATTGATTGTTGTTCCTGGTTGTATTGAGCCATGCCAGTAAGGGTGGTAGGTTCTCTATTGCGATTTTCCCATTTGGAAAGATATATTCTCCTTTGATTTGGTGTTGTTCCAGTAATTGGATTCTATCATTTTTTTTTATCAAAATTGATAAAGTATGTGTCTAAAGTTATGTATACTACTTTAATAATTATTGCATAGTATATATTGTCTCCACATGGAATTGGATTGTCCAATTTTTGCTAAATCTCTGTGTGCCTGCGTTAGGTGTTACTCCTGTCACATCTGTTGTAAATCTTGTTATGTTTTTGGTCTCGTGTACTTTTATACATGCTTCCCTTGATAGTTCATGAGAGTTAATTATTATTTTATTGATGGGTCCTCCGTTAATGCATAGTATTTTGTGGTGATATGCCATTCTTCGCAATCAAACACTTTTATAGAGTTTGCAAATTCTCGGCTAATGATTACCTTATTTATTATGCAGGCCAAAATTTGTTTTTGCACTGCTCCTGTCATCTTCTCCCTACGGAAAAGTTGTTTGTTTTTTTTTCAATCTCTGATGAGTGCATTTGGTTATTACGTTCTTAATCTAGTGTGCATGGATTTCGTTATTAAATATATCGTATATAATTCAATATTTTGTTTATTTATATATATATAACAAATTCTCGAACACCAAAACCGAAAGATCCGTTAAAAAATGCGAACAATACCAGATGCAATGAATTCAATATACATATCTACTTGCTGCGTACACATTAATAACCATATCATTAGCATTTGTATCCGGAATCATGACATACAAGAAATTACCAACAAATCGTGTGCAAAATGGACCACGTGATACAAATATCCACAAGGAAGAAATATCGCTGATAACAAAACCCGCAACAATGAGTACATCAACACAAACACGATACTTTTTGACATACACATGTAGGAATATAAGAATAAACGAGAGCGTGCAAAATAGTTCATATGCCATACCAAGAGAACCACCAACCCCAATCAATAGAACTGCAGAATCTGATATGACTTACCAGAACATCATTTAACAAAAAAAAAATCGGATCATTGTTAAACAAAAAAAAATTAATGCAAATAAAACGCTTGTTTGAAAAAACATTCAAATGTATTGAAATCAACTCCATGGTCAAACTGAATATGTTCGAGCAACTACAAGAAAAAATTACGAGAATACACAAAATAAAGGCCAACGAAGTATTATGTCACATAATCTAAATAACATAAATAGAAATAACTCAAACATATTCAACATAAGAATAAAAAGCAAAGAATTAAACAAAAAGTCATGCGAAGATCAGCGAAACTGCATAAATGGAATATGTCACAAGACAATTGATCTGGTAACAATAAATATAACACTAAAAGATTATATAGCCAAAACCAACAATAAAATTATATACCAACCAGAAGGAAGAAAATGCAAAGTAAAAAGAGGAGAATGCAATAATAAAGCAAACGGAATAATCTTTTGGAACATAAATGGCAGGATAGCCCAACTACATATTAGGCTGAACTCAAATAAAACCAAGACCAAAACGTGGCAAACGGAAGATGACAACATTTTGACTACTGCACATAAATCCGAAGTAACAGATAATAGAAACATACAAATAAAAATAGAAAATAGTATATTATGCATCAAGTGTATTTTACCGCACGAGCAGCGAGAGCAAGCACGAGTGGCCGACATAGTCGGCGATGAGTGAGGCGCTGTCGCGCGAGTGAGATGAAGCTGGGCATGCGTTACTTACGATATTTTATGCAATTCTACATTGTGAAACATGTTAATTTGCGCCCGAAAATGTCAGTGCGCGAAGAAAATTTTGCCGCAAATGTGCGAAAGCTGTGCGCAAAGTAATATTTACTTTGCGCACTGCTTAGGCACTAGTGCGGTAAAATTTACTTTGCGCAACGAATTTTAGTGCGCAAAGTCACACTTTGCACACAGAATTGCATAAATATATTATAATATCAGGAGTAGTAATCATAAGCATTCTTACAATAAGCAAAATAGTAGCAGTGACAAAGTACAAACAGCGTAAATCGCAACATCTGAGCCTATATATTACATTAGACCTTCACTCTCCTATCGAGAGAACGTTGAACCATATTTGAAGGCTCCTCTGACAGTTTCAGCAACTAAGCAGAAAACCACAACATAAATAAAAATGTCATCCCTATAAAAATATTCATCATTATTTTTATAATTATAATACACTAGTTATAAGCGTTGCTAGAGCCCAGTCGCTAAATAAGTTAACAATCTTTTAAGGCCGAAAACCCTCCTAAATTGTTAATAAACCATACGACGGGTAAATAGTCCTTGTCTTTGAAAGTAAAAGGGACAAAGAAGTGTGTTTAATGGTTATGAATCTGGTGCATAAGAACTGTATAAAATTTAAAAACGATATAACTCAGCAACAATTATTTTTCTAATTTTTATTTCCTTTTTCTTTTTCTTCTCCTCCCTTTCTCTCCTCCTTCTTCTCCAAATCTAAGCAAAGGAGAATATATTTTTCCAAATGGTAAAATCGCAGTAGAGAACCTACCACCCTTACTGGCATGGCTCAATACAACCAGGAACAACAATCAACAACAAGGAAAACACATATCAAAAACAAATTATCCAACACCAGAACCGAAAGATCCCCCTTTTTTTCTCTTCTTTCTTTTCTTCCTTATTATATTTTATTTATTCCGTAAACATCCCTACCTTATTAATGTCAAATATTTGAATAAGCTGGCGTTACCTTTATAAAAGTCAATGGAAGTATGAAACAAGAAATTTGTTTCAAACAGTTCACCTACATTTCACTGATGAGAGACAAGTAACCTAATTCTGTATAAGTGAAAGGGATATAAGAGTACATACATACAAAATTTCATTTTACAACTGTATTTTAAAAGAAAAAAGTATTTAACGCCCTTATATTGGAATAAATGATGAAAAACTATAAAGAATACAATTGTTGATTAATAACCGGAACATACCGATGGGAATAATAATCATAATGATTCAAATTATGCTATACTATTTTTTTATCATAACGGAGAAAATAATGCTGGATGGAAGAAGCAAAATGTTGGATAAAAAAAGAAAAAAAAAGTAAAAGAAAGTAAAAATGTGTTTTAAGTTCAAATCATTTTCAACTCTCGTGAAACTAATTTAAACTGAAAGAAATTTACATGGTTTTCTGAGTGCTTATCATAATTTAACGAGAAGGATGATATGAGATTAGGAAAACTCAGAGTATAGAAAATGTTAAGAAACTCGCCATTAAGTAAGGCTTGCTACAAAAGGTGGAGAGCGAGAAAAATACATAGTGACAAAACTATAATTACTTTAAAACAAAGTTTGTTTCACGTGAGCATCCTATGAATCCAGAATGGTACCAAAAAAGGAGGCATGAATGAGAATTCAATATACCCATTGCAATATTTTATTTAACTTTTGTTCTTCCTCTCTGTTACTGAACAGTTTTCTCGTATCAGAAGCGAACCGATGTATTAGAAAAGAAGTGACTATTCATGTGATTGTAGCATTCATATAATAACTTATAAGTAACTTTTATATATCCGAAATAAAATCTGTATCACATTCTTAGTTATCGCCAAGTATTTTTAGCAAATATGTAGTAATCTCTACTAATATATGTATAAGAGATATTAAAATTAAAAATAATAAATACAAAATTAATAAACGAATAGTTAAAATATTATAGCATAAAATACATTTATGCATAGATACAATTCATTACAGCCCAAGTTCATTACATCAAACTGTCAATTCATTGCGTTCATCTATTGCGACACACGTAATATCGGATATTATAGTCGGCGTGATGGTCATGCGGGCTAAGGCAACTGAACTGAACGTCGCGAAGGTCTTGAGTTCGAATCCCCGTCCGTGCAATTTTCTCTGCTTATGTCCAGTGTGGAATAACCGGGGAATTTTGCTGGGCGAAGGTACGAATTTGGGACCGCTGCCGACCCCCGTCGGCAGTTATCGGTACCGTCAGCGTCTTATCCGCGGTCGGTACGTCGTGGGTCTTATCTCGGATACAGATGGGATAAGCCCCGCGTCGTCCTCGCTAAGGCACAGACCGCCGAAACTGCTGGTGGTACCGATATTGGGGTAGGGGGGACTGGCTCTGGGTGGGTGTTGTTTGTAATCTGCCTAGTTCTGTCATTTTACTGTCTGTCTCTGTCCTGTACCTCTCCACCCGAGAGCCGACCCGCAAATAGACGATTAAATTTCATTAACGCGGGGGAAAATACCCTGTCCTTTGTCCTTTGTTCTTTTATCCTAATATCCGATATTATAACAAGTTATTACAATTGATTTTTTTGCGATTAATCTACGAACACATATTGTAATTTTGCGGTCACAAACAGAATAACCAGTTTATACTACAACAGCGGGTCGGAAAAACAATACTGCCTTAATAAAATAGAATTGGTCCAACGCGTGAAGTCAGGCCACCACGTCTGCGAAGCTGAAGGACCAGCTTCTGGAACAGCGGGGGTAGTTACGTCCCTGTAACTCCAAAAAACCGATAGCCGCCTATCCAACCAATAAGAATAAACTCTAATCACGCAAAACGAAGTTACGAAAACTAGTTGCTGCCACTTCGACACAAATAAAACTGATAAACAGAAATCCACAGTTCTCACACTCCGGCACGAGAGCCGCTTATCGTAAAGATAAACACCGTCGATAAGTAACTCGCATCACTTTAGATAGGCGCCTTCAGGGCAACCGCTAAACAACCACCGTAACATGCAGAGTACTAGATAGTCATAAAATATGTATAACTTATGACCCTCAATGATGTATTTTTCCCGAAAACCAATAAAAATAATCTCAAGAAGACATTATAATTCGATCACTTCATGACACGATACATCCGCACAGCTGTACATCAGCGGTTTCCCATATAAAGAGGAAAAGTATTACAAATGTAATAGCGATCGATAATAATATGATAACCACACAATAAAATAATAACAAATTACTAGCGGTCCGTTCACAGAAATACTTTTGTAAAGATTGGTGAAATAAGACAATTGCAAAATCATTGGATCGCAGTCGATGCACAAATACACAAATCTTTCTGTGAATTTAAAATTATGAATTCCAATTGAATTTGAAATACCCCCAATTTCATCAATCAGACTATGCGAACTCTAATTAATTACTATGTTATTGTCACCCACAGCGTACTTATAGTCGTTAAAACTAAACTGTAATACCTACTGGTAAGAACATTTGCACACAATTCGCTACATCAAATAATTGCAAAATATGGTGCATGAAAAACATTGCAAAATATTGAAAACCTTTATTGACAATTATTGTAATCTAACATCGAATCTAGCATACCCTAACTGTTTCCCTAATCTTCTCCCACCTTTTCTTAATCTCGAGGCGCAGACTGTATAAGGCCAAGGCGTTCATCCCTCAAACCAGTTAAAAAATTTGGGTCCAGCTCTGCTCAGTCGAAGAAGAAAATCCTCCACGTCTCCAGCAAGGACCACTACACGGAACAGCTAACAGCCTGACTCAACTCCCCAGCAAGTTTAATTCCAACGCACCGGGGTAAGAATTTCATTTTACAACAATGTCCCCCAATCTCTAGTAGCAGGGAAGAGGAGCGACAGCCTCAATCCGTCTGTCTCAACTACCCAACTTCACCCTGTTCTTTCCTTAGATCCTCAAACTCAATCTATTCTAATTAAATAAACATCTGAATGCGATATAACAAATAATTTATTTGGATTAATTCATCCCTTAACCCCCCAATTTATAATTTATTTACAGGAGTAGACGCCTCGAAAGAAGATTCACGTGTGAAAGCACGAACGAACGGCCCGTGTAACTATTTTAATAATTGCCACAAACATATATAATAATTTTATATATATCTTTATTTTTTGTTTTCTTTTATTTTTGTTGACCACTGCATGGACATTGATTTAACGCAACAAAGAAATCGAATTACAATATTGATTTGCCGTTGTTTCGAGTCAATCGTTTAAAACCACATATAAATAAACTATAGTTACAACAAATACACACATATATGGAATAAATTACGTGAATACGGTACACACATTGAAAAATCTGCGATGCGAGTCAATAATTAGTCCAAGAACATAATAACTTACGCGGGTTAAAATTTATCAATTAAACGAGTCAAGGGACGGAACAATTTACGCGAGTAAAAGTTTTATAACAAATAACGGCAAAATATCATTAACATACAACATATATAAAAAACAGGAAATACCACGCAGCGGGAGAGAAGACGAGTTTCTTCCGTGATGTCTTCTTCCTATTGTCTTCTTCCTAGTTTTTCGGGGCCTCTGTATTTATTGGGCCGGCCCTGGCTTCCTCTTTGCGATCCGCCGGTCGAAGTGTCGGTTGATCTTGAGTAGTGGATCTCCCGGGGTACCCAATGGCCGCTCCTTTGCTTTCCGTCCTCTCGCAGAACCTCGACAGGGGAAGCAGAGCGGCAGACAATTTTCAAGATGGAAGTTCGTATAAAAATTGGCGAGATCACGCTTACCTTGGACTTCGACCAAGCAGGTCGAAGTCGTTGAGAATTATCGCCTTGAATTGATTAAATTGGCTCCACCCTCAAATATTGGTGCGTGGCCACGTCTTGAAGTTCCTGATGAGGGTCGTCGATGTAGCGACTTGACTTGCAGGCCGTGAGATGAAGAAGAGTAGTTCTACTAAGCCCCAAGCGGAGCTCTCATTTATAACTTCGGGGTCGTCCCCTCAGGAATCGCCACGATGCCTTTTTACCAAGAATTTTTGATAGAACTGTCAGTCATTAAAATGTCATTTGTGCATTTGAACTGACAGTTCCTCCTTTTCATTTGAATATCCGCGCCGCATGCGGATTATCGTGGCGGTGGATAAAAGCGCTGTCTCTCGTTCGTGCGCGGTCCGCTTGGGGCGCCGTTCCCGTTCCGCGTTTCCCTTGTCGCCTACCCGCGGTCACGTATGATTAGTATCTCAACATGGCGGGCAGGCGCACGTTCCGGTCGCACACGTGTTTTTCGCGTTTCATGATTTTTCCCTTCTCTCCTTTTCCCTTCTCTCTTTCGTGTCATTATCATAAACGCCGCGTTACAATATCCCCCTTTTCTTTCAAGGGGTCGTCCGATCTCGAGAAAGAAACCGAATCGGGAGTGTATAAAATCGAGTCGTCCATGGTGCGCGTTCGCCGGTTTGTTTACATGCAGTGCAAGTGGTCGATTATCCAGCTGGAACGAATGGGTGAAAAATAAAAAATAAAATTGGCTCTTTATTTCTCCTGTCCCTTTTACGAGCCTCGGAGGTAGCCGCAAGTCAAGGATCGGACGTCATACCAACATATGGACGAAGACTCGCTTTGTTGTATGTGCCTTCTTTTGTGGTGCCGGATTTTGGATCACCTAGTCTCACCGCATTATTTCCAACCATTGACACGACGTTATAAGGGCCCTCAAATAGGTGAAAGAACTTTTTTGTCGTTCTGTCAAGTGCACTGGACAGATGAGGGACTGGCAATAGCACCATATCTCCCACTTTTATTTGTACTTTTGAAATGGTTTTTTATTGTTTTTTGCGCTGTTTATAGCTCCGTTCCAGATTGTCATTGGCTAAAATAACCATTTGGTCATAATTTATTTGTTTCAAAGGTGGGAATTTCACTAATTCTCGTATTATATCCTCGGCAGACTCACCAAAATGAAGCTGGTGAGGTGCATATCCTGTCGAGTGGTGTGTCATAACATTTAAAACTATTTCTATCTCTGGAACGAAGCTGACCCATTTCGTATGCTTATCTGAGCAGAGTGTGCGAAAAAGGCGACCCAATTCACGCATCACCCGCTCAGTAGGATTCGACGGTGGGTGTCGAATGGAGCTAAAGCGAACCCCAACATCCAGGGCCTCTAACGTGTTCATCCATAAGCCCGACGTGAATTGCGAACCATGATCGCTTAAAATCGCTTTTTAGGTTTCTCCACATTTATAAAAGGTTTAAGCTGGCGCGAGTGGTGGCCCTTTTCATGGGGTATAATTTCACGTATTTTGAGAATGCATCAACTATTACAAAAATATGCTGCATTCCTGCCCTGCCACACGGTAATGGACCATAGAAGTCCACTGTCACCAAATCAGAGGGTGACGTGGAATTAACAAACTCATATTCCCCCTCCATAGCTTGATTTGGGGTTTTAACGCGTTGGCACAGGTCACAGGATGTAACATACTTTATCACTTGTCGGTGCATGCCACGCCAATAAAAGGATCTCTTTATAAATTCAAAAGTTTTATATACTCCTGGGTGACACAATTTCTCATGAGTATATTCAATCAATTCGGCATGCATGCGCCTCGGGACAACAATCTGCCATTCCTGTTGTCCATGGGACTTATGGAATAACACATCGTTGCAAAGCTGATAAGATTCAGTCATTTTTATTGGCATTACATTTATCTATCAACCCTGCAACGAAGTCATTTTCCTTTTGCAAAATTTTTTAATTTTTTATATTCCCCTTATTTCTCTTTCATTTATAAGGCAGATTGCCGTGTTCAAGGCCAATGCATGCCGATTGTCATCTTTAACGTTAATATTAGTAATTACAATCGTTTTCTTCTCTTCGTTATTCCCAAATTCTCCTGACGGATTGCGACTTAAAAAATCTGCCATGACATTTTGAGATCCTTTTATATGGCTGACCGAGTAGAAATATTGCTGCAACAATAGTCCCCAGAGCATCAGGCGAGCACTTTGAAATGTGCAGGATCGTAAGAATGTCAAACTCTTATGATCCGTCACAATCCCAAAATGGACACCAATTAGATAAGCTCGGAACTTTGTTATAGCATATACAATGGACAGTAATTCCTTCTCGGTCGTGGTATATTTGATCTCTGCATCATTTAAGCACCGACTCGCTACTGCAATTATCTGTCTATTTTTCTCTGCATCAAATTGCACGAGCACGCCTCCCAGACCATGATCACTCGCGTCAGCTTCAACATAAAACATTGAACCGGGAATGACTTAATGTAAAGTGATGCACTCGAGAAAGTTTCATTTAAGGGTAGCAAACGCGTTTCTATGGGCATCGCTCCACTCCCATTTTGCATTTTTCTTTAATAATTCTCGCAGGGGGTTTACAGCTTTACTATGATTCCGGCTAAATTCTCTGTAATAGTTGCAGACCCCTAAAAATCGTTGTAGTTCCTTGACGTTTTTGGATTCACTGAAATACCTAATATCTTTTAGTTTTTCGGGGTTTGCATCTACCCCACTGCGAGAAATAATGAAGCCAGAAATGGCATATTAGCCTTAAAAAACGCACATTTTTTTCAAATTTAATGTGAAGTTGTATTCGGATAATTTACAAAATAATCGGACCAATACTTTTAAATGACTGTCAACCGAACTCGTCCCTACTAATAGGTCGTCAATATACATCGCGGTTTCTTTCTCAAAATCCCCATCCATTGCCATTCCAAGTACTCTAATGAAGCCACTGCCAGCAGTTTTAAGGCCGAAAGGGATCCGACAAAAGTGGTAGGTTTTTCCCTCAAAAATGAATCGCGTATACTTCCTCGAGTCAATATGCAACGGTACTTTCCAGTAACCGTGCGTGAGATCCATTTTTGAGAAAAAACCCACACCATGGAATTTTTTTATCAATTTTTTAATAATTGGGGGAGATTCGTTGTCATCCTCGATTACGTCGTTTAAATGTCGAGCATCTATACAAATCCGAATCCCCCCATTAGCTTTATTAACAACTCTCAATTGGTTTACGTACGGCGTTATCGCCCTTTCAATTATTCCCTGTGCCATCATTTCTTTCATTTCACTGCTGACAGCACTTCTAAGGGCGAATGGCACTGGATAGTTTCGTCTACTGTATGTTTTGTCATTTTTTAAGATTATTCTGTGCTCATGACCTCTAGCGCATCCTATCTTATCCGAAAACAACTTCACATGTTTCCTTAAAACTTTCTCGAATGCGGTCCTCTCATGGTTATTCAACTCATTCATATTATTGATTATGTGCATTATTTCATGTTCTTTCGTTACTCGAAACCCCTCAGACTCGCAATCTACATTGGTTGTCACAATCTGATTACATCTTATTAGAGAATCATCCCGTGAACACCCGTTAACGACCTCATGTTCTCCATCATGAAACACTCGACATATCCCCCTATCACCAATGTCGTATGTGACATTATCAGCGAGTACATCGTCATTATTCAATACATCATTTTTTTCAAAATCGTCATCATTTAAAACATCATCTTTTTCAAAATTGTCAACATTTACAATATCATTTCTTTCAAAATTGTCAACATTTAAAATATCATTTCTTTCAAATTCGTCATCATTTAAAATATAATTTCTTTCATAATCGTCACCATCATGGCTCAGTACATTATCATTGTCATTATTACCATGTGTATCACATTCATTATCAACATTTAGCACATAACCATCTTCATTATTGCAATTATTGTTCCCACTTCTAAAGTTATAGTCACTGCTGTAGTCATCATAAATAAAATCATTAATGCTTTCATTTTCAAAATTATTATTACTTACATAGCCATCATAAATAAATTTATTATCATTTTCATTTTCAAAATTATCATTATTTACGTAGTCATCATAAATAAAATTATTATCACTTTCATTTTCAAAATTATCATTATTTACATAGTCATCATAAATAAAATTATTATCATTTTCGACATTATACGTTGCACATTTATACCCCTATTGCATGTTATTTCCCCCATTAATTTGATATTGCTCATTGAAATTCCCTGAAAGTTCATGATGGTTCATGACGAAGACATAGGTCGCATCGTCCAAATTAGAACATGTGATGCTACTTGACGGGTCAATCGAAAATTGCACACATGCTTTCGAGATATATTTTCCCGCCCACACGATAGATTTCTCCGGATAATTAAGCACTATTCCGAATGTCATATGGAAATGGTTACCTAAAATTATTTCTGTCGATACGTGAGGAATAACTAAAAATGAATGGGCTCTTGTCACATTGTCAATATTAAAAGTAAAAAATACTTGTCTTTTTATTGTCGTGGTTTTTTTACCAATTGCAGTTGAAATTAAAAGATTAGTCACAGGTAATTCATGCGGATTACCTGTGCTGCAAATTTATTTGTAAAAGTTTTCTGAGATGACCTATGTCAATTAGAGCCCATATGTCATTATTATAAATATTCAATTTAATACGTGGACATTTAAATTCCTCACTTACTCCACTTTTGTTTGTTTTGATTTCGATATTGTTTTGCAACTCCGGTGCGAAATCATAATCACGATGCGCCGTTGGGGCATAATTCAACGCGCCGGTCTTCAGTTTAAATTCGGCTTTCGTGTGTCATTATTCGAAGAAATCGCGTTCGAATTTTGAAAAATCGGTGGCGGGTATCTGACGTCCGGTAGTGACAAGTGTTGTGAACCGTTTTGAGGATTAATGTGCCCCTTAGAGTTTCGCGGAATTCGGGGTCGATTCTCATTTCGCGTATTTAAATTTTTTGAACTGTTTTCACCCGTTTGCATTTGCCTTACTTCTTTCGTGCGGTTTTCATTATCCGGTATTGCAGAATTACTTCTACTTTTTGTCACTTTTTCGGTTCGAATCGCGTCCAATTTCGTGAGCGCTTGAATTATTCCATCTGTATCGTCATATTTTATCGAAACTAATGATTCTCGTACAGACCATGGTAATTGTTGAATTATCATATAATTAATTTCACATTCGGTCATTTTTGGTATAAAATACGTTGCGTCCAAAATTTTTCTATAGAAGTAATTCTGCAAACCCCCTTCAGTTTCGCGATAGCGTTCATTCGTTCATTTTTGTTTTAGTTCTCGTTGTATTGGCAGTGAATAAAATTTTCCTAAAAATGATATTTTAAATTCATCATATGTCTCGAAATTATTGACGCCGAACCATACTCGCACTCTTCCCTCCAAAACATTTTCAATAAATAGAATTTTACGAACCCCTTGTATATTCTTTAATTTGAAATATCGTTCTACGTTTATATAAATTTTATAGGATTCGTCATATTTTCATTTTGAAATTTCGGTGGAACGACATCGATGGATGGCTGTTGATTTTGATTTAAAATTGTGCCCAATTCAGCAGCAAATGCTCGAAAACATGCAATCTGTTCATTTTTTTAATTATCAGGTCCTCGAGCATTGAACTCGTCATTTTGCTGCCGAATTTGGGTTCTCAACAAATCGAGTTGCTTTTGCATTTCCGTTACGGAGTTCGTAATTCGTCGAATTTCACTTTTGTTCGTCGGATTTGTCTCGTTTTGTGTACTTGTCATTCGTTCCAACTGGACGTTCATCATGAAACAACGGCATATTGGAACAGGTTTGTATTTTTTGTTTTTTTCTCGCAAAGTTTAACGTACTGTATTTTTGATTTGTCGTTCTACCTGATTTTGATTTCTTAGTTACGGTAAATTCCATGCAGTAATCAATATTATGAGTTCTCGAAAAATCTTAATTTTTTCAAGCCCTACTTGTTGTGCGCCATTGTAACTATTTTGGGGGCCTCAAAAACCCCCGAGTAACAAGTCTCACTTTAATTTGATGAATTATTTCCAAAAATATCCGCCATATTGGATCCGCCATTTTGAATTGTTAAAGAATGATATCGGATTCGTAATCAGCGATCCCAAAAACTACCATTTAGCAAGATTCCAACGGAATTAATTCATTGTTTTGAAAAATGTTCGCCATGTTGGATCTGCCATTTTAAATTTTTACAAACTGGCACCAAGTTCGTAGTCAACGGAGCGAAAAACCCCTGAGTAACAATTTCCAATAAAATCCACTGTGAAATGTCAGTCCGTGTAGCGATTTTTTAATTTTTCGGCGGTTTTTGAAGTTTCATCCGCCATGTTGAATTTCTTCAACCTGGCCTTTCTTGCCAACTTTTTAAGTACGTTAATTGTTGATCATTTGTGCCCAATAACAGTTTATTTGGACCTAAATTTTTGTTTTTGTGAAGCTTTTATATCCAAACTCTCGTTTTTTTCTGATTTCCAGCCGCCATATTGGTCTGAAATGTTGAAAATTCCGATTCTGCCCAACGAGCTTTGAAAGAGTAGTCAAAAACGAAAATTTTAAGCCCAAGATCACCATAATCCATCAACATGAATTTTGGGCAGAGCTCTGTTCCGTTTGACAAAGAACGTCCCATAGATATATCTTTATGTTTTGTTTTCTTTTATTTTTGTTGACCACTGCATGGACATTGATTTAACGCAACAAAGAAATCGAATTACAATATTGATTTGCCGTTGTTTCGAGTCAATCGTTTAAAACCCCATATAAATAATCTATATTTACAATAAATACACACATATATGGAATAAATTACGTGAATACGGTACACACATTGAAAAATCTACGATGCGAGTCAATAATTAGTCCAAGAACGAAATATCTTACGCGGGTTAAAATTTATCAATTAAACGGGTCAAGAGAACAATTTACGCGAGTAAAAGTTTTATAACAAATAACGGCAAAATATCATCAACATACAACATACATAAAAAAAAAGGAAATACCACGTAGCGGGAGAGAAGGCGAGTTTCTTCCGTGATGTCTTCTTCCTGGTTTTTCGGGGCCTCTGTATTTACTGGGCCGGCCCTGGCTTCCTCTTTGCGATCCGCCGGTCGAAGTGTCGATTGATCTTGAGTAGCGGATCTCCCGGGGTACCCACTGGCCGCTCCTTTGCTTTCCGTCCTTTCGCAGAACCTCGACAGGGGAAGCAGAGCGGCAGACAATTTTCAAGATGGAAGTTCGTACAAAAATTGGCGAGATCACGCTTACCTTGGACTTCGACCAAGCGGGTCGAAGTCGTTGAGAATTATCTCCTTGAATTGATTAAATTGGCTCCACCGGCTTTGTCCTGATGATGAAATCGACGCCCTCGAATATTGGTGCGTGGCCACGTCTTGAATTTCCTGATGAGGGTCGTCGACGTAGGGACTTGACTTGCAGGCCGTGAGATGAAGAAGAGTAGTTCTGCTGAGCCCCAAGCGGAGCTCTCATTTATAACTTCGGGGTCGTCAACTCAGGAATCGCCACGATGCCTTTTTACCAAGAATTTTGGATGGAACTGTCAGTCATTAAAATGTCATTTGTGCATTTGAACTGACAGTTCCTCCTTTTCATCAGCGCAAGGATTTGCTGCAAAATTGGCTCCCAAATTTGTAGGACCTTATACAATTTCTAAACCATCAAAGTCCAATTGCCTCATAGATGAGCAAATGACTTGTCTTGCGGTATTCCGTACCGCAAATGCCACAGATATCGCAATTAAACAATAGCTAGTGCATCAACTCATGATTCTTAACTACTAAAGTTATCTACTATGTCTAAGAAACGGTGGGAGGCATTAGCTTCGTCGCTTGGTATTCCGGTACTTCCGGACTTCCGGTAGCGAGGTGAGTGAGACTGCATGCAAACCTGACACAGAGATCAAACAATTCACGTTTATATAAAAAGATCAAGTTGCTGCAAAAGTATTCCCTACGGGGAGTTGCTGTTTTAGGCAAACCTTGAGCTAGGCAAAAAGTAGCTCGTTTTTTCTGTTCGCAAGACGAGCTATAGAGAGGAGTTCGTCAGGGCCGCACATCCTAACCTATAAACGTCAAAATATTTTTTTAACAACATCGAAAGAGAGCGAAGACGTAACGCGTGAAGGCGAGCGGGCTGGAAGGTGTATAGGAAGGGTGGAAGACCGAAAGTTGTGAAACATTTTTTCTCTTCTCACGATATCGGTGAGATATCGGTGAGAATCTGTATTTCGGGCGCACGTGGCCGGGGTATCGAGCAACCGGACGCGTATCCAAAGGCCCGGGAAAGTCGCGCGGCGACGATTTAGCGGGTCGAGAAGGAGCGTGTGTCGAGACCTTTCTCGGGCCGCAAGAGTCAAGTGGGGACAAGGTAGAAGAGTGGCTAAGTGGCAAGTGAGGCGAAGGAAGCGGAGCAAGGGGAAGGGACGACCCGAAGCGAGAAGATAAGAGCGGTGCGGGGAAAGGAAGGAGAGGTAGACTGACGAAAGCAGAGAGTCTAGGACGAGGTAGAAGGGACAGCAGCTGTAGTGGCAGCATAATCTCCTCATTTTCAAAACACTCGAAGCGCAATCGAGGAAGCGTTTCCGATCCCGAGTAGGAGGAAAAGGAAGAAAAGAAAAGGCAACGGGTAAATAATATTGAAAAGGAATACGGAAATACTGAAGAGGAAAGAGAAAATGGAAAGAAGTATGAAAAAAATAGAGGAGATGATGAGAAGACTGCTGGAAGAAACGAAACAGGAGATTTTGAAGAAAGTAGAACAAACAGGGGAGGAAATAAATTGGGAGTTAAAAAAGGAAATGAAAGAAGAAATTGAAAAAATAAGAGAAGAAAAAAGAAAGGCAAGGTAGAAATTGGAGGTCGAGATAACAGAAATGAAAAAGAAAATACAAGAGATGGAGAAGAAGAATATAGATCAAGAGAGAAGAGAAAGAAGACTGAATGTTGTGATAAGAGGGGTAGAAGTGAAAGGGGGAAATGTAAGAGAGGCGGTGGCAGGTGTTTTGGAGAAAATGGGAGTGAGTGAGAAGGAAATGAAAGTGATGGATGCTTTTAAAATTAGAGTGAAAAAGAATGAGAGTATGATAGTGGCAAAATTGTATAGTATGGTTCATAAAAGATTGATAATGGAGAAAAGAGTATGCTGAGAGGATCGAGAGTGTATGTGGATAATGATATAACGAAGAGGGAGAGAGATAGACAGAGTGCGATAAGAGGATGGGCAAAGAATGAAAGAGAAAAACGTTTGCGTGTGAAAGTAGGTTTTGGGAGGGGGTGGTTGAATGGGAAAGAGTATGTTTGGGAGAGTGAAAGAGGGTGTATGAGGGAAGTAAATTTTTAGAAAGTGAAAGGAGGAGAGAAAGTGGAGGAGAAAAAAGGATGCACTCAGTTAGGGAGGGAGGGGGGGAAGGTTGAGAGGGGTGGTATGGAATGTGGCAGGATTGAAAAAGAAAGAGGAGTTTTGGAAATTTTTGAAGGAATTTGATGTGATTGGGCTGACAGAAACGTGGAGGTGCCAGGTAGATAAAAGAGAGGAAAAGATGGAGAAAGCGAAGGGGGGGGGGGATTGTCACCGGGGGGAGAAGGGAGTTAGAGGAAAAGGAAATTGAACACGAGGAGAGGGAGGGTATCCAAGAAAGGGATGTGATCGTAGATAGGGAAAGGTGGCGGTTTGTGGTGGTATATAATAGAGGGGGACACAAAGAAGGCTTGAGCGACATAAAAGAGGCGATTAAAGAAGAGGAAGAGAGGATTTTAATAGTAGCTGGGGATTTTAATGCGAGAATAGGGATAGAAGAAGGGTGGAGTAGATATAATATTGAGGAAGGGGAAACGAAAGAGGGAGAGAGAGAGTCGAAAGATATAGTAATAAATAAGCAAAGACGGGATTTGATGGAAATGATAGAGGAAAGAGGGTGGATGGTTTTAAACGGAAATAAGGAAGGGGATGAAAAGGGAGAGTTGACGTATGAGAAGGGAGGAGGAAGATCGGTAATTGATTTTGGAATAGTGAACTGGGAAGCGTGGGAGAGAGTAAGGCGATGTGAGGTAGGGTGCAGAGGGGATTCAGACCATCAGCCACTTGTGATTAGGGACGTGGTATGAAAGGGGAGAAGAGGAGAGAGGGGAGGAGGAATGGGTCCAGGACTGGTCAGAGGATGCTATCAGGAAATATAGGAAAGCTATAAAGGAGGTAGAATGGAAAGAGAACGGTGTAGAAGAGGGTTGGAAAGAGCTGGAAAGAGAAATAAATGGGGCGGTGGAGGTGAAAAGAAATGGGAAGAGAAAGGGTATAGGATGGTGTCCGTGGTGGGACGCAGAATGAGGAGAAAAAAGAGAGAGATGCATAGAGCGAGAAGAAGGTACAGGAAAGAAGAAGTTGAAGAAAGGTATGAGGAATTCTTAAGATGTAGAAGGGAGTGCAGGGAGTTGTGTGGAAAGAAAGAGGAGGAGCAAAAAATGCGGGAGGAAAAGGAAGTGGAAAAGATAAGGACGGAAGTGGATGCCTGGAGATTTATAAACAGAGGGAAAAAGAAAAGGGAGGGGGTAAGTAAAGAAATTCAAATGGAGAAATGGGAAAAACATTTCATTGAAACGCTAGGGGGGGGGGTGGAGGAAATGAAAGCAGAGGGGAGCAAAAAAAGAAGGGAAGTAAATAGGGTAGGAGATGAGATAAAAATGGAAGAGGTAGAAAATGAAATAAAAAGATTAAAAAAGGGTAAAGCAGCTGGACTGGATGGCATTAGAAATGAGGCATGGAAGGAGGCGGGGAAAGGATTGGGAAAAGATTAGGGGAGATGTTGAAAAGGGTATGGGAAGGGGAAGGTTTCCCGGAGAGATGGAGAGTGGGAGCGGTGGTACCGATTTAGAAGAGAGGAGAGAGAAAAGACCATGTATATACAAAATATATGCGAACATCCTGAACAAAAGATTAATAAAAAAGCTGGATGAGAAGGGAGGGTGGTGCAGGACGCAGGCTGGATTTAGGAAAGGAAGAGGGACCGTGGAAAATGTTAAGATCCTGAAGCATGTAGTGGGAAGGAGGTTGAAAGAAAAAAAGAAAGTGTGGGCATTTTTCATGGATCTAAAGGCAGCTTTTGATAGAGTAGATAGAGAGTTGTTGTGGGGTATGATGAAGAAAAGAGGGATAAGCGAGAGGTTAATAGATAGAGTTAGGGAGGTATACGTAGAGACGAGATGTGTTGTGAAGATAGGAGATAAAATATCAAGGGAATTCTGGGTAGAGAAGGGGGTAATACAGGTCTGCCCGATGAGTCCGACCCTGTTAACATTTATTTGGCGGATATTGAAGAGGAGCTGAAGAAAGGAAGTGGAGGAATTAGGGTAGAAAATGATCGGATAAGGTCAATAGAATATGCGGATGATATTGTGTTGCTGGTAGAGGAAGAGGAAGGATTAAGAGACATGATAAGGGGAGTAAAAAGATATATAGAAGGAAAAAAGCTTGAGTGTGGAGAAATCAAAAGTGATGGTTTTTAAAAATAAGGGGGGGGGGAGAAGGAGAGATTTTGGTGGTGGGGAAGAGAAAGAATAGAGGAAGTGAAGGAATACAAATATTTAGGGTATGTGGTAACTAGGCATGGAGGGGAAACTGAACATGTGAGAGAAAGGGTGAGAAAAGCTAGGGTGGCAATGGGATGGGTATGGAGCTACGGAGAGAGGAAATTTAAAGGGGATGTACGGTGGAGGTCAAAACTGTTTGACAGTCTAGTGAAAGGGATTTTATTTTATGGAGTGGAGATATGAGGATACAAAGAATGGAAGGAGGTGGAAGGACTGCAAGAAAAATACCTCAAGTGGATTTTAGGGCTGGAAAGATTGACACCGGGGTATATAGTGAGAGAAGAGTTGAAAAGAAATAAATTGAGGGTGGAAATGGGATGGAGGGCAGGAAGGTTTGAGGAAAAACTGGAGAAAGGAGGAGGAAGGGAGTTCGGGTTGAAATGAATGTTGGAGAAAAGGAAGGATGAAAGAGAGAATAATAGAAGTGAATGGACGAGAGAGAGTGTTGAGAGGGGGAATTATTTATGGAGAGGAGGTATGAGTGAGGAAGCTTTGAATGAATGGGAAGAGAATAAATGGGAGCGTTTGAGGGAAAGAGATATAGAAGTGTATGAACAAGAGAGACGGGAGAAAGTAAGAGCCTCTAGGTCATGTGTGCGTTATGAAAGGGTGAGTTGGGGACCAACGTATGTACGAATCTTTAAGAGAAACGAGGGGAAAAGATTGCTGAGAATAGCGAGGTGGATATGCGGGAACGAGGAGAGGGGGAATAGGTACTGGATAGTGGAGGACGAGAGAAAGTGCAGATTGTGCGAGAGGGAGAGAGAGAATGTCGAACATTTAAGAAACAACTGCGAGTATGTGAGGGAGAAAGGAGAAAGAGGTATGGATGTATTAAATGAGGATGGTAGGGGAATTGGATTGATGGAGATGATAGAACTAGTAAGAAGAGAGAGAGAGAGAGAGAGAGAGAGAGAGAGTGCAAATGATTAAATAATTGTTATGTTTGTATGTTTGTTTGATTCATGTGTTGCGTAACCGCGGTAAATGTAATGTGGAATTAAGTTTTGTACAAAGGAAGTACTATGTAAGCAAATTATTGTGAAGGCATAATAAATATCTATCTAACACTAGCTTCGACGCATTCTCGATGTCAATCGGAAGCAAAGCAACCTTTGAAATAGGCCGTTTGAGTGTAGTAGAAGCTGTACGGAGCGTAACTATCCGAACTAACCCGTCGTGTCCCGAATGACATTTGAGAATACGCGCCAAGTCCCACTAAGCGGGAGACAGACGATCTTTACGTAGTAATACAATCTGCCCTGGAGAAATCGACTTAGAGATAGTCAACCACTTAGAGCGATGCTGGCACGAAGTGATGTAATCACGGGACCAATGTGTCCACAATCGCTCCAGGAGTTGTTGATAAAGGCTCCAGCGTGAAACCCGATTACAAGAATAATCTACCGTGAGTGGTAACGGAGCTGATACTAACGGACCGCCACTCAGAAAGGGTCCAGGCCTCAGCGTATCAAGACTTTCTACATCATCTGTGAGGGGGGCTATCGACCGTGAATTTAAGCAGGCCTCTACTCGACACAAAAGCATGACGAAGGTCGGCGTGTGTGGATCTAACACACGATTCAAATGTCGTTTCATAGAATGCACCCCCGCTGAAATGAGGAGCGGATGGAGGGATGAACTTCCAATCCACGCCATTTGCTGTAACCCGAGCCCGGAGATCGTCAGATTCAATTGCGGTTCGATACGCTAAGCATAGTTCCCGGTCTGCACCGACAAAATTGGTGCCGCAATCATTGTAAATCACGCTTGGAAGCCCTCGGCGAGAGTGAAAGCGTTCGAACGCCGATAAAAATTTCTGCCTAGAGTAATTAGTCCTTAGTCCTAGACTAATTCGAAATGGATCCCTCGCGTCGCGAATACAAACAAACGACGCAATGTACGCTGGCTGTGAACGGTGTCCACGACCGCCCGCCAAGCAAACCCCGACGAGACCCGCATAATCGACCCCACATTCTGAGAACGCGCGAAGGGGCGGGTTGATGCGAGCCGGTGGCAGTGAACCCATAAGCTGAGCGGGGATCTCGGGCTTTTGTCGAGCGCATGACAAACACCGAGCAATTACCGTTCGCACGATTTTCCGGCTTTGGAGTACCCATACGTCCTGGCATAATACAACGCGCGTTTTGGTAGTCGAGCTACTAGTCATTGTGATTTAATGATGAGGCAAATAAACTAGTTTTAGATCAGTGTTTAAGGAAAAAACACGCATATGTCCCAACTCTTGGTATTCGAGCGTAAACTGTAGATATGCTTCGCGTTCGAAAGAACGCGTTGCAAGCCGTCGTTCCACTGAATAAAGACTCTGTGTGGCACGAGGCATTGTATCTCTAATGTCAAGTGGAGGTAGCTGATAGAAGGGAATGCGGACCACGTAACGACCGTCCGGATCCCGTGTGTGTGGGTCACGAAATTGTTTCTCACACTGCTCGTCGCTTTCCGCGGTAGGATGAGAGGTAGCGACCTATTCTAATTCTCAAAATCGCGAGAGTAAAGCGTGCAGCGCATCGTTCGCTTGAGCGTGATGCTGATAAACCGTATTATCGGCGGAAGTATCCCGGAAATGAGCCGTTCGACCCAAGAGAACCCACCCGAAAATGGTATTAACTGCTACAGACTCGTCTGGCTTGCCGCTAATAATGCCGTCACGAAGAATGTACGGGTATAAATCCGCAACAATTATTAAATGGATAGGAGCATCATCCGTTGGGTAGCGATCCGACATCTCTACATTTGGTAGATACGGATATGCGAGACCGGATACCGAAAATTTGGCACTTAATTTGTTGAAGAGTCCATAACCAATGCGTCAGTGGACACCGCTATAGACATGTTCGAAGTTGAGCTAATGGAAATAGGAATAACATGTTGGACCTTGCCCGTCGCGACCGCTACAATTCCACGAACGATTGTGGATGTCAGGTATTATTTGGCTCGCAAATCATTCTCAAACTTCCCGCGTAATATACGTATGAGTAGATCCGTGATCTAAGACACAACGCAACTTTACTCCACGTTTGGATGGTTGGACACGTTGAGCGAGGCGGAGAGATTACATTGACAACCAATCTTGCTAACTTTAGGCGTGGCCGAAGGCGCACTTTGCGTTGACTGGCCAAAGATGACGATATTGGCTCGCGCCAAGAGGGGCGATTACCGCAGAGTAGAGAAGGGCGCGAGAGACCAATAATTTTGCAAGGCTCTGGTCCCCTTGCTGACGTCATGATCGTGACCTAGCGAGAAAGAAGTCTTGCGACTTCGAAACGGGCCGGGAATGGCCGAAGTGAAGCTGAATTCGAGCTTCGAATTCAAGCCGCGCCGAATATCGGCGGAATTATCCGAAAGCTCATGAGGCACTAAGCACTCCAAATTGCATTTTACACTGCACTTTGCGTGTATGCAATTTAATGTTTTGCAGGTTCAATTTGTGCGCTTTATTGTATACTCGATCCTGGCAGGATCGCCATTATGTTCGTTTGGGTTGTAAGCTGTAAGTGTTACAGTCTCTCAACCACCCTTGATGCGGAGCGTGGCACAGGATCGAGTAAAAGGATTCGAGTATTTTCACTAAATTACACATTTATTGAACCTATGGAAAAACTACATTAAATTTTTAACTTGTAAGAGACCGACGTGATTGATTCGCGAGTAACTACTGCGTTCATTCGCGTAAATAATTCGGTAACATTCGTGGTGAAATGGAGCGCGTACAAGTCAACCTCCTGGGTAAACAATTCTAGCGAGACTCGCGTGCCTCGTGGCTGTACATAGCGTATCAACTCTACAGTCGCCCGGAAATCTTCACCGATTTTCGCGAACTTCCGTATCTACTTTAGCGTACCTGGTGAGTCATCGTTCACATAAAATTGATTGCGACATGCTTCTACGGATCTGTGCGCGACATCTCGCTCGTTTTCCCCGTGGTATCGTGCTAACTTTTATTCTATATAAATAATAAATACACGGATTCAACTTTTAAAAACAATTATTCTTTATCGCATTTTGTTGCTGGGCCTACAAATGGTTGAGATGGAAAATTCATAAAAAGTCCTCTATATTTATTCTGGTTTGTCGAACCCTATATAATCCTCCGAAAACTGTATCTCCTGTCTTTGTTTTTGATTTCCATATATTATTGGAATCTTTTTCGATATTAATTTAATTTTTAAGTGATTTAATTATTTTAAACCTTATTCTCTCGAGTCCTGTCACGGTCGCCAATTTGTGAAGTTATAAAGGTAAGTAAAATAAATTAACTCGAGAGAAATATAAGGAGAATTAAATATTAATTCAAATATTTCCAAAATATAAACATACAATGCGCCGATGCCGTCTATTTATTTGTTTAAGGCTAAGTGCTCCATGCGCCGCGATATCAAGCTAGGGCAATGACCCTGCGGTTTGATTGATTTATTCGGTGCTATAATCAATTACGAGTCGGCTCAGAATGTTCCGGCCGATTCGATTAATTTAGCTAAGAAACTTACAATGTTACAGTTTGTATCTGAAAAACTACTTTTTTATCACCCAGACTAGTCCACGATATATGCAAGTCAGAAGTAGCTATGATTTAGGACCTTTCATTACGGGAACGAAAAGAAAACACTTTTCACTGCCGAACGTTGCTTAGTTCTACACGAGTGTCATTCAGTTGAACTCACTGCGGAGACTGCATATTAAGTCGTACGTGTATTTATAGGAAAGGAGGGGTACGCATGTGTGCGTGCCAGTTCGTCGCTGCGTACCGTTACAAAGTCTTGTCAGAATTTTACCAATTGTTCGTCGTTGTAAACATCGCACTTGTCGTTTAAATAAACCGCGCTTTTGTTTTGCGTTATCATAATTTCACTGCTGCGCACTGCCTGCTGCCCATTATCCTGTTTAGTGACGTCACCGCTGGAAACCAAGCGGAATGATGTGCCGCCGGTTGCCAGATCACTCCCGACTGCGGAACAAATCGCGTCTCGCGCTTTCACACTTATTTTGTTAACCGACGCTCTAATTAGTACCGCGTGTTACATGATGCGCCGTTTACTCTCATCGACTCTATGTAAACCTCATCTTGTGATTCTTTGTGAAAAAAAGAAATAAAGTGTTCGCAGGTGTATGTGGAGCCAAGCTGTATAGTTACCTTATTACCATTCAAGTGTGGCAGAAAACCTCTAAGCTGCCCCCCCCCCCTTTTTTTTTATTTTGTTCCTTTCAAGAAGTTTGGGAACCTGGATGTTGAACGTGTCTCAGAAGGAAGACGCGTTTAAACTTTGTTCGAACTCTGTTCAACTTAATGTTGAATAACCAACAAAGTTTTTTTGCGATCCTGCCAGGATCTCGGGCTTCACTTCCTCTAGGACCAAAACTGCAAAATGGGAAGAAAAGGGTGAATCATTGGAGTTTTGTGTTACAAAGTGCTAGGGTGAAAGTGCTCATTTTTTCAGTGATTTTTAGTCATTTTCAGTGAGTTCTTTGTTTGGTAATCTAGGATTACAGCGTGGTTGTTCAGACGGATCGCTGTACCTCCCACCGCAAGCCGCGCCACAGCCTTTGTCTTGGTCGTTTCCAGTGCCGTTTCTCCCACTCCATGGGACGCCACCGTTGTTCGACATCCTCACCAGTGCCGCTTGCTTGAAAGACTCGGGACCACCGCCGCCGCACTCTCGCCGCCGCGCCCCTCCATCTCTTCTCTACAGCGAGCCGCTAATCATTGATAAACAAGGACAGATTCCGCGGATCGGGAAACGTCACGACTAATACGACCACTCTCTCTCGTTACTTCAGAGGCTTCAACTTCACTTTGCTGCAAAATGGACGATGACGATACTCATCCTGCATTCGATGGACTGGTTGCTGCACAGGATAGCAATTTCGCCAGTATCAGACGAACTCAAACCAATCTTCCCTCACCATCTGATTATACCATCGCAAAGTTAAAGGTGCACATAAAATATTTGTCAACTTTGTGGAGTGAATGCCGACACAATTACGCTCGCCTGCTTCAGATGGCTTCGGAAATTGAACGCCGTCATCCTTACTCTTCGGAAAAGCAATTCGAAAGTCACGAACTACTTTTTATGGAAATTGTTGGAAATTTGGAGGAAGTTTTAGAGGCGAATGCTCTTCATAGTCCTGCACCGATTCAAGGAGAAGCCCACGAGGATGATTCAACACTGAACCCACGTGTCAACGCTGCTTCAACGAGTCAACTTCCAAGATTGGATATTCCGAAATTTCAAGGCGATTATGATAAGTGGACTTCTTTTTACGACCTCTTTAAATCTATTATAGTAGATGATGTGTCGATCGACAATGTTCGCAAGTTACATTATCTCAAAACTTCATTATCCGGTGAACCATTGTCTATGATAGATCATCTACCGTCTACCAATGATAATCTTCTTATTGCGTGGAAAACTCTTTCGGAACATTTTTCTAATAAACGTTGTATTTTGGAAAAACACTTACAATCCCTTTTCGGTTTGCCTGTCATTAAAAGGGAAGCAGCCCATAGTTTGCGGGAACTGCACCATAAAACGGTAGCAATTTTAGGCGCTTTAGGGGCACTCGGCCTTCCCGTAGGTCAATGGGATGTGATAATTGTGCATCTGACTGTCTCGAAACTTGATCCGAATTCTCGAAAATCTTGGTCGCTTAGCATGGGATCTAAGACAGAATATCCGACGTTCGGTGAATTAAAACAATTTTTGATCTCTCGCGCTCGTGGTTTACAAGATTCCCAAGATTCGAGTTTCGTGTCAAGTTCTGTATCTCATTCGTTTAATGACAGTAAATCGGGAACGCGCCAAAAATCACAGCTGCAATTTCACGCAGTAACCGCGGGAGTACGTCAGTGTGTGTGTTGTACAGGTGATCACATGCTTCACATGTGCAAACGCTTTAAAAACTTATCTGTGTCTAAACGTTCAGAAATCGTAAAACGAAATCGGTGACTCTGACATCGGTTCGTCGAATCACGCAGTGAGCATTTGAATTTCACCTCGGCAGTCTTCGAATCCCTCCTTTACAACGAATGCTCTCATTATGAAAAAACTGACTGCTTACGTCCCTTCCAGTAAATGCGATTTGTCGAAATGGAAACACTTAGATGGGCTTAATTTAGCTGATACCGATCCGGGAAGCTCCGAGCCGATACAGCTGATAATTGGCTCTGATCTTTACGGCACCCTTCTCATAGACAGGCTCATAAAAGGCCCGAAAGGTCAACCGACTGCACAAAATACTGCACTCGGGTGGATTTTGTCAGGTTGGACCACCGCTCCCTCCGCAGTGTCCTCCGTTCACACGTTCGTACACCACTGCGCAGGAACCAAACGATTAGAAACAGCACTCCGACGTTTTTGGGAAATGGAGGAAGTGCCTGTACTAAAACCGTTATCCCACGACGACGAAATCTGCGAGAAACATTTTCGCGAATCACACAGTCACAACAGTACCGGTCGTTATGTCGTACGGTTGCCATTTCATACTAACTGCACAAAGAATATCGGTAATACTCGAAAGTCAGCTGTTCGCATTTTTGCGCAACTTGAATTGCGTCTTTCTCGTCGTCCTGATGATTTACGTGCCTACTCAGAGTTCATGCAGGATTATGAATCCCAAACGCATATGAGCCCGGTTACTTATGACTCTTCGTCTTACCCAGTGGTATACTTGCCTCACCACTGCGTGCGTAAAGACTCAAGCACGACCACTAAACTCAGAGTGGTTTTCAACGCCTCTCTGAAATCGTCAACTTCCATTTCTCTTAACGATCTACTCCTAACGGGAACAAAATTGCAAGCGGAACTGAGTGACGTTTTGATGCAATGGCGTACATTTAGGTATGTATTTTGCGCGGATGTCACGCAAATGTATCGTCAAATATTAGTTGACCCCCGCGACCAAAATTTTCAAAGAATCTTATGGCGATATAATACGGATGACCCAATCGCTGAGTTTCAACTCAATACAGTCACGTTCGGAGTCTCTTGTGCGCCGTATTTAGCATTGCGCGTACTTCAGCAACTTAACCTTGATGAAGGATCGAGATTTCCTCTCGGGTCAGAAGTTTTGCATCACGGTGTCTACGTTGATGATTTCTTATTCGGCGCTGAAAATCCTGAGACTCTACTCCTCACTCGTGTTCAGTTAATTAATTTATTAAAATGCGCCGGATTTACTTTGCGTAAATGGGGAAGCAATGTACCGGAAATGCTAACTAATGTGGATACCGCTAACCGTAGACTTGCATTGGAAAAACCACTCCAGGATTCGGAAGGCATTAAATATTAAAATATTAGGCGTTATATGGAACCCACTTCGCGATTGTTTTCAGTTTCGTATCAATTTAGAAACACCGATACACTTCACCAAGCGTTCGCTGCTTTCGCTCATAGCGAAATTGTATGACCCGCTTGGATTGGTGTCTCCGGTGATAGTAACCGCAAAGATACTATTACAACAGCTTTGGTTGCTGCAACTAGATTGGGATAGCCCTTTGCCCGATAGCGTGCGTCAACGATATAACGCGTTTTACGACGTGCTTCCTGTCTTAAACAACCTGTCCATTCCGCGCTGGTCCGGGCAAGACTCTACTGTGAAAATATGCGAACTTCATGGCTTCCCCGATGCGTCGACGGCCGCGTATGCCGCGGTAGTATATCTTCGTGTCGTTCGAGCAGATGCTTCGACACAAATTACGCTACTTACTTGTCGGACCAAAGTCGCGCCAATAAAACAGCTTACGGTGCCTCGGTTGGAATTAAGCGCTGCGGTACTTCTCGTACGAACCGCAACTGCTGTACGCCGCACAAAACATTTCACGACGCTTCCGCTCCACTGCTGGACTGATGCGACTATTGTTTTGCATTAGTTGCGTCAACAACCAATGAGGTGGAAAACTTTCGTGGCTAACAGAGTGGCCGAGATTCAGTTGTTGGTTCCCGACGCTGTTTGGCATCATGTCAAGTCGTCCGATAATCCGGCTGATCTCGCATCACGCGGACTATGTGCTCCAGAATTAATCGGAAATAAATTGTGGTTCGATGGCCCAGCATGGTTATCATCAAAAGACGTTAGTTTTTCCAGCGAAGTTCCTTCATTACCTTCGATGCTCCACTAGAACCGCGAGTGCAAGCTTTCATGACGACGCCTACTCAAAATTGCATACTTGACTTGTTGTTACAACGCATTTCAAAATGGCAGAAACTCCTTCGTACAGTCGCTTACGTCCTTCGCTGGCGGCAATGTATATCCGGAAAAATCACAAGAGGACCGTTGACTGCTACCGAAATTTCGAAAGCGAGAAATGTTATATTTCGCTGCGTTCAGTCGTGTTTATTTAATAAGGAGATTCGCGCTTTAAGTTCAGGTCGTCAAGTCGCCATGAAAAGCACATATCCACGCTTAATCCTTACATAGACGAGGATGGTATCCTTAGAGTAGGAGGACGGATTTGCCATGCCGATTTACCTGTCGCAGAGAAAAATCCACTATTACTCAGATCGCATCCCATCGCACGTCTGCTTATTACGCACACTCATTATCAGTGTCAACATGGAGGAATGCAGTTAACCTTAAGAACACTGCGTCAAACTGTGTGGGTCATACAGGCGAAAAAACTTATCCGATCAGTCATATTCCATTGCATCATTTGCGCGCGTCTTAAAACTTCGTATATTTCACAACTGATGGGCAATCTTCCAGCTCCACGCGTATTGCGCCCTGAACGTCCATTTACACACACTGGTGTAGATTACGCTGGTCCGCTGCAGGTCAGGATCGCTCGTGGACGTGGGCAAAAGTCCCATCCAGCTTACATAGCCTTATTTTGCTGTAAAAGGAATCCACCTTGAACTTGTTTCTGATTATAGTTCAGAAGCATTCATTGCTGCTTTCAAGCGATATGTATCTCGTCGCGGTTTGCCCCATCGCATGTACAGCGATCAGGGAACAACTTTCATTGGTGCTCACTCGTCTTTAAAAAGAGCATTTTCGGACGCAATACACGACAATCAGTTTCGTGACCTATTAGCGAAAGATAGCGTAGAATGGTGTTTCATACCTCCTGCCGCCCCTCATTTCGGAGGACTATGGGAGGCAGGCGTTAAAAGCTTCAAACACCACCTTAAACGTGTTGTTGGGAATCATACTCCCACCTTCGAGGAGCTGTCGACATTGCTCTGTGAAATCGAATGCTCACTCAATTCGCGGCCACTTGGCTCGTTAACCGATGATCTTGATAGTTTAGATTCGCTAACACCTGGGCACTTCTTAATTGGAACACCATTAAATGCGGTCCCTCAGCCCACGGTACTCTCCATTCCGGCATATAGACTGTCACGCTGGCAACTTACTCGCCAAATGTTTGAGCGGTTCTGGCAGTTGTGGTCGACTGACTACCTTTATTCCCTGCAGCACCGTTCGAAATGGAAATTTGAGTCTCAGGCTCTGTCGGTCGGGCAGCTTGTATTGATTAAGCGGCCGAATTTACCGCCTAACAAGTGACCTCTCGCGCGCGTCTTTAAGTGTCACCCGGGTGATGATGGCCTTACGAGGGTAGCTACTCTGCGAACTGCTACTGGCACACTTACTAGACCGATCACGCAGCTTGGTCTCCTTCCGACCGACCTTGAGACTTTTTAGTTTGTACGTCTGTAAAATCGTTTGTTCTCGCTACGCAGTTTCCTCTTTTAGGAACCATTAGTTTTAAGTAATTGCGATGCACGGCAGTGCCTCACGTGGGGGAGAATGTTCGTCGTTGTAAACATCGCACTTGTCGTTTAAATAAACCGCGCTTTTGTTTTGCGTTATCATAATTTCACTGCTGCGCACTGCCTGCTGCCCCTTATCCTGTTTAGTGACGTCACCGCTGGAAACCAAGCGGAATGATGTGCCGCCGGTTGCCAGATCACTCCCGACTGTGGAACAAATCGCGTCTCGCGCTTTCACACTTATTTTGTTAACCGACGTTAATTAGTACCGCGTGTTACATGATGCGCCGTTTACTCTCATCGACTCTATGTAAACCTCATCTTGTGATTCTTTGTGAAAAAAAGAAATAAAGTGTTCGCAGGTGTATGTGGAGCCAAGCTGTATAATTACCTTATTACCATTCAAGTGTGGCAGAAAACCTCTAAGTTGCCCCCCCCCTTTTTTTTTTATTTTGTTCCTTTCAAGAAGTTTGGGAACCTGGATGTTGAACGTATCTCAGAAGGAAGACGCGTTTAAACTTTGTTCGAACTCTGTTCAACTTGCATAAACCAACACCAATTAATGTGGCGTCTTTAAATATTTTAATCAATACTAATTATAAAAAAATTGTCGGCTATTATCGATAATATTATTTCGACGTGTTAATTTTAAAACCGAATTTTAGAACCGAATTTTAGAACCGAATTTAAACATAATTCAACAATATATTTTAATGTTTATTAATTGCGAAGCCGTGTCGAAGGCCCATGCTTAGTTGTGCGGCATTAGACCTACTACCATGTCTCGGGTCCATGGGGGCTGATCATGTGCCCGTAGCCTGCCGTCCAGTATGGTGGGTAGCCCAACACCATCCGACCGATTCCCTAACAGAAGTTATTAAATATATTTTATCAATATCATGACATGTCAACACTTTTGTAAAGAAAAAACTAATGTGAGGCAAATTTTATATGCACCAATATGAAGATTAATAAATATTGTAAAATTGATTTTAGAATTGAACCTCAAGAGTTAGTTTTGTTCGGGCGCTTTTGTAACTTTGGCGCTACGCGAAATTATAATTCCAAACTTTTACTTATTTTATTTCTTCAGGCGCCAATTTTGTAATATGCGCCTACCGAACTTAAAAACAAGTAAATATATGTTGGAATTAAACCTTATGAGTTAATTCTGTTCGGGCGCCTTTTTTGTAACTGCATTTTATTTTTAATTATTTATAATATTTATTAAGACGACTATGCATCTAATTTAAAAAGAAAGTACGGTCTCACACCAACAGTTACAAAAGTCGCGTATTCTTGCACGACGCGCTAGGCAGATTGAAAGTTTCGAATAATGTTGATTGCTTTAAACAAAGTCGAAATTAGTTGTCAACTGTAGGGTCTGACAATACCCGGGGAATACGAGAAGACCATGAACATTCTCTAAAAGAATATGCAACCCGACAGACAAAGTTTCTATGAGAAAATATATGACATGGGAAAAGTCATATGACAAAAATAAATATAAAACAGGTAAAATAAAACATATATCGCTGGGTGATGTATGCTGGCCGCCGTTACGCAGAGGTTGGGTTGGTACGTTAGGCTGTGTACCTAAAAATATAAAATATTTCATAAATATATTTAAATTAAACATAGCACGTAGCCGCCGTCTAAGCCCCAGTAGTAACGAAATACCGGTCATTTCAAAGAATAACGACAATATCTAGTACAACGACATTTCCGTTACAAGTTTTTTCGTTAATGTACATAGTTTCATATTAAACTGCAATAAATACAAGTCGACAAAAATGTCTATTATCGCGTTTAAAAGCAGAATACAAAAGAAAAATATTTTAAATATGTACTTTTGCCCTATTTCCTTCGTAATTGATTGAAAATTGCACTTTTCTACACCTAAAATATCATATCCCTTTATAAACGGTAATTAGGGGAACACTCGTTCAGTCTTTGGGGGAACTATCACTGTCCTTGCACTGTTCACTAAAACACTCGCGAAGAGCCCGGGCATTCCGACATTAACCTAATTCACTCAAGACAGTCTATCACGCATATCAATCACTCATCGCAACTCTTAATTACATATCGCAAATCTTAATTACATATCGCCAGATCAACATCGCAACGGAATATCACACACATCCATATCATGATCGCAAACGGAGAATCATATAAATCAACAGCGTAAAGATACAATATCATCCAAATTATAATTGCCAAACGGAATATCGCGAAGTTCCTGACCGCAAACAAAATATCGCAAAATTCTCAGTCGCAACTACAAAATAAAAAATCCAAAATAGGTGGTACATTAAAATATAACATATTCGACGGGTTACTTCCCTGTTCACCCGGAATAGCAAAATTGCCATCTGGCTGATACATTGAAATTTATAACTAGGTCTTAAATTCTAACGCGATACTAGGATTCGCGTCTTCTAGCTCCATACCAGTCTTTTCTCCGCAACAAAACGGAAAGTGAGGAGAAGGATGGAGTGAAGAGGAATCCGGATGACAAAAGAAGAGAGAATCATCACGGTTACGAAATACAATTAGTGAAACTTGAAATGAGATACCAGAAGGCGATTGATCATTGCTCGCGGGGGGTATGGAGGTTTATTCCGTATTTGGGCCAACTGAACGCAACGGGACGACGGCGAGAAAGAGTTAACTCGCTTTGATCCTTACAATAATACGTCCCGAAATGAATAGCCCAAAGATATATACACATGATCGCGAATTTATACAGTGACTGAACTTCGATACTGTTAGTGACTATATGTAACCCAAAGAAAAAAAAGAACAAAAAAGGCAGTGAGAATGGCCTTAGGAGATCTTCCTCCCACCTAGATACTAGGAATTTCTCGACGTCTGTCCGTGTAAATTCTGTATCCATAATGACGTGGACGGTAACGTCACGTCATGCTACCGATATTACAGCTCAAGTTAGGCTGCCGTATGATAAGCTTGGAGGGGGGGGGGCATATTGTGTTATGCTCGGAAGTATACGCGACTGCACAGCATCTATGTAATTGCACAATATTTATAGGCCAGCAAAACGCAGAGGGGCAACCAGTACCACTACACGAGGGTACTATTTAGCGAAACTGAATTATTCCCGGTGTCGGGGACATGATAGGGTTTCAAGGCTTTATTTTGCGCTCTAGGGTTCCGACGGCTATCCGGATCGTTGAGTTCGAAAACGACGGGGAAGATTACTCGGACGTATGCGGGCCACTAAATTTAGGCGTAATTTTGGCCGCAAAATTTTGGACTCCTGACGACAGGAAACGTATGCGACTTAGTACTAGATCACCCACCTTATATTCGGCCTCACGATGGGAATGGTTATAATACTCGGCTTGGCGCGTCGCGGCGCGCTCAAAGTTACGATGTACCCAGTCGTGATTTGAAAGTAACCTCCTCATCCGGGGTCGCAGAATGCGATTCTGAACTTAGATTTTAAAGATTCAAAATGGCGGTTCCAATACGGCGGATGAATTTTTAAGAAATGAACGGATGTTGCTAAAACTTGTTTCTCGGGGGTTTTCGGGGTCGCAGAATACGATGGTGCGGTACAACATTATAAAAATAGATTCCAAATGAGTAATCTCATGTATCACAAAATCGATTTCGGCATTGAAGCTGAATGGCATTTTCATGCGACAGCGCATGGAAAAGGAGCATGCGATGGTATCGGCGCGACTTTAAAAAGGGAAGCAACGCGTGCTAGTCTTCAGGCCGAAGGAAATTCAGCACTTTTGAACGCAGAAGCTCTATATATCTGGGCAAAAAATAAGTTTAAAAATATTCAATTTTTCTACTATACTAAACAAACACACGAGAAAGCTCAGAGATTTCTAAATAAGAGATATACAGTTGCCCCAGCCGTGCCAAATATTCGAATGTTACATGCATTCGTACCAGATTCAAGTAAGATATTGAATGTTATGACATACTCAAGTGCTATTAATCATCCCACTAGTAAAGTCCAATTCTGAAGTTATTGACAATTTTTAAATTTAAAATGACGTTATATTCTTAATATTGATATTGCTATTATTTCTACCATTATTGACTGCTATTAAATATTTAAGAAATCCAGAAATGATTTTTATTGTAAACCTTTAGCAGACGGATTTTTCAGAGCTTATGACAATGTTCGATTACTTTTTCCTTTTTTAAATTATATGATTAATATGATTCTTCCTTTTGTGAGAGGCAAGGGGACTCACTTCCAAAAAGCACCCCAATTCGTGAGAGGCAAGGGGACTCACTTTCAAAAAGCACCCCAATGGGATGAGAACCCTATCACGTCCGCGTCGTTCATCCTGGGTAATGCTAAGAAGGGCATGATTTTTAGATGCATCTGCATCGAAAACGAAACTCGCTCCGAATTGACGATACAAAATCAACATCACTTCAAGAGCTGCGGGAAATGTCGGAAGAGAAACACGAAAATCTAACTTTACGGGTAATAGTGCCTCCTGGCGATGGCAACAGCTGTTACATATACGGTTCAGAGGTCGTAACTTCTTAAATCCGAAGGTTGCAATAATTTATTAAACGACTTGTGTTCATACTCATATTATAACACTATACCCCTACTAGAGGTAAGCTATTCTATGTTTAACCGATTTTCGACATTATTTTGGTACTATACAATTTTTAATTTAGCTTTGTCCTCCACCAGATTCGTATTGTACGACCCCAAAACTCCCCGAGGAACAAGTTTCAACCACGCCCAATTACTTTTTAAAAATTCATCCGCCACATTGGATCCGCCATTTTGAATCTTTAAAATTTAAGTTCAGAATCGTATTCTGCGACCCCAAAAACCCCCGACAAACAAGTTTCAGCAACATCCGATCACTTTTTACAAATTCATCCGCCATATTGGATCCGCCATTTTGAATTTTAAAAATCTAACATCAGAATCGTATTCTGCGACCCCGAAAACCCCCGAGAAACAAGTTTCAGCAACATCCGATCACTTTTTACAAATTCGTCCGCCATATTGGATCCGCCATTTTGAATTTCAAAATTCTGATACGAGATTCGTAATTGGAGCATCCAATAACAAAGAACTAAATTCTAAAATGGTATTTTTCTTGGGCACAAAAAACTGTATGAAAGGTTTTTACTCTCGTTTTCAAAAGTGTGGTCTTTTTAAGCACCGTATTGGAGCCGCCATTTTGAATTTTCAAAAATACCACACGGAAATTAAAAGTAGATATACTGAGCTAAATTTTAAGCCCTGAAACAATTTTTTTGGCGGTAATGAATTTTGGCCAGCCAAGTGATCCGGTTGACGTGGAATGCCCGATATATATATATGTATAATATTATAATTTGAAAATAATTTTGAATTAACGCAGAAGCTGCATATCGCTCTTCGTTACCTTGTTGGGGGAGGAGAATCCTATACCTGTGAAGCGCGAAAATCGTTAACTACTTCTCAAAAAATAAAAGAGAGAAAAATCCCTAGTAGCACCGAAGCTGCCACAGCTAAACTTAGCTGCGACAGTGTTGTGACAGCGTTGTCACAGCTAAATATGACACGAAATGGCTGCCCCAGCTAAATTTAGCTGTCCCAACGTTGTTACAATGTTGTCACAGGCTTCATGTGTTACTTGGGATGCTTTCAATTGAATTTCAGAATTTGTCTATTTTATTATTTGTACTTTGTTACTAAATCATCCATGAAAACCAAATTCAAAAATAGTTGAACTTCAATTCTCAAAAATCACAAATGTGAAGCAAATTCAAAAATTTCTGAGACATTCGAAAATTGATACGATCTTCTTAATTGAAAATTGAATCTGGGAGATTTAACTGAAATTCAAAAACAAAAGAAACGTTTGAATCCAGCAAACAAAAATTCAAAGTTCTTTTTATTTTCATTCGTGTTAGATGATTTTTATGGTTAAGTTTTCAAAATAACGAAACCCTATTATCAACAACAACAAAAATTTTTAGAATATCGAGGTAATTTACTCCATGTTTTTTCCAGTATTGATTAATATTATTCATTACAATGCTTGTCGCCAATGTGCTTGTCCTTACCTGGAGCGGAACAAAGGGGGGGGGGGGGCTGCAGGGTGTAATCGCCAAATTTGAGAACGTAATCAGGGCTCGTTACCGAGCACGTTCTCAGGACAATAACAACGCAAGCTTGTTATTTTCGATTTCGGATTTTACGAAAATAGATTATTATTTATTTCCTAAAATTATGAAATTATGAAAAAACTTACACGTACTTATAGGGATTTACTTAGGATGAGAGTTTTTGAAACACCGAAATCAAAATGAAATTAATCGGATACAGTTCAAAGACGTAAGTATTCGAAACAAGCGAAATCCAAATTTAATTTTTTAGGAATCAAAGCATCTGTATAAATCCGAACACGCGACAGAAAATATACTCACTAATTTTTCAAATATTATTGCCCTTATCAAATGGCTCGGGACAGCAAGGCGAGTGTTTACTAACACCGCGCTATTATCGGGTCAGCTTTGTTTACTCTTGGGGAATAAGTAAACAAGTCCTCTTCACATTATGACGAATGTGCGAAAGTGATTAATTATCCCGGTATTATTTTCGTATTTTGAAACAAAGACTGAATTTTGAAAATAATAATTTTGAAATTCGAAAATTACATTCTATAACGCCCAACAACTAGCTGTCGATTTTTCGACTATTTTGGCGATTACAAAAAAAATGACTGTTTGTTTTCCATTTTGTTAGGGTTTGCAGGGTTTTTCGGAAACTAAAGGGATCAGGATATGGTCGCAATTTTGAAGGAAAATGGGAGACAAGTATTACTGGTAAAATTGCACTTAATATTACACTTAAAAATATACTTAAAATTATACAGGTATAATCCCACCACAAGGGCGCTTAGGGGACGCTGAGCTGAAAAACGCGAAGGTTGCAAAAGTTTTCAAACCGAAATTCCCGACGAGCTCCGCCAAACTCGTAACACTTCTTAACCGAAAAAAAAAAGAAAAAGTCTATTTTCGACTTTGCTTTTAATTTTTTTAGCGACTTTTATTGACTTCTCACCAGAGATGCCATTTATAAACCCCCCTTTTAGAAGAGAGGGGTCAAAAGTAATTATTCACAATTATTACTATTTAATCAAATATATTTACTACGACGAAAATTCACGGGATACAAAGGTTGGGACATGCGGCGCGATGACCGGGCGTGAAGCTTCGAGGAAAAAATTTGAAAAATATACAGTACCGCTCAAAAGTATGAGCTCACCCTTGCGGAATTTCGGCTAAATTATAATGTTTCATTCATCGCCAAGTTAACGTACGGGAAAAATAAAAAAAGGGAATTAAAGAGGGGACTTTCAGTTTCTTAGTGGCGGTCGTTTCATTTCTATATATACATTTCTATATGATCTATGCTCAATTTATTAAAGTCATTTTTTCATATTATTTTTTTTGTTTTTCAATCCGCTCCCATTTTTTTTAAAATGATTGCAGGAGAAATGTACAACGTGTAATCAAAAAGTAATCCCTGTAGCTTTAATATGCCTCTTCAGGATTTTGTTTGATCTTTCTTTACAAATACTTATTTAATTTTGAACAAATTAATGTGTTTTTTTTTCAAATTGCTATATCTCCGAAAATTGACGTAATATAAAAAATATTTAAGAAACAAAAAGTTTCATTTTTTAATTATCTATTGACTGAATTTTTTTCAAATTTTTAGAAGGAATTTTTTTTTTACCGTATTTTGTGGACTTCAACTTTTTTTTTTTTTGTAACAATCATTTTCTGATGCAAAGTTCCATTTACACTATTATCAAGTTTAAGATTATGATTGTCTTTAGTATTTGGATGTTTCATGCAAAGTGCGTGGTGGTTTTTTTTAAGAAAGCCAAATTTAATAAATATGTACATTAGGGTGTATCGAATTTTTTAAAATCGAAGTGAGTAGTGATAAAACGATAGTTTATATATATATAACCCATTAAGGACCAAACGGACGGATTTTTATAGCCGTTTTAAGGTCTGTTTGTTATGTATAGCCGGTATTAAAAAAATTCTAAACCAATTATTTCTGACTTAAAATTTACTGCTCTTTCCGAATCTGCCAGTACAATTTCAAAAAAATGCAACTTCAAATCGCTACGTTCGATTATTTAGAAAAAAGTAGGGTTTTTTTACTAAAAATTTTTTTTCCGACAAGATTATCACATGGAAATCGGGCAAAGAGATCTCTATAAAGTGAAAAAAAAGCGTCCATGGACCTTGAACTTCAAAATGTATGGGGCAAAATTTTTAATTTCAATTCAAATATATCCAAAATGGCGGCATGTTGACAAAATTTTTGTATTATTCAAGACATTTTCGAAATTAACGATTTACAAGCAATATTTTCTTACATAATTTGGTAACTTTATGTATTTTAGGTCCATGATAACCAATTTATTATTAGATTTTCTAAATTCAAAATGGCGGACCCAAAATGGCGGATAAAAAAATTAATTTATGTTCAATTTTCGTAATAATTCATATATAAGGGTTTTTTAGGTCGTAGATTACGAATTTGCTGTTAGATTTTGCAAATTCAAAATGGCGGACCCAAAATGACGGGCAAAAATGTTTATTTCTTTTCAATTTTCGTAATAATTTGTGTGTAAGGGATTTTTTGGGTCACAGATTACGAATTTACCATTAAATTTTTTAAATTCAAGATAACGGTCCCAATATAAGCTAAAATTAAATATAAGTATCGTTTCTCAGCCGTCAAAATATTTGCCGTTGCCCGACTCTTACCCCTTGGCGGTGAACGTGTAGAGAGTCTTTTTTTTATTTTTTTTTATTTTTTTGTTTTTTTTTGTTTTTTTTTTTTGTTTTTTTTTTATTTTTGTGTTTTTTAATATTTTTTTGTATTTTTGTGTCTTATTATATTTTTTTTGTATTTTGTATTTTTATAAGAAAGAACTAATCAAAAGAAAATCTGCTTGCTTGTCAATTTTAATTTTTTTTATCATGAAATGGCTGGAAACAAGATGAGCACAAATATAGATTACAGTCTTTACACTTTTGTTGTGTTCTTGAACCGCATTTTTTAATATTAGTGCAGTTTTTTTTTATATCACTTACACTTTCATGTGATTTGGAACTGACCTTTGTGAGATAATTATTTGCAATTTCCATACACATTTCTTTTGTTCCAATTTTCGCATCATCGAAGATAAAATTTCTCAACACAGTTGCGTTGGTTATCGATGCTTAAATTAGTCTCATTAGAATTACCCAAGTCCACTTTTTTGATCGTATACAAGGCATCACATTGCTGTAGTGGGAATCATGAAGATCAACTCCACCCATGTACTTATTGTATAATGTAAATGCTTTGGGGAATGGTAATGTTACTTTACATTTTACCTCTCTGGAAAATCTTTGTACCGTCGATAGAGGAGTAACACCTGCCGCTGTCGAGAGTATGGACACTGGCTTCGAATCCATTACTGTGATATAATTCAAGCCACTGTTTTTTTCGTGTTTCACAGAAAATGTACCCCTGGCAGCTTTTTTATCCACTTCATTTTCGACTTTTACTCAATTTGATCTCACAGTCCCCGTTGCACGCAAACCAACTCGCTTCAAATGTATCAACAAATCAGGATTACAAAAAAAGTGATCAAAATATAGATGGTAGTATAGGTATAATTTTCCTCCCACTACTTGCCATAAGTAGAGATGGAGTCAGTTGCAATACAACGCGAGGTCCAACGCGAGTAAGCACACTTTCTTAGTTTGGTATCGTTATTTGCGTTATATATATTGGAGTTTTTGCCGCAATAGATGTCACAATCATACAAATAACCCTCAGCACTACAAATACCCCACATTTTGATACCAAATCCTTCGTGTTTGTCTCTCATAAATTGTTGCAAAATAGTTCTACCATGAAATTTTATCATTATTTCATCTACAGATAAGGCTGTAGAGAAATATCCAAATTGTTTGATATTTTCTCTAAAAATTTCAAGAACAGATCTAACCCTCCAAGCCCTATCGTTATCATTTTTGTCATCTGGTTTTGATAATTTTATTTTAGATTTAATTTGCATGAATTTACTTCGGCTCATTGATGAAGCAACAGGAGCGCATGCCAGCGAGAAAAATATTTAAGTCTTCTACAGTTAGATTATAATCATTTATTTGAGTACTTTCAATTTTTGAAAAAAAAAAGTTCGAATAATTGCACAGGAGAAGAATCACGTATCGTTTTCTTTGCAGCTTCAGTAAGTAATATTTCATTTTCATAACAAAGTTCATATTTTTGTTCCCCGTCTAACCATTCGTAATTATAATCAGCTTCTAATTTTGACTGCTCTTCATTATAATTCTCAAAAATTCGATGATAAGAAATGTTCGAAATATGTTTATCACTAGTTGATGAATTTTTCTCATCAGAATCGGAAACAGTATCATCAGATCCCGAATCATCTGGATTAGGAATAAATAATCCATCAAATTCTCCACTTTCAAACTCCTCAACTTCAATATCTTCCACAAGACTGGCAGCTCTTTTTCGCTTCATAATTATTAGTAATCGACACGCTAATATAGATCAACGTTCAAAGGCGTCTTCCTTTATCGGTTGGCGCCGTGCATTCGACTTTCAAGAAACGAAGAGCCATCTGGCGATCGACTATATTGAGATACTTACTGTTTTTAACGTTTTGTCAAATATACTATGTCGTTATGTTACTACATATATCAAATATGAAGATTTTACGAATTTATGAAAATTAAATCTAAAATTACAATTATCAAAACCAGAAGCTAAAGATGATAGAGAAGGGGCTTGAAGTGTAGTATCTGCTCTTGAAATTTTTAAAGAAAATATAAAACAATTTATCAGTCGAAGAAATGATCATTGAACATGGGAGAACGATTTTATAGCAATTTATGAAGGAAAACTCGAGGGTTTTGCTGTAAAAATTTCACTATTTACCGGTTTTGGATACTGTTACATCTATTGTGACAAAAGCTCGATTATGTATATTATAAATAACGATGTCGATAGCGTAGTATAAAGTATTACAGATATACGACCCACAAAACTCTTATATACAAATTATTACGAAAATTGAATATACATTAATTTTTTTATCCGCCATTTTGGGTCCGCCATTTTGAATTTAGAAAATCTGGCAACAAATTCGTAATCTACGACCTAAAAAACCTTTATATACAAATTATTACGAAAATTGAAAAGAAATAAAAATTTTTGTCCGCCATTTCGAATTTGCAAAATCTAACAGCAAATTCGGAATCTACGACCTAAAAAACCCTTATACACGAATTATTACGAAAATTGAACATAAATTAATTTTTTTATCCGCCATTTTGGGCCCGCCATTTTGAATTTCGAAAATCTAATAACAAATTGGTTATCATGGACCTAAAATACATAAAGTTACCAAATTATGTCAGAAAATATTGCTTGTAAATCGTTAATTTCGGAAATGTCTTGAATAATACAAAAATTTTGTCAACATGCCGCCATTTTAGATATATTTGAATTGAAATTAAAAATTTTGCCCCATACATTTTGAAGTTCAAGGTCCATGGACGCTTTTTTTTCACTTTCTAGAGATCTCTTTGCCCGATATCCATGTGATAATCTTGTCGGAAAAAAAATTTTTAGTAAAAAAACCCTACTTTTTTCTAAATAATCGAACGTAGCGATTTGAATTTGCATTTTTTGAAATTGTACTAGCAGATTCGGAAAGAGCAGTAAATTTTAAGTCAGAAATAATTGGTTTAGAATTTTTTTAATACCGGCTATACACAGCAAACAGACGTTAAAAACGGCTATAACAATCCGTCCGTTTGGTCCTTAATGGGTTAAGATGCCCTATTCAGAAAAAAAAATTAAAATTAAAAATTCGAAATGTACTTCTAGGGTTCTCCATGTAAGTTCATTCTTTCGTCCTTAGTTTTAAATTAAGTGTGTATTATGTTTGTTAACGCAAAACAGTGCGTGGAACCGAAAACGGAGTAAAACCTGTAATTATAATCATCTTTTTTATTTTATAAGAATATAGTAAAATGTCGGAATTAGAGGTGTAGGAAAAAATGATTCTGTAAATATTGTTTCTTTTGAAATATAAACGGAATACACCAGAAATGATTTAATAATATCGATATTTTAAATTTAAAACATATTGTTTTACCATAAGATGTACATTTGGAAATACTCAATCGCATTTTACGTTCTCGCAGTAACAAAACAAAGTTCTTATTACATTATCGTCCGCGGATGATAATGAAGCTGCTCATCAGTAATGACTAGTTTTAGGTCTTTAAAACAAATATAATGCCGGGAAAACCGTACGCCTGTTACATAAAATACTATTCCACTATGTAAATGCAAAAAAACTTGAAAAAAATCACGTTATTTTGGCTATTTTTTCAAGATAGCGGCCGAAATATTGACGAGCGCCAATTTCTGGCCTCCTATTCGTAATCAGGAGACCAAAATACATCAAAATCATATTGTCAAATATTATTTTTTTTAGCCAGTTTTTTACCAGGTTTGCTATAGCGCATTATCGTTACGGGACAAAAATGGTCATATTTAGCGATTTTTCAGAGGCGCGAAAAAATTTCTTTGTAAATTTTTTTTTGTAATTTGGGTCTTAAGGATGCATACTCTGGGCACAATTTAAGATAAAAAAAGTCAAGGAAAAAAAAATCGCAAAGTTACAGGAAAATAATAAAAAACACCCAAAAAACGACGTTTTTGACGCGCATGCGCGAATGCTAGATATTTTTTTTATATTTTTTTTCATGAATAGGACATCTTAAACTATCGTTTTATCACTACTCACTTCGAATTTAAAAAATTCGATACACCCTAATGTACATATATGTATATTGTCATTCCTGCGTTGAATTTTCTAGTTTTATATTTCTTGTATTCTACATTTTTGTATTATTATTTGTAAACGACTGTTGGTCCGTTTATTAAAAATAAATAAATAAATAAATAAGTATACATGAATACAATTGAAAAAAACATCAATACTTATCTAAAAATTCATCTTTATCTTACATAATGGCAGATTATACACCGAATCAAATAGTAGATATTATGCTCATACTTGGAGAATGCCGAGGTAATTATGTACATGCTGCAGAATTATATCGTAATCGCTTTCCCCATGTAAGGCACCCGAACGATCGTACCATTGCGAGACTTGTAGAACGTCAACGCCAAAGACCAGTTTGTCTGCGACAAAGGCGTCGAAATAATGTACCACAGAGAGATGATCCACAAGTGCTTGTAGTGTTAGGTATGGTAGCAAACGATCCTCATGTTAGTACGCGAGAAATTGAGAGACAATTAGGTGTTCCAGGATCCACGGTACACCGAATATTGGAAGTTCATAGATTGCATCCTTATCACATAACTTTGACCCAAGAATTGCAAGCCGGAGACTTCGAAAGAAGGCGCCTGTTTTGTAGATGGGCACAAACAATGATACAACAAGATCCGGACTTTTTTCATTACGTCTTATTTAGTGATGAAGCCACTTTTCATAATACTGGTCAACTTAACAGGCACAATTGCCATTATTGGTCTGTAGAAAATCCTCATTGGCATCGCGGAGTGAATCATCAGCAACGTTGGAGTTTGATCGTGTGGTGCAGTATTGTCAATGGAAACTTGATTGGACCTCATTTCTTCGACGCAAATGTAAATGGTCACAACTATTTACAATTTCTAATGAACGATTTACCGACATTCCTCGAAAATGTTGATCTACACACGAGAGTCCGCATGTGGTTTCAGCAAGATGGTGCATCTGCTCATTTTGCCAGGATAGTTCGTGATTATTTAAATATCCGATTCACGAATCAATGGATAGGACGTGGTGGATTTGTGGAGTGGAGTCCGAGGTCTCCGGATTTAACTAGTTTGGATTTCTTTTTTTGGGCTATCTGAAAAATATTGTCTACGCAGAAGCACCCACCACAAGACATAATATGATGGAACGCATAACAACCGCATGTCACAACATTCCAAGAAATTTTCTTCTTGCAACCATTAGAAGTTTCCAAAATCGCATTCAGTTATGCCTTGACAATAACGGTCAATTATTTGAACATTTAATTAGATGAATTTGCTTATGGAGTGAACTTTTTTGATCTTGCCTTGACCGGCTGGGTCATCACTTACCTCGCCTTAAGTGGTTGGTATTCTTAAGACCTTGCCTTGATTGGCTGGGTCATTCTCGATCTTGCCTTGACTGGCTGGGTCATCGCGTACCTTGCCTTAAGTGGCTGGGATTCTTACGACCTTGCCTTGATTTGCTGGATCATTCTCGACCTTGCCTTGATTGGCTGGGTGCCCCCATGTGTCCACCTTCTCGTGGTGGGGGTGTTGTGGCTTACGATCTGCTGGGGCTCTATCAGCGAAGGTTCAACCATGCTGAATGCTGGCCAGCAGGGAGGTCCAAACTAACAGATACAAACCTAAAAAAAACTATAGCACCACGCCATGGACAGTGTGCCTTAAAGTGGTACAGACAAGCGAGGCACAGCGAAAATACAAAGAGGACCGATTAACTGGCTGTGTGTTTTCACCATCTTTCCCCATCTGTATGGATGACGGATCGATCATTTCTATTAAGGTCCACGCTTTCCACTTCCGGGATAGAAATAAGGGGTTCCGTTAAAAAAAACGACTTGACCTTCAAATGGTCTTGAAGGTTGAGGTCAAGGTCAATGTCAACGTCACATGCGAGCGTGAAGTTGTCCTCTGTTTCCATTTCCATAGCAAAAAATGAGTGCTTCCATTAAAAAAATCGACTTGATATTAAAATGACCTTCAAGTTAGCGGCGTAGGTCAAGGTCACATTATGACGTGAAATCTTCCGCTCTTTCCATTTCGGGTTAAAAAATAAAGGGTTCCATTTAAAAAAAAATTGACTTGATATTGAAATAACCTTGAAAGCCATTGTCAAGGTCAATGTCAAGGTCACCATAAGTTAGCCCTGTCTGTACCCTTCAACTTTTGTTTAAACAAATTTCCTCTAAAATGCTTACCATCCGACATATTCTAATCCGTTATTTAAAATGGGACACCCTGTATATTGTCATTCCTGCGTTGAATTTTCTAGTTTTATATTTCTTATATTCTACATTTTTGTATTATTATTTGTAAAGGACTTTTGGTCCGTTTATTAAAAATAAATAAATAAATAAATATACATGAATACAATTGGTGATATTTTCTATGTATGTTAAAATAAAGTTCATTGTTCATATAAATACGTGTACATGAATTATTATATCGCAAACTGAGCATAGTTGAAATTCAAATCTGTATCTGTTAATAATCGCAGCACAAAAGCGTAAATTTGACAAAATAGGATAAAAAAATTTTTCTTCTAAAAATTTGAAAAAATTTCAGCCAATAGACAATTAAAAAATGAAACTTTTTGTTTCTTAAATATTTTTTATATCACGTCAATTTTCCGAGATATAGGAATTTGAAAAAAAATCACATTATTTTGTTCAAAATTGAATAAGTATTTATAAAAAAAAGATTAGACAAAATCCTGAAGAGGCAAATTAAAGCTATAGGAATTACATTTCGATTACATGTTGTACCTTTCTCCTCCAATCATTTAAAAAAAAATGGGAGCGGATTGAAAAAGAAAATATAATACGAAAAAAATGACTTTAGTAAATCGAACATAGTTCGTAAATGAAACCACCGCGACTAAGAAGCTGAAAGTCCTCTCTTTAATCCCCTTTTTTTAATTTTCCCGTACGTTAATTTGGCGATAAGATATCAACACTCTAATTTAGCCAAAATTCCGCAAGGGTGAGCTCATACTTTTGAGCGGTGCTGTACATCTGCCTGATTTCCTTCGTAATGTGTGGAAAATTGCACTTTGCTACATATAAAATGTCATATCCCGTTATAAACGTATTACAAGTCAAATTATATATGAGTCAATTTATATAATGATCGTCTATAAATTTTATTCATGTCATAAAATTATAGGTCACTGCATGGACACAAGAACTTTATAGATTAAACACATTTATTACATTAGATTTGGAACTAGGCAAAGACGCAGACTTTTCTTACATTATATCATCCTTCATCAACTGTTGAGTCATTTATTATTTTTCTATCAAATTCGTATCGCAACAAGGATTATCATATAAATACAAATTGTCATTTAGACTTCACTTATCAACACCATCATGACTTTACACACCAATATTATAACAACAATACATATACATACAATACGATTAACTTACGCGGATAAAAATAATGTCATGATACGATCAAATTACGCGGGTAAAAATAACGTCATAATACGATTAAATTACGCGGGTGAAAATAATGTCGCAATTCGATTAAATTACGCGGATAAAAAGAATGTCATTGTTGCGATATGCGGCCGCAGCGTCTGCACTAACTCGCCCAAACCATTGTACCAACTCGCGCGATCCGTTACATCGACATTTTTCAATTTTCGCGGGCAGGTATCTGCAATCAAGTCGCGCCTAATTCCGCCGAAACAATGAACTTCCGGAAAAGAAGGCCGTTTTCGCGAACACGTTTTCCGGAAGGACACTATTCGCTTGTCTATCGCGACGTGCTCCACGCGCTCAGAAGCGAGCACTCGCGGATTTAAAATAAATCGCTATCGCTTTTCGCCAAAACGCAATATTTACTCTGTCGAACTGACTCACGCTTGAGCCAGTAATTTAGTGCATCGCGCTATAACTTTCCGTATAAATTTCGCAAGTCGCGAGTATTTGTGAAGGGAAACCTTTCACGACCACGCGGTTCGAAGACGTGCCGGCCGCGATTTTGTATTCGTGCAACCCGTAAATACATTAAACAGTTGTAAATTAACTGTGTCCTTTTTTTACGTTTCCTCGACGCATCAAAAGTGTTCCTTTCCTGCAATTCGGTGACCACGCACCCGCAGCAAGGAATCGAGGCACAATATCGCTGAGTGTCCGATTACAAGCAAACATTTGGCGATCCTGCCAGGATTGCAGTGGCAAGTGCACTTTTTTCGGAGTACCTCTCGTCAGACATTTCTCGAACTTGTGGATTACGGGACATTAAGGATTACAGTGATTCACTAGTGCATCGCAAGTGACAGTGCCTGTGCTAGTGAAATTAAGTGGCAAAAGCTGAAAAGGATTAAAAAACGCATCCATTTAGAGCGCGCAAATGAGATCTAGCATCTCCATATTAACGCGCATTTTCGGTTATTTTCGACCTCATTAAGAATTACCACGATTTCTCGAGTCGGGTGATGACGTCACGGCGAGTTGTTATTCCACAGCAACTTTTGCCGTAAACACTTCTCGGGACGTTTCGGACTCTTTCGGCCCGCTCGAAGGTTCGATTCGGAGTTTCTCACTCGCACTTACTTCTCGCCGCTATAACGGCATCGCACGCTCTCGGCCGCTCTCGGCTTCGCACGAGCACTTACGAATCGCACTTGAAGTTTCACGGCATTTGAGTGTTGAGAAGAAAGCGCACGCACACGCCCCTCTCGGGCCGTCTCCAGCACACGCGACAGCTGCATTCACGCAGAAGCTCGCGGCGAAAACACATGCGATTTTTGGAATTTTGAACAGCGCATAACGAAATTCGAATTGGAGCATAGCGCTCAAATAATATCACGCCAAAAGCTCACAGACAAGATGCCTAATAAAAGCCGAAATCAGGATACTGATGAGTACCACCAAATGGTACAGCTTGTCGAACTTCAAACGCATGCATTCGCATCGATTAAAAGAGCCTCCGAATTGCTGTCAAAACCGGACCTTACGGCGCATCAGGCTAAAACGCGCATAAAGTTGATCGAGACTAAATGGAAGCAGATCACAGAACGAGACGAAATCCTAATGACCCTGAAATCCAATCCAGTCTGCGCAGCGGACGACTATTTCGAAGGCGATTTCATGGGGAGAAAAGAGGAAGTATATCTCGATACTCTTGCTGGTTTGGAATGTGTTGCCAGCACTTTGGAAACAGCAGCATCTACGCCGATTCAACCGTCTACACACGTCAACGCAGATCATCGACTTCGTACGAAAGTACCAGCGATTAAGTTACCGCACTTCTCCGGTATGTACACCGACTGGGTCGAGTTTCGCGACCATTTTACCGCGCTTATAATTAAAGACGCTTCATTTGACGGTTTTCAAAAGTTGTTTTATTTAAAATCGTGCCTCGACGGTGAGGCCGCAACAGTCTTAAAAAATCTTTCGATCAACGCGGAAAATTTCGATATCGCGTGGCGACTACTTACCGATCGGTACGATAATAAACGTCGGCTATCGCATTTACATTTGCAACGGTTATTTTCGATAAAACCCCTAGCGAAAGAAAGTTCCCCATCAGAAATACGGCGACTCTTGGATACGGTGCAAGAATGCCTAGACGCTCTTACAAAATTGAATCGCCCTGTTTCTGATGACATCTCCACCTTTATCATCGAACAGCGACTTGATAGCACAACGCGAGAGGCGTGGGAGTTCACGTTAGAAGGGGAAGAGTCCGGAACGTTGGCTCAATTGACAAAATTTTTAAATTCAAAAATTCGGTCCCTCGAAGCTTCAACGGGATTTTCGAAGAATTCGACGGCACAGTCGCGCGTAAAAACCGCCCCCGTCTCTCGTGCTCAAGTTCTCCACGCGAACGTCAAGACGTCTGTTAACGTGAAGTGCATCTTATGCAACGCAACGCATCCGATATTTAAATGCGCCAAATTTAACGAATTATCGGTTTCCCAACGATGGGATCACGTGAAACAATATAATTTATGTGTCAACTGTTTATCGTCTATGCATATCGTAAAACAGTGCAAAAGCGAGAAGTCATGCAGACACTGTAACAAACGGCATCACTCGCTTTTACACGATACATCGAAACTCGCTAAAACAAATGTAATGACAGAACCGCAATCGTTGGCCAGTACGTCAAGTGTGGACGCGGACTTAGCGCAAACGCATTTTAGTAATCCTAGTACGAATGCACAGGTACTACTGGCCACCGCGTGGGTAGTTGTGACAGCGGCGTCACAACGCACAATAAAGCTTCGCGCCTTAATCGATCCCGGATCGACACGTACCTATATAACGCAGGAAGTCGCAGATCTCCTACATACTAGCTCGTACGATGCGAATATACATGTCACGGGAATAGGACAAATGAGTATGGATAAAGTTACAAAGGTCATTCCGATTTCTGTGATGCCTGTGCATAACGACTCGGTCCGACTGTCTTCGGAAGCGCTCGTAATTGACAGTCTGACGAACTACACCCCTAGGTTTAAGTTTCCGCTAACGCACTGGCCGCATCTAAAAAATCTGGATTTTGCCGATGGTAATCCCTCCGCAGAAACCAAGATTCATGCACTCATTGGTGCAGATATATATCCATACGCGCTTCGCGACGGTATTAGACGCGGCAAATGCGATGAACCGGTTGCAGTGAACACCGTCTTTGGGTGGATTTTGTTGGGTCGCAGCGCTACGGGCTGTCAGAGTCTTCCTGATCCGTCCGTGCAAGTCACGCATGTGCTCACGCATCATGCGACACTCGTTTCCGATTTAAACGCGTCCTTATCCCGCTTCTGGGAAATAGAGGAGGTCCCATCTTCCGCGACATTAAACGAAGAAGACAAGTGCTGTGAACAGCACTTTGTTGCTACGCATTCTCGAACCCCATCCGGACAGTATAAGGTACGAATACCGTTAAAAGAAACCGATCGCGTCGTAATAGGCGAAACTCGTAATCGCGCTCTCCAATGCTTATACAGCATGGAACGAAGGTTAGCATCTCGTCCAGCAGAACGCGAGGCATATGCACAGTTTATGACAGAGTATGAAACTCTTGGTCATATGCGTCCCGCACCCGCTCATTCGCTAACCTCACCAGTAATTTACCTACCACATCACGCGGTAACCAAAACCACAAGTGTGACTACGCAAACGCGCGTTGTATTTAACGCGTCCTCCGCGTCCGACAATGGACAATCATTCAATGACTTACAGCTTACTGGACCGAAATTGCAAAGAGACTTACCCACAATTCATATGCAATGGCGCGCACACAAATTCGTGTATGCTGCAGACATTGCAAAAATGTACCGTCAGATCCTCGTCGACGAACGGGATGTGGATCTGCAACGCATCCTTTGGCGACGCTCACCCTCGGAGAAGGTCTCCGAGTATCAATTGCTCACCGTCACGTACGGGACGGCGAGCGCTCCGTACTTGGCTCTGCGCGTCCTCCGCCAGTTGGCTGAAGACGGAGGAGCTGGATTTCCGCGCGCGAAGGAAGTACTCCTGAACAATTTCTTCGTCGACGACGTTCTGTTCGGCGCCGACACCGCAGAAGGTGCCCGATCGATTCGCGACGAATTAATCTCGCTACTCGGTACCGCAAATTTCCGATTACGACAATGGGTGAGCAATGCTGTCGAACTGCTCTCCGATATTGACGAGACGGACCACGGACTTTCTTGCGACAAGACGCTCCAGAACGACGAGAGCGTAAAGGTTCTAGGCATAACGTGGCATCCTGTATCGGACGCGTATTCATTCTATTTGAACTTGGCTCCTCAATCGGTGTGGACCAAACGAGTGGTCCTCTCCCACATTGCACGAATTTTCGACCCCTTGGGTTGGATTGCCCCAGTAGTGATCGTGGCAAAATTTTTCATGCAAAGTCTGTGGCAACACGCTTCGGATTGGGATTCGCCACTCAAGCCTGAACTGACTAAAACATGGCTCAACCTTTACGAAAGGTTACCGGCGCTCTCCAAAGTCAGTATACCACGTTGGGTAGGGATGACTTTCTGCACAAGAAATGAACTCCACGGGTTCTCTGATGCGTCCTCTAAAGCTTACGCCGCCGTGATCTATACGCGCTGTACTGATTCCCAAGGACAATCACAGGTGTCTCTGTTTTTGGCCAAGACGAGAGTCGCTCCGGTCAAAACGGTATCGATCCCACGCTTAGAGCTTTGCGGTGCTGTGCTGCTAGCGCGCCTTATAGCTCAGGTTAGATCCTCTCCGACGCTCGTGTTTAGTCAGGTTTATTGCTGGACAGACTCCACCACAGTCCTCCATTGGCTTCAAGGTTGTCCATCGCAGTGGAAGACCTTCGTAGCAAATCGAGTCTCTGAGATTCAGTCCCTCACCCCGGATGTCTCTTGGCGGCACGTGAGCGGCGCAGATAATCCTGCCGACCTCGCGACACGAGGTATGTCAGCGGACGAGATGGTTACAGCTCAGCTGTGGTGGCATGGTCCTTCGTGGCTGTCACAGAATGAAATCAATTGGCCAACGCTGATCCCCGCACTCGCGCCCGATGCGCCTCTTGAGGCCAAAGCGCAGACGCTTCACGCCACGGCGGAAAAAGGGATCATGACGGTAACAAGCGAAATTTTTAGTAAGTTTTCCTCCTGGCCACATCTATGCCGTATCGTGCACCGCTTATTAGTGTGGTCCCCAAGATGGTGCAAAGCACCTTCGGATGCCAAGATCTCGTATTTACATCACTTGAACAATGTTAAAGCTCGAATCTTCTTCATTATTCAAGCAGAAGCGTTTCCTGAAGAAGTTAAAATTTTGTCCGGAAATCAGCCATCCCCTGATGGCTCGCGTTATTTAGCTGTCGGACAAAAATTTTCCCGAACGAGCCCACTAAGAAGGCTCAACCCCTTTTTGGACACGACCGGACTCCTCCGCGTCGGTGGTCGCCTGTCTTTGACACGTCTCTCTTTCTCGGCTAAGCATCCTGTCATACTCCCTGTAGGGCATGTAGCTCGCATGCTGGTCCGACACGCGCACATGCGATGCCTGCATGGGTCTAAGGCGATTACGTTGAGTACCGTACGGGATCTTGTATGGATCCTGCAAGCACGCAAGACGGTCAAGTCGGTGGTGGACGCTTGCGTCCGATGCGCTCGATACACGGCCAAAACTCCGTCTCAGATGATGGGTTCACTGCCTCCGTCGCGCGTCCTTCGCCCTTCCAGTGCCTTTGCGGAATGTGGCGTAGATTACTCTGGACCCCTCCAGATGCGACTGGCGGGCTGTCGCGGATATCGTGCATTCCTAGTTTATGTGTCCGTTTTCGTATGCATGGCCTCGCGTGCTGTGCACCTGGAGGTTGTGTGCGCTTATACGTCAGCCGCATTTCTCGCAGCCTTCGAAAGGTTTTATTCGCGTCGCGGGCTACCAAAGAGAATGTTCAGCGATAATGGTACAAATTTCAAGGGAGCCGATAAGGAGTTGCGAACTGCGTACCGCGCCGCGCTAAGTAGTAAAGTCTTCCAGGATCGCTTAATTGAGGAAGGCGTCGAGTGGCACTTCATCCCACCTTCTGCGCCTCATTTTGGGGGCTTGTGGGAGGCTGGAGTGCGTTCAATGAAGCATCACCTCACACGCATTCTGGACTCTCATACGCCCACGTATGAGGAGCTGAACACGCTACTTTGTCGTATCGAGGCGTGTATGAATTCACGTCCTCTAGCTCCGCTTTCCGATGACGTCGAAAGCCTCGACGTACTAACTCCAGCGCACTTCCTTATCGGCGGACCGTTACTGGCTGCACCAGCCCCTCCTACGATCGATTATTCGGTAAATCGATTAACTCGCTGGCAGGTGTTTCAACAGCTGCTGGAACGATTCTGGAAGGATTGGGCACGAGATTATGTCACGTCCTGCCAGCATCGTTCTAAATGGCTGCGCCGTACATCTCAAATCAAAACCGGTCAAATTGTGCTCGTGCGAAACGATCAACTTCCACCCGCAAGGTGGGAGCTTGCTCGCGTAATCGAATGTCATCCGGGGCATGACGGCTGCGTACGGGTAGTTACCGTGCGCACTGCAAAAAGAACATTTAAGCGCCCTATCGTGAAACTTACGTTACTTCCGGTGGACATTGATGAAGCGTAATTCGCGTACTTAAGCACCATGTTAAGACTAGATTTAAGAAACTTCGCGTTACTTTCTGTGTTCATTAGCGAATTTTGCGATATGACTCTCGCAAGGCGGGCGGTTATGTTGCGATATGCGGCCGCAGCGTCTGCACTAACTCGCCCAAACCATTGTACCAACTCGCGCGATCCGTTACATCGACATTTTTCAATTTTCGCGGGCAGGTATCTGCAATCAAGTCGCGCCTAATTCCGCCGAAACAATGAACTTCCGGAAAAGAAGGCCGTTTTCGCGAACACGTTTTCCGGAAGGACACTATTCGCTTGTCTATCGCGACGTGCTCCACGCGCTCAGAAGCGAGCACTCGCGGATTTAAAATAAATCGCTATCGCTTTTCGCCAAAACGCAATATTTACTCTGTCGAACTGACTCACGCTTGAGCCAGTAATTTAGTGCATCGCGCTATAACTTTCCGTATAAATTTCGCAAGTCGCGAGTATTTGTGAAGGGAAACCTTTCACGACCACGCGGTTCGAAGACGTGCCGGCCGCGATTTTGTATTCGTGCAACCCGTAAATACATTAAACAGTTGTAAATTAACTGTGTCCTTTTTTTACGTTTCCTCGACGCATCAAAAGTGTTCCTTTCCTGCAATTCGGTGACCACGCACCCGCAGCAAGGAATCGAGGCACAATATCGCTGAGTGTCCGATTACAAGCAAACAGTCATGGTACGATTGAATTACGCGGATAAAAAATAGCACTTATACAATACATCACACATACCGCTTTTACTGCATTTATGTGGAGGGAAGGAGCCGCGTCTTCTTTGCTGAGGCTGCGTCCAGTGGTCAATTTTCTTCTCCTTCGTGGTTATTTTTTGTCCTAAGGACCGCTCAAATCCGCCGGTCGAAGTTGCTTGTGGACTGGAAGGTGAGCGCCTCCCCCGGGTACCCTTATGATTGGATAGCCGTCTCTGCTTCTGGCACTTTTTGCAGGCTCGAAAAAGGAGAAGCGGACGGCTAAATTTTTCCTTATTGTAGAATGTGGGGTATGGAATGCGCTCACCTTGACTCTTTGACCGGGCTGGTCAGAGTTTCTCTTCAAACACCGCAGATTTTTTGGTAGCTCCGGACCCGTCCTGACGACCTCGTGGTTCTAATTTTTTAAGGTCCGGCCTGCGGTGTCCACGTCCTGGTTATCTGGAGAATAGAGAGCGAGTACATCCCCGGGAGTCCTATTTATAGGCTTTGATCCTCTCCGGGTTCACCCAACCCCCTCAGTCAGTACGCGGAATTGTGGACGGAACTGTCAGTTTTTTGAATGTCATTCGTCAATTTCAAACTGACAGCCCGCCCGCCACATTCGAAGTCCGCGCCATTCGCGCCATCTCTCGGTCTTCGCACATGCGCCCTCAATCCTGCCTGGTTCGTCCTTATTTCCGCACATAGAGCGCTCCGACCGCGCCGCGTCGTCATTCCTCGGGTCTTTCCGTCTTCCCGCGTTTGATCTCCAAGGCAGGTGAGGTTGGGTTCAGTTTAGTCGAGATGATGGCCTTTTCGCACGTGCGAATCCGTCGTCTTTTTTCCGCGCCGGTTTGCTGAATTCTCAAAGTTACTTTTCTCTACATCTCCGCTCCTTCTCTCCTTCACTCCTTCTCTCCTTTATCTGAATGTCGCGTTACAAACGTTAATTTGAAGAGACTTTTGTTCTTGTCGTTTTTTAGCTACTGTACACGGTTTTCTATTAAACTGCAATAAATAGGGAAATTCTTTGCGCTTATCGGAATCAGTGAAAACGTTTTATCGCTTTATATGTCGATCTATCGAATAAGGTCAAGACACAAAAAATTTCTATTATCGGGTTCAAAAGCAGAATAAAAAAGAAAAAATTTGAAAAATTTACATGAAACTGATTTCTTTCGAAATGGGCGGAGAATTGCATTTTTCTTTATTTAGAATGTCATATCCGTTTGTAGACGGTAATTTTAGGGAACTTTTGTTCTTGTCGTTTTTTCGCTAATGTATATAGTTTTCTAATAAACTGCAATAAATGGTGAAATTCTTTCTGCTTATGGAAAAAAATGAAAACAATTATTCGCTTCATAATTTGGTATATCGAAAAAAGTCAAGAGACAAAAAATGTCTATTATCTATTACAAAAGCAGAACAAACAAAAAATTTTATTTTTTTCTTATTTTTAGTTTATTTATTCTTAATATTTTTAAAACTTTGTTTAAGATCAATAAATCATGGTTTAGGCTGTAGATATAGGAGAAACTGGAAGACTTCTTAAAAATACAATTAATGAACATAAAAAGAACATAATACGATGAAGTAGAAAAATACACTGGTTTAACGATGCATAGAATTAATACTGGACATTCTTTTAATTTTTAAAATACTAAAATTATTTCGATACAGAGAAACAAACATAAAAGAAAACATATGGAAAATTTTTTTATAAAAAATAATTCTAACGCCGTAAATATCCGTTTCGAAAAATCAAATTCACCAGAGATTTATTTTCCACTTTTAAACTTATAATTGTAAACATGAAAGGGTAACTGTTGACATTTGAATTTTGAAAAACCCTTCATTTTCAAAATTGGTATCGTCTACACGATCATAATTGTATAATTTTAAACAAAATAAGATACAATTTATTTAAAAGTAACACAAATTAAAAATAGTTACCGTAACGTTTTACTGAATACTTTCGTTACGATAATCTTTTATAATATGTGGTAAAAATAATAATTGCTATATATATTTCAAGTTCACTCATCTCATAGAAATGTCATATCCATTTAATTCCGCAGATTCAGTTATATGCTATGTAGTTTACTACGTTCCATTTCAATTGCGAGATACATTTTAAACTGCAGTATCTGATTTATGATTCTCTTACATGTGAAAACATACTTAAAATATAATGGTTGATATTTCCGCTGATATAAAGTAATCTTTTTTTCGAAAGAGAAGACTACTATGGGACTAGTGTTTTACCGGATCCTAATGATTCTGATGAATTTGAGGGTTTTGATTTTCATCTAGAAGTAAATGCTTACATTCCGGAAGATGAAGTTTTGTTTGCGTTAGTCGATGAAGATGAAAATTATTAGGACTTACCTACGCAAGATGTAGCAAACTTTGGGATCATATAATGATAAACGAAAAAAGTTCGAGAAATGTGTGAATGTTTAGAAGGGGAAGATCCTAAAAATGAAAATTCAGTCTATGAATTTGAAAACAAAATATTGTTACTACAAAAAGACAATAAAGAAAATTTAACTAGCACGCTGTACGCTATTGTTTCAAATGTTTTTCTCTTTTACAAATAAATTAATAGATAATTAAAGCTACGTATTTAAGGGGAGGGGACACATAAAAAAAAAACATTTTTATCGAAAAAAAAATGGTATTTTTAAAAATCCATACGTAATTATGTAGAAAATGTGTTTTTGTGTTTACCGTAATTTTCCTCAATTTTTAAATTGATGTAGAAAAATTTAAAAGCATAAATGTACGGGTAGAAAGAAAATTATTTCTTTAGTCATATTTAACATGAAATTCATTAGTAATAAAATAAAAAATGTAAAAATTAGTTTTGACCCAAATAAACATTTTTTACCCCAAAATAATTTTTTTTCGATAAAAAATGAAATTTTAAAAAATCTATACGTAATTACTTAGAAAATGGGGTTTTGAATTGTTACGATCTCGGCGATCATAACAGCGCGAGTGCTGTCGATGGAAGGGCGAGGATGTTAAGGAGTCGACGACGTTTTTGCTTTGAATATCTATGTCGGACTGACTTCTCCGTCGCGATCTGAAACCTGGATCGAGAGGAGTTCGTCCCTCCAGTCATTCCCAGGTTGGGACCTGCAAGCATTGCACTTTATCATATTTTACCTGATACACGTGAAAGGCTACGACCACCCTAATTTTTTTGAATCTTTAACTTAATCTCTGAAGAGTCTCGTATAGAGAGTCCCCCACACTGGACGATTCGAGACTTTAAAAAAAAATTCGCCTCTGAAATATCTTTCCGAAATCTCGCAAGTTCAATCTCGCAAAGATCACGCTAATGGGACGGAGCGAGATTATTGAGAGATGAACAAAAAAGTTAAAATAATATGTTAAAATTATCAATTAAAAAAATTAATTAGTTAAATAAAAAAAAATTATCACCGTCGGGATCCGAACCCAAGACCTTTCGTTCTTGAAGCTGGAACTCTAACCACTCCGCTAGAAATTCTTTTTTCGAAGGATAACAAATGACCCATATTTGAGTGAATCGATCATTGAAATTCGGTATTGATATGTGTCATTTGTTATGCTATTGTAAATGATTGTCTAGCCAGATGGTTAGAGTTCCGGTTTCAAGGATGAAAGGTCCCGGGATTGAATCCTGACAGTGATATATATATATTGTTTAATCTAAATATCTCCCAATAGTATCTTAAATCTGGAATCGTCCAGTGTGGGCGACTCTTCAGAGACTCTCTATACCAGACTCCTGAGTTCTCTCCATGTGGATACTTCCACCAATTCACCAACAGCCTTTGCACTATTATCTATCATTATACGGAGACTTGAATCTGTTGAGTTGATCTGAGCTGGTCTGATGTGGAATTTTGGAGCCTCGGGGCCTTAGTTACATTTGATCATCCATAATGTGCACTACTCTAGTTTTTTCTTCGCTTCGCCTGATACTGTCATTCCTGCAGGAGCGCACGTTCTTACATGCACCGTGTTTACGATTTTATAGTCACTGTAGAAAAATTCATTCTTATTTCACACTGTTATTACTAGTTCTTCCTTCACCTTTTCGTAACTATCTTTTTTATTTTCGCAGCACCCACTGGTATAAAAGAATTCAAAAATGCGCACTAAGTTTTCTGCACTGCCTTTGCTAACGTCCAGTGAAAATGGAGACATGTTCATGCCAAATGTTTCTTCGGAATTTTCGTGTCTTTCCTTCAAATTATTCGCACTATTATCCTCAATATTTTGTGAAAAGTATTTGCTTTATCAATATTATCGGCTAGATAGGTATCGTTATATGTGTTTGCTTGAAATTATATCGCAAGGATGTGCTGCTTCAGTAGTTGACGACATAATCTTCGCGATATGGTTTTCATGTTTATTAGAACCATGTTTATCCAAGTCTTGGATGGAAACTTTATCGGACAGAGGTTGTGGTTTAGATTCTGTTTTCGAGTATAATTTAGAAACAGGCTCAGATTCCACTTTTTCTTTTGATTCCGATGCTGTGACTATTTCATATATTCCTTTATTTTCCGAGCGTTTGTCTTTTTCTGCAGTAATGTCAAATTCTCCTGTTACATCATTCTCTTGTGTGATTTCATGACGAACTTTGGTTGGGATCGGGGACTCTTAGTTTCCTTGTCTGAGAAGTATCTAGCTGCCGTGCAATTTATCAACCCTTGCAGCTATGTATCCACGAGGCTTTTGTTCCGTAATTGGCATCGATGGAACGGAATTTTCCCCGTCAACTTTTTGCCATCCTCGTAGATCCGTTTTCTTCAGTTCGGCATCCTGACTTAGAATTGGAGTGAGATAAACGAACTTCTCTCCTACTCCCATATGATATGTAGTCCGAGTTGGACTCCATTTTACTGTCACAAATTCCTGAGGATCCAACCCCTCTGGAAACTCTTTGAATTTATCATTCTTCAGCTCATGAATTTTTGAAAACAAAATTCTGTTCTTTTTCGGGATGCGCGTAGAGAACGACACGCGACGCGGGCGATTTTTAACACTCGCGTATCACGATAAAATGTTACCTCCTAGTATTGTGAGGAGGGTCCGGCGCTCGCGTAAAGGGGACCGATACCCCACACGATTCCCTATTAAAACTTAAAAAGGAAAATTGCGCGCGGACCGCCACTGCTGACACCAAATTTGTTACGTGGGATCCTACTTTTGACTCCAAATTTGTTACGCGGGGAGTGGTGGGGTAGGATGTACAATTATTATCCGCGACGTTTATTGTGTGTACGCCACTACTCAGCTCAGCAGATTCGTACTGAGCGACCTCAAAAACCCTCGAATACCTAATTTCATATCAATTCGTGACTTTTTCGTATTTTCGTTGGTCAGCGGCCCCGACAACTTATTAAACAATATATAACTCTTTTAGTGGTTTGTTCTAGACACGATATATTCAAAGATGCAAATATTTAAAAGAAATGTTGTCAAATGGACCGCCATTTCGGATACGCCATCTTAAATTTTAAATCCGTACGGTATCTAATTTTCAATTGCAACTATCAAGTGCACGACTTATATGAATTTCAGCTCATTCCAAACCGTCTATCGGGTCGAATACTCTATATATAAAACAAAATGCATTTAAAAATGTTGTATATATTTGTATCAAAATCATATCCATATTGTAATTTTTTTCAAATTTTCTCATGGTTAATCGAAAGAACGACCTCGAAATTGCTAAAATCAAGTACAGCAGATCTTTTTTAAACCCGATTTCATATGGGAAAATGGGCATTGAAATTGACGTAAAATTCTTATGCACTTCGGGGTAATGGGTTAAGGTGAGAGACATTAGCCTAATAAAGGTATCAGTAATATTAGTTTAATAGGCCTAGGTTTACTTATTAGTGGTTACCGTTAACTACAAAATTCTCAACAAAGTTAGCGTCCCCCCGCGGCAAAAATTACAAATTTAAGTTTGGGGTCGATAATGTTTTCTTAGCAAAGGTAACGTTGCATATAAATATTATCGATATTAACGTTGAAATATTAAAATTAGATTCAATTCCCACCCTTCCAATCTAGTCTTATTAATAATTAGTTTTACTGTTATGTGGTGAATTTTGTATAGTGAACTTTTAACTTTTAACTAATCCAGCAATGGAGATTGAATAGGATTGGATTGAAAATTTTAATTCATTTTGAATTCATACTTTGATTTCGTAAATATGTATTCAAATGGATTGAATTCCGAAGAAAGGAATCCATCTGTATTCAATTTTACGAATACAATCGGAAGCGTAATTTGCCGGATTAAATTTCAGAAAAAGTAATTCTTCTGTATTCAATTTTACGAACACAATTAGATAGTTTTGAATCCGTAGTACTGAATACAGATTTATTCAAAGTTTATTTTTTGAAAGAAAACTTTTTTTGCATTGAAATGAATACGCTTAGATAGTTTTGAATACGGAGGCATTCAATATTTCGTTTTGAAGAAGGAAACTTTTTTTGGATTGAAATGAATACACTTGGATAGTTTTGAGTCCAAAATATTGAATACGGATGTATACAATGTTTCGTTTTTGAAAGAAAACTTTTCTTGCATTGAAATGAACACGCTAAGGTAGTTTTGAATCCGTAATGTTGAATATAGATGTTTCAAAGTTTTGTTTTTGATAGAAAACTTTTTTTGCATTGAAATGAATAGGCTTAGATAGTTCTGAAACGTAATGTTGAATACGGAGGCATTCAATATTTCGTTTTTAAGAAGGAAACATTTTTTGGATTGAAATGAATAGACCTGGCTACTTTTGATTCCGTAATGTTGAATACGGATGCATTCAATGTTTCGTTTTTAAATAGGAAACTTTTTTTGGATTGAAATGGATACACTTAGATAGTTTTGAATCCGTAATGTTGAATACGGATGCGTTCAAAGTTTTGTTTTTGAAATACAACTTTTTTGGTTTGAAATGAATACGCTTGGATAGTTTTGAATCCGTAGTATTAAATACAGATTTATTAAAAGTTTCGTTTTTGAAATATAACTTTTTTTGGATTGAAATGAATACATTTAGATAGATTTGAATCCGTAATTTTGAATACGAATGCATTCAATAGTTCGTATTTAAAAAGGAATCTATTTTTGGATTGAAATGAATACACTTAGATATGTAGTTTTGAATCCGTAATGTTGAATACGGAGGTATTTAAGATTTAATGTTTAAAAAGAAAACTTTTTTTGGATTAATATAAATTCAGAAAGTAACCTTTTTATTCATATGAACGAATAGAATTGTACTTACGTATTAAAATGGAGTCACCGTTGACCAGAGTATGGATTCAGAATTTAATAAATGCTATATCCCGGCATTTAATGCAGTATAAAATGAAAATTAGATTTACAAACTTAAGATTAAAAACATCGCGTCCAGGGCAAGGATGCCATAAGCCCTGCTGAAGAGCACAACATGGCATCCTGGTGCGAACGCATTTTGACAATAGTTCTAATTTTAAGCGCTAGAGGGATGGTTTTAAATATTAAATCCAATAGTAGGTGATTCAAAATTTTTACATATAAGTATCGAATGATTTATTGCGCGAGACGTGAACTGATATCCCAGTTACGTCATATTTTTCTTTGTTTACTTTTCAGAATTAGTAAAAGGACCGTATTACCGTGAAAAACTTAATTGTATATTTAATTAAAGCGGTCAAGAAATATACCTATATTTACTTACTTACTTAAAGGTTACGATTACTTATGACATTATTAAAACACTATTTGTGGAAAAAATAAATTTGGGACAATTAGTTTACTTACAAACTGTTATTTACTACTGAAATTTGTTTCACAGAATAGTTAAAAATGTTGAATAATCAACAACTTTGAATAAATAAATGACTGAATCGCTGCAACTTCCCTAATGAAATTCTCTTACTCTAGTTTGTAATGTTTACTTATTAAAAGAAAATCATGAACAAACTGGTATTTTTTTTTCAAACAAATTGCAATATTTAATGTTCTACAATTAAACATATATGTGATGGAAGTTCTTGGTATGTATCGGTCTATTTATAAATAAAGATAAGATATAAGGATAAATAAAAGACTTCCGTTTCCTGGTGAGTATAGAGAAGTTTGGTAGATTTTCTGCTCCAGTGGATAAGAGAAAATTTTCTGCTGATTTGGTGCCCACGGGCGTTTTTTTTTGCATTGTAGGTTGGCAAGCGATAAAGTCCCACAGTGGTCCAAAGTTGGCGGGTGATTAAATGCTTGGCGAAATCTGGATGATAGGTATCTTTTTCGACAGTTTTCCTAACCTCAAAATTTCTACGTGGGAAGTGTGCGGGAACACAGGCAGAGACTCTAAAATCTCAGACACAGGTGCAGACAGAAGTGTGTTGCGAAAAAGTAGACGCAAAGCCATTGTAGCGCGCGGAGTGCCGCGGAGCGGCATGCGAACAGAAACATCATGCTCTTCACAGTTTTTCTATATACTATTTACTATTTACTATATACGCTATAGCGCTTTTTATATCTTAATTAAACCTGCAAACTTTCCTTGGTAAAAACCGCTAAGTTTTCCTGTTGCACTCGAGCATGTTCCGAATATTATTTTCATTTTTAACTTGTCATACATAAGCCAATTTTCAACATTCTTTAACAAAAAAAAATTAGTCATATCCTGCGATAATTAGATAGGACCAGTGCGTAAAATCAAATTCTTACCATATGTATCGTACGATATTTTTTGATATACTATGCGTAAAATTTGCTTTTACGCACTGTACTTAGTGCGTAAAATTAGATTTTACGACGTGTCGCGATAAGCACTGGTGCGTCAAAGCGAATTTTATGTACTAAAAGCGGTGCGCAAAACGAATTTTACATATATTGTACTATGTCCAAAAGTATGTCAAATTGGTAGAATGAGTAGAAAATGTCGAATCGAAATTTTACGCATACTATAGAAATTAAACTAAATCAAAGTCATATGCGGTTGAAAGGGATTTTGTAAAGTTTCAAAAAATAAATACGATAATAAGTGATCGTACATCTTATCCACCGCCTAACTTAGAAGGCATATTAGAAAAAGTACGCCGAGCTTGATTCATTAGTATGTTGGACCTGAGTCAGACCTACTTTCAGGTGCCATTGGATCCGGCCAGTAAGGAACTCATGGCGTTTGCAGTAGCCGGTCGAGGGTTATTCCAGTATAAGTGGATAAAGAGGGCACAGAAGCACCCGTGCTAGGACAGCCTGATTTTAAAATTTCGTCGTACAGACCGACGCGAGCGATTATGCTCTGGGCGTGGTCTTGGCTCAAGAGCAAGACGACGGGGAGCCTCGCATCGCCTACTTAAGCCCCACGCTCATTGCCGCCGAGCGTAATTATGCTACCACGGAGAAGGAGTGCCTCGCAGTAGTGTGGGGCGTGAAGAAACTGCGGGCGTATTTAGAAGGGTAGGAGTTCCAGGCAATCACGAACCACAGCAGTCTACAATGGCTACGTAATTTGAAAGACTCTAGTGGCCGGCTTGCCCGGTGGGCCCTCGAACTACAAGGATGGACGTTCAAGGTCACGCATAGGAAGGGTGCCTTGCCCCACGTACCTGACGCCTTATCACGACGAGTGGAAGACAAGATAGGAGCCGTGAAAGTGTCGACGGAGTCAGATACTTCGTACCAGCGGCGAAGAAAGTTGGTGGCCCTTTTCCCGAGCGATTCCCGTATTGGAGAGTCGAAGACGACCGACTGTACCACCATCGGAAAGATCCTCTGTTGGATCCCGTGACGAGAGGAGAAGATAGGTGGAAGCTCGTCCTACCAGTAGGGTTGCGCGAGGAGGCTATGAGAAATGCGCATCAAGAAACCCATCCTGAACACTACGGCGTGAAGAAGACGTACAATACAATCGTCTGGCCTTAGAGTACTATTGGCCCGGACTAAGGTACGACGTCCGACAGTTTATCGCCGAGTGTCAGGAATGCCATCTTCAAAAGACGTCTCACGGAGCGCCCACAGGACTGATAAATGAGCGTATAATAGTGAAGCCGTGAACAGTGGTATCTGCAGATATCATGGGATCCTTCCCACCAAGTCGTGGCCAGAACCGCTACGTGTTGGTGTTCACGGACTTATTTACCAGGTGGGTGAACTCAAGCCATTGAGAAAAACCGACGGCAAGAATATAACCAAGGCTTTTGAGGACCTCATATTATTCAGATGGAAGACTACTGGATACTTCCTGAGCGATAATGGACCGGAGTTCCGTAACTTCCATTTAGATCGGGTATTGGAGGAATATGGAGTGAGACGGTCAATAAAGCCCTCGTATCATCCGCAAGCGAATCCGGTCGAAAGGACGAACCGGACTATGAAGACGATGATACGGACATTCGTAAGCGCCGATCACCGGGATTGGGATCTCCACCTTCCAGAGTTCCGAAGCGCGATAAACACGGCCGTGCACGTTAGCACTAAAGTGTCCCCAGCGTTTCTGAACTTTCGCCGGTAACCAAGACTCGCGAAGAGCCTGCAAAGGCAGTTGGAGTGGAAAGCTCCTATTCCAAGATCGGCTGAATAGACCTAGCGCCCTCCCAGATCTTGTGCGTATGAGTGCAGATAAGGCGAGCGAGCGACAGCGTAGGTACTACAATCGAGGTAAGCGCGACGTTCAGTTTTCGGTCGACGACTTAGTTTTGCGACGAACCCATGTTTTGTCATCGGGAGCGGATCGTTTTTGAGCCCCCTTTTCAAGCGCGGAAGGAGGCGAGAAATCTGGGACGAGTTTTCGTGCTCTCGTGAGTGTGAAGGCGGGTCGTGAAAAGACCCCGAGTCAGCCGGGCTCGAGCAATAAATTGTCAGGACGGACGAACCACGTCGTCGGGCCTCTATCTGGCGCCACGTCCACGAGTACGTGAAAGTCTCGACCTGAGCCGCTGGCCGGCCATGAGACGACGGCAGTAAAACGCTGAATAAGTAATACCGCCAGAAACATTACATTACATTCAAACATTCAAAGGGTTGTCAAATTATTTGTTTTGATTCCCGGAAAGGTCTTTGAATGTTATGTGTTTTCGTAGAAATAAAATAATATAGTCTATATTTAAATTTGATAATAAGGAAATTGAATTATTAAAGTAATTTATTTTATAATTTCTAATAAGAGATTATATTCTGTGCAAATTACAATATTTGGTTTTACAATTTGCATTAGTTTATTATTAAATTTTGTTGATTTTTTTTCTTTTGTTGCATTTCGTTGAAATTGATGAAGGTTATTTTTGTTTTAAATGATGACCTGCTGTATGAATCATATTGTAATGTCATTACTATTTAAATTAATGCATGTGCTTAAATGATTTATAACATTGTAATCCCCCTCCCTTTTTGTCTATATTGAGGGGTTGAAATAAAGTTACTCTTACGTGTAAGCGTTACAAAAAACAGATTTATTTTCACTGCACTCAATATCCTACGACATTTACAGTACTGGGCGCGATGACCGGGCGTGGGATCGAAGTCCTCTATGGCGGAACTTCTTCGACAAATGACCGCAAAACCTAATCACACTCGCGACGGTTCCACGGCCTCCTCGGGATACGATGCGGGTCGGGTTACACAAATGTGTCTACTTACAGGCGATATCCCGGGGTCCGGGTTGGCGGTTGCTGTCTGTCGACGGATGTCGGCTAGAGGAGGGGGGGGGGAGAGTCCCCCTGTGCATGGACCGGGGTGGCGTCCTTCCAGCTGCAATCCAGGGGGGCCTGCAGTTAGTATCCGTCCTTACTCCTCACTCGCAACACAATGGCACTCTCGCCAAATTCGCGTAACTTATTTATCCCGCGGGAGCCGATCTATCTCGGACGAGAGACTGCCGAGAACTGAACCACGATCACAATCGACGCGCGGTCGCCTCTACACTGGCGACGACGTTACTCTGGCGCCACCTCGAGTTAGGGCCCGGTAGCGAGCGGCAAGCGGTGAGTGGCACTCGGCCGAAGGAAGGTGTCCCCACAGCGACTGACTCCTGGAGCGCCCGGCGGTGAGGTATATACCTTGATGACGCACATACTTGAACGCGGCGGGCGGAGGCCACGTCGAAGAGGGGGAATTCCCCTAAACTTCAGGAACGGACCCTTCCTCGCTGCAGGGCTAGATATGCGACTTCGTCACAACATTTACTGATTTTTATTATACAGGGTGAGTCTGATAGAAGTGAACATAGGGAAACCCATGTTAAGGCTACGCGCCTCGTGATTGGTCGATTCCGGTGGAACGTTGCTTGCTCGCTGATTGGCTGTGTTAGAGCCACAAGAATGTAAACAAAATACTGTATGTATGTATCAAATATCTTGTGTGACATAACGGAAATAACCACGTTTTGGGCTTATGTAAAATGTGTCAAATCCATGAAATGTGTAACATAAACTCAAATTCAAGACTCAGTTCGTGAATCTTCTACTTTTGTTACTACCGGATGCAGCCGATAAGTTGTAGGGTTTTTAACAAATCAATTGGCAAGAGTAAAATGTGCTATTCAGAGATATTCTACCGTATTCTACTCCAAAAATGCTATCAGATAAGTTTTTCGTTTTAATAAAATCATTTCAATTTACAGCAAAGAATCTGGTACTTTGTGTCGTGTTATTACAGATACAACCGCTCAGATCATCATCGCTGAGTCTTGAATTTTCAGTTTGTGTTACACATTTCATGGATTTGACACATTTTACATAAGCCCAAAACGTGGTTATGTCCGTTATGTTACACAAGATATTTGATACATACAGACAGTATTTTGATTACATTCTTGTGGCTCTAACACAGCCAATCAGCGAGCAAGCAACGTTCCACCGGAATCGACCAATCACGAGGCGCGTAGCCTTAACATGGGTTTCCCTATGTTCACTTCTATCAGACTCACCCTGTATATGACGTTTTAAACAACTTTCAAAAATATGGATCGGAGTCGAAACGCCTAACCTGCATTTCGCTTTCGACAAAAAAAAAATGAAAAACGCATAACTGATATGAAATGCATATTAAATGCAGGATAGATTGTTTATAAAGCAAGGAATTATGAATGTGCAGGAATTACAAATCATTCAAATTAACTAAAATAAATTGAGTAAGTGAACAAAATTGAATACAAGACATTTTTTTAATCAAATACGTATTTATAATAAAAATTCGTAGTTTTGTATACGAAATTAAACATTGTAAAGAACGGAAAGAAATAGTATTAACCAATAAAATAACAATAATGAAAATTAAGAAAAATTAATAATACAGGGTGAATAATTATTAAAACGATTTTAATGAAACGAAGTTAATAAAAATATCAAAATTGTTTACACCTCTAAAATTAAAACTTCTACTACGCTTAAAGAGTATATACTCATTAATTACTATATAGTAATATTTTAATATTTTTTTAGTTCCAAAGATAATTTCAACGCGATTTTATAATTTTAGATGTCTAATTAATGAGATAAATAAGATAGACATGAATCATCATACGATTTACATGTTTTGATTCTTTAATTTATCAACATGGAACACCTCAAAAGCAGGAATTTTAAAAATATTTTATAATAAACCCAACAATAAAAAGCCGGCCATTAACACTCAATACTGTCGAGTTTTGCAGGGTCGGATTTCTTAAAAGTCAGATCAATTCTGAGATGAATGAGACAATTCGAACGTAAATAATAAAAAAATAATTAAAAATAATGAAATGTTTCAAGCAAACGTAAATAAGAATTAGACCTAATTTCTGGAATCTACGGATACCAATATGCAGCTGGTATAATTAGCTAATGTTCAAAATGTAAGGGAAACCGCAGCGGGCAATATATTTATTTAACATAAACTCTTACGTGCATATAAAAAATTGTGCTAGATAATGGATTCATTAATTAATTGCTATTCTAAAATTCAATTAATATTTCTAGTCAAACAATTTAAACAAAAAATTAAATGTTTAATTTCTTTGCAATGACACCCCTTTAACAAAATTAGATCGCATTTGTGGATACGGATTTATAGGCAAAACCGCGACAATAACAACATTTGCCAGAATAATTTTAGCAACAAAAAATTGTATAAAAACAACTTAACAACCTAAAACTTTATACAAATAAAAACTTAACTGAGAAAATAATATTAAATTTATTTATCACTTTATTCATCAACTTATTAAATCCTGATTAACTGCTAGCATAATATAAAAAAATGCAGATGCATTCTGTATCCCCCGGTCCCTTCGACCACCTGCTAAAAAAATTAACCGATCGGTAATGTACCATGTTGAGAATATTTATCGTGTTTAGAGCAATTTTGCGCGAATGACTGTAATAAAAGTTGGGATCAAATTAATGCTTCATGAATTTTCGTAACTGTGGATTTTTAACGACTAAAACAAGTAACTAATGAATTAACGAGATGCACAATGAACTTTACCAGTTAACATTTTTTTTAAAGTACTCAAAGAACAAAAAGTACTATTTGTTGAATAAAAAAGGTACTGCATTGGTCGATTCTTTATTCCGGTATTAATAAATCAAATGGTATGATTAGATGGTGGCATTTGATAAGATGGGTCTTCATTTTTATGTTCAATAACAGAATTGAATGAAAGTTTAATGAACTTTCGGAGCTATAGTTTTATGATGAAATGTACGCGTTGACAATCATTTTCTAATAAAAGAAGTAAATAAGTTTTCACCAAAACCATGGTAGAAATTGAAACCAATTATTGTATAATTATTAGACATAAAAGATGTATCCAATAAAATTGTCTATAAAATGCCTAAGAATTGTACAATTTTAAGCAAAACATGTTTTGAATAAAAAAATCTAACATAATTGTTTAATTCTTAGACATGAAAAATGTTCAATAATTGTGCAATATTTTTATCTAATAATTGTACAAGAAAAGTGTTGTAACGCCAAATCTTAGATATAACCTAAACATTACTTGGTATCTAAGGACGAAAATTACAGCACTTTCATCCCCATCGTTTTTAACGCATTTTAGTTATTATTGCTTTCTTGGACGCTTGCGGATGATGTAAAAATCATCAGAAATTTCGAACATTCGGTAAAAACATAAAACTTTAAATGATCAATGTTGCCAACGATGATGCAGTGCAATAAACAAAGAGCGAAAAATTTGATTTATATTTGAAATGAAATATTTTCTGGATCAAAGTGGAATTTCGATTTCCTGAAAGTATTTTGCATGTAGTTTTTGATTAAGTACATATGTTTGTAAAGTATTTATTTTAATGTTTTATAAAATACGTGTGCCTAATTAGCAGCTGTTTCAGTTTCATGTTCTGGAAGCGAAACGCCGAAAATCTGTGTTCTGCAATAAGCAATGTTACGCAGAGCCATGATCGTATTGCGGAACGCATGTTATCTTTCGTGTTATAAGCGTTGTGAAAATCATATTTGATTCAGAAAGTAATTTTTTCGAATTGTTGAAAAATAATTGTTATTCTAGCAAGTTATCTGGTAAGTTTAAATTCGATATTTGTCATGAGAAAAAACTAACCTCAAAAAACATGGTTACAACAAGTTATATCAACTCACTAGAAACACAATTGATTTACATTTTTCTTACAGAATATACTACTTGAACGATGGGTAAAGTATCTACCCTGCAAACACGGAAAGTAACTGTTATGTAATATTTACGTATTGGTTACATTGTTACATAAATGTTATGTAGTTGTTACATAACTGTTACTTTTATGTTTGCAGGAATAGTAGTAAAAAGAATTCAAAGCAGAAAGTAAAAAGCTTGCAGAAAAGTAAAGATTATAAGAAGAAAAGAAATCACTAGCAGAAAAAAAAACAATTAACTCTGGAAATGAAACAACTAACACAAAAAATTAAAGAAGGAAAAGTTTAAAAACGTGTTTTATTAAGAATTATTTCATGTTTTATACAAAATGTATTATTTATTTTGTTATGTTTAATTTGATAATTATATGAAAGAATCTGCAATTAACAAAGTTTATAATATATGGAAATAAGAGAATAAAATGTAATAAAACTGTTTAAAGTTAATATTAGTGATAACTACTAGGATTAACAATAAGAAATATTTGTAAGATGTTTAATGTAAATAAGCTAATAAATAATATCAGTTTTCAATAATTTCACTGCCTACGTTTAAGGAGGATCGACACCGCAATATCATAATCCGGACAAACTGCCGTATTATTTAGTTAAAATTTAAAAATGTCCTAATGATGATATTATTAAAAAGAAGAGAGATTATTGTTCCCTCTTGAAAAAAGTTGATAATTGGCAACAATTTTTTACTTAATATGTATTATTTATTGTTTAAATTTTCTTTAAAATAATTAACATTTTTAATAATTACGCATTCCAGTCAATGATAATATTATTTTATGATAATATGACAATAAATTTCCCCTCCTGGGGACGGCGGGACCTTGCAGTTGGTGGAGGGGCTTGATTCCCCGCCGTACTGGGGCTCCGGAGGGGTTGTCGAGAATGAATGGGATCCCTATAGACGGGCTCTCCATAGTGAGTGGGGGTTCGACCCTATAAACGGGCAACCCGACGTGAGTGTGGGGGTGAACGGCAGGAGAGGTGACGGTTTGTAAACCGAACCCTCTCGGTGTCTGCGGCTCCAGAGTGCAGGAAGTAGACACCTTCCAGGGGGTCACCCCAGCTAATAGGTAGGGGTGCGTCCTGTTCTGGTGCTGGGGTACGGCGGGGAATGACTAAGAAGCGGTCCAACCACCTGGGCTTTCTTGGCCGCGCCCATGGCCCACCCCGGAAGTGGGGGCTGCGGGGGCGGAGCTCTGAGGGCTTGAGGGTGCTACCGTAAAACCAGGAGCGGGGATACGGGGGCAGCGCATGCCTGGCGCCGCGTGATAGTCCCGATGCTCGGGCCAGGGTTACTCGCCTGGCCAGGTTGCTCGTAGCAGCACGTGTAAAAGACTTGTTTCGACCTCATGGGGCCCGGTGATTCCGGAATAGGAATCCCGGTGGGGCACCAAGTGTTGCACGGTCAATGCCACATCGCAATAGGTTCCCTACTGGTGGGTGGGGCTATTGACGACCCAACGGGCACGAAGAACCCAAATGTTTCTAAAACGTTTTTAGAATGTTCCAGAAACGTTCCTAAAAGGTTATGTCTCTGCAACGTGGATGAAACGTTTATAAAACGTTCCGTAAAAGTTGCAGACATATAACGTTTTAGGAACGTTTCTAGAACATTCTAAAAACGTTTTAGAAACATTTGGGTTCTTTGTGCCCGTTGGGGAGGGAACGGGGGGGGGGGCTGCGGGAGATATTGGGAACTCTAAAACGAAAAAAAAAACAAAATGATTGAGTCAGAAAATAAAAAAGACGGAAAGGGGCAAAAAAAATGAGACAGGGGTTCCCACCCCACAAGAAATGGAGACCACTAAGTGGCTCAATGTACAGTACCCACCGCCTCATATTGCGGTTGGGGAATTGGCGGCTTTTTTTGCAACTGCCGCGAACGGACGACACCTCGAAGGAGACGCACCAACGGACTACAAGGAGACTGATGCAGCTTCTCTGAACAATGACGAGTGTTCACGAAACGCCACGCAAGACAGCTGCAATGTACGGAGCCCTGTCGCGGATGCGCGGATGACAACCCTCCAAACAGTGTGGAGGGAGACTGAAGACGAAACGGTGCGCTACCTAGAAGAGATGCGAGCCATCATCGGACGAATGAGTGCCGCCACGGCTGTTCAAAAGAACATCAACAGGGATGTGAAGGCCGGCGTTCCCCAAGTCGAGGCCATATTAGAGGGCCTCGAAGATGCGAAGAAGAAAGGGTCACAGGCGTACAATAGCCTGATGACGATCCAAAAGGAGCGCTTAATGCCAGGAACGGGGAACAGCTTCTGCTCCAAAAAGAAGGACGACGCAGACGAATGACAGACCGACCACTCCGTCACTCTCCGATGTATGGGCGGAAATCGTTGCAAGAAGGTCTGTGACGAAGGGGAAACGGCAAGAAGCAAGACCAGATGATCGAAATCCCCCGGAGGACGCACCCGTTATAAAGGAAGAAAATAAGAGGAGAAAAAAAGAAGAAAACGAAGAAGAAAAGGAAGAAGAGGACCAAGCCTGAAGCTATCGCCCTGAAGCCGAGCGAGGGGAAGACCTACGCGGACGTGCATAGCATTGTCCGGCAACAGGTCGACCCGAGTCGGTGTGGGGCGGAAATCAGGGCGGTACGCCGCACAAGAACAAGCGAGGTCCTCATTGAGCTGCAAAACACTTCAGCAGATGATAGGAAGGGCCTCTCCCAACAGTTGCAAACTGCAACAAACGGGGAGTCTGGCGTTCGAGAGCTAGTTCCGAAAGCTAGTTTGTAGATAAGAGACGCTGATTCCCTCACGACAAGAAAAGAGGTGGAAGAGGCCCTTCGAGCACGCCTGTGAGAGTACGCAAGGCATTCACGGATTGGGCGGCCAACACTGAATAGGTCAGAGCAGCGACTCGTTTTCGCCGAGGTAGACGAGGACGTCTCCGAGAAGCTGCTACAAGATGCCTATATCCGGATAGGGTGGGTCAACTGCCGCATCCGACGAAGACAAGTGGCGACCAGATGCTACCGGTGCCTAGATTTCGGACACAGAGGCGTCGAATGCAGAGGACCCGACAGGAAGAACATCTGTTAATGATGCGGCGCGGAGGGGCACAAAGCGGCGACATGTGCCGCGAAGCCGCAGTGCTTTCTCTGCGCAGAGGATCTGCCTGCTGCAAGGCGCTCAAGGATGCCCTATCCGGGACCAACCGGAAGGAAACCATCGATGCCCCGAGTACTTCAGGGCAATCTAAATAGAAGCAGCACGGCCCATAATCTCCTGGCTCAGATCTGTCGTGAAAAAGATGCTGACTTAGTCCTAATAAGTGAGCAATAGCGCGACAGAGATGGACCAGGTCAGTATGCGGACAAACTCGGCACCGCCGCTATATGGATACCGGACCTTCGTCGGATCCTCGTTAAAGGCAGTGGCTCGAGCAGGGGCTACGTCTGGGTGAGGAGCAGTGATACAACCTTCTTTAGCTGCTACCTCACACCAAACGAGAGGATCGACGACTTCCAGGCCAAACTAGATGATCTGGAAGATGCGGTCCGGAACACCGGGGGAGACATTGTTGTGGCCGGAGACTTTAATGCCAAAGCTCTGGAATGGGGGGAACCACACCCCGAATCACGAGGTAGAAGAGTCATGGAGATGGTCTCCAGACTGGGGCTGATGGTGATCAACATCGGCACTGCATCAACGTTTCGGAGACCAGATTACAGGGAGACCATTATCGATATCTCCCTTGCCTCCGAGGGACTAGCGACGCAGGTTGAGGGCTGGCAGGTGATCGACGACTACACTGGAAGCGACCACCAGTACATTTCTTCTACTTTTAAAAGAAATGTTGCAGCCAACTACCAACATCACCAACAGCGAACCGCACGGTCCCCTCCCCCCGGTGGAACATCGCCAAAATGGATACCGAGAAACTGTCTCTAGCCATAGCCAGAGAGAAAGCCTCCCTCAATGATATTCCTCACGGCCGAGATGCTCGCACACTAGCGGAGGCTTGGGCGCGCGCAACCATGCGCCTTCTACAACGGGCCTTCTACGCAGCCTTAGTAACTACAGTCTATATTCGGAACAAAATAGAACTCCGCCAAGCTATCATGTCCAGTCAGCGCCGATGATGGAAGCAGCTGGGCGATGACCTGAACAAGGACCCGGGGGGTCTAGGGTATAAAATTGTAATGCAGAAGGTGGGGGCGTTCAAACAAAGCACCCCCACCGATCCATCGATTCTACACAACATTGTAGAGACCCTATTCCCCACCCATTCAAAGAGGCCGAATCGCCCAGCTCTCACGGACCCGCCTGTGGTCCCTCCCTTCACACTTTGCGAGCTGCAGCAGGCGGCCGCAAAACTGCGCAACAAGAAGGCGCCGGGTCCGGACGGACTCCCAGCAGAGGTGTTGAAGTCCGTAGTTGAGAAGCAGCCGCAGCCCTTGCTGGATATGTGTAATACCTGTCTGAGAGCGAGCACCTTTTACTCTCGCTGGAAGGTGGGAAAGCTCGTCCTCATAAGCAAGGGCAAGGGACCAGTAGAGGCAGGGTCATCTCACCGACCCCTGTGCATGCTAGATACCGCTGGTAAACTCCTGGAGAAAATGCTTCGACGTCGCCTGCATGAAGCCATACGGTTAGCGCAGGAGATCTGGCCGACCGGCAATTTGGCTTCCGACCGGGCAGATCGACGATCCAGGCTATCCAGGAAGTTGTACAGGCCGCACGGGGTAAAGAGCGGGGAAACCACTTCTCTCGCCCCGTCTGCCTTCTGGTAACCCTAGATGTGAAAAACGCTTTCAACTCGGTCAATTGGGAGAAAGCACTGGACGCGCTGAAGCGGGATTTCAAATTACCCGAGTACCTCCAAAACATCATGGACGATTACTTGAGGTCCCGTTTCATCGAATATGAGACATCGGATGGCTTGGTCCGGAGGGAAATGACGGCAGGGGCAGCCGAGGGCTCGATCCTGGGTCCTGACATATGGAACGCGTTCTATGACGGGATCCTAAGATTAGAAATGCCCGGAGGGGCATTCCTGGTTGGGTACGCTGACGACGCAGTCGTTATAGCAAGAGACGCCGAGTACGAAATGTACCGTAAGCGAATAGCTGCTGTTCAGCGAAGGGGGACCTTCCGTGTTGCCTACTCGTACCGCACGGTATCAGAGCCAGCAGCGATGGTGGTGGCTGGAGTTATCCTAATCCACCTACTTGCCCGGGAGAGAATGTTCGTCCACCAGAACAAGACAAAGTTGGGGTTGCCCTGCGCCAGAGAGACTGCCAGAACACGGACAATGGAAGCCTGGCAGTATCTCTGGGCCCAGGAAACAAGAGATCGATGGACTGCTCGCCTCATCGGCGAGCTAAAGGACTGGACCCATCCCCATTTCGGCAAGGTAAATTATTATTTGACGCAGTTCCTGATAGGGCACGGCCTGTTCCGCTCCCACCTCTTCAAAATGGGGAAGGTGACGGAGCCAGGCTATGTGTACTGCGACTGCACCCGCGACGATGCTCTCCACACATTTTTCGAATGTGAGCAGTAATGCCAGGTCTGCCATGAAAGACAAAATTGGACAATTCACGCCGGATAATATAATACGGCTGATGCAACGAAGAGACCTGGTCAAGGACCGATGACCTCATCGAAGCGGTCCTCCGACAAAAGAAGTTGGACGCGGATGTAGCCGCAGGACAATAAAGTTGTGTTCAGGGTTTAATGGGTATGCCTGTATCGGATGAACAGGTCCTGCATGACTTCCTTATGATGCTTAAAGCATTCCACCCTTCTTCGGATAAAAAAAAAGTTATTATAAATTTATAATAAAAATATACTATATATACTACCTTACTAAAAAATCCCAGGTGGAATCCCAGGTGGGATTCCAGGTTGTATTTTGTACTGGGATCTCAGATGGGATCCCAGGTGATTTCTCTTCAGTTTTCCCATATCAAAATTTCTCTAAAAGTTGTTTACAGGGGATTTTTGGGGTTGCTGATGCAGAGTTAACATTTTTTACAGACATTTTTGACAGACAATAATCTTCTCTACAACTTTTGTTCGCAACGTTTTCATCTAAAATGAAATAGAAACTACACTTTCGAAATGCAAGAGAAAAGACTCCGTAAGAAAAATATTGTGATAAAGAGACTTCATACCTCACCCGCTGAATATGTCAAAGTAGCAGAAGCTTTTTTAAGGAACAAATTTCAATTGGAAAATGTGATTGATAATGCTAACGTAATTAAAAGTAATCCAATAACAATTGTAGCTGAGCTCATTACAGGTCAAGCAAAGTCTAGCATCATGGCGAGTAAGAAAAATATTTTAAAAAACAGTACAATTTTTGTAGAAAATGATATGATAGAAAGGGATCGTATGATTGATTTCCATGATAGGGAGATGATAAGAAAAGCAAAATCCGAAGGGAAAACAATAAAAAAAGGATACCAGAAGATATTTTCTGATGGCAAATGGCTGGAGTGGTCTGACGTTGCGAAGAACTTTACTGTAGAGCGGACCTACGCAAAAGCACTCACTCATGGTTCGTCTGGCGGTAGAACTGCTCGCAGTATTCCCGCAATGACGCTGAATCAGAATAACATCGTCCAAGCAACCAACTCGAGTTCAAAAAACTAGTCAGCACTCTTAATTTGGATGTATTGCAAATACAAGCTTCGCAACTTCATTTGGTGCCCGAACATGATCCAGAAAATCTGAAGAACGACACTGAAGCCGACACCGCGGGAACTTCTGCTGGTACCACTTGCGTTAATTTTAGTCGCGAACTTCATGTACCAAATATTGCCCCATTAACGATTGTATTTTGGAATGTTCGCGGGCCAAAAAATTTATTAAATAATGCTTATGTCGATGAAAGTAAAGTAACTTGTTATACGGAAACTTGGCTACCGGAAGGACGTTTACCTTTTTTTTCTAAACGAGAATTTGCAATATAGTCTTTCTCCCGCTATGCGAGCGATAGAGCGTGGTAGGTTCAGTGGAGGGCTGCTATCAGTTTTTCTAAACATATTTCTCACAGAAACCCTAGATGTCGTGGCTTACTGGATATTTAATCGCATAGTAGCTTATCCGGCTAATATAATACTTGGTTCTTTTTATTTTCCACCAGATTTGAATCTAACTACGATTTTACCCACATTACAGGATCTATTAGACACTTTTGTGACAAACTATTTAAATCACGTTTTTATTCTGGGTTTTATTCACGCTTTTATTATAACTCATGGACTGAAAAATTTGGAATTGGATGATGATCTAACTGCGGCGTTTGATGGCACGACGCTTAGACAGAAGAGACAATCACATGATGACCGCAGTAATGCAAAGGGCAAGAAACTATGAATTTTTGCACAGTAATAATTTCATCTTATTAAATGGTCGTTCTATAAGTGACCCTGTTGCCCACTACACTTTTTTGGGCGACAGCGGCCTTAGCATTGTCAATTTGGTTTGGGTGTCTGCTAACAGTCTGCATTATGTAGATTTTAAAGTTGGTTCTAATCTGCGCGGATCTGACCATCTTCCAATCTTTCTTACAGTATCTTTTTATTCTGGAAAGCAGTTGAACGATAGAAGCCGTGCCCCTCAAGGTCCAAGCAAGCAACTAAAGTTGTATTGGACGTCAGAAAGATGCGCACACTATGAAGAACTGATGGCTGCTTCTCCGCTTGTAGCGATGGATTTTAATACCAACTCATGCGACACTTTGTATGAAAACCTTTGTTATGCTGTCCGTGAGGCTGCTCAAATAGCGAATGTACTACGCCTTGTAGGGTCGCCTTCGGAGGAGAGGAAAATAGCAAAAGTAAATAGTCCTCGGTTTGATGAGGAATGCAGGCATGCATATTAAAATATGAAACGAGCTTTATATTCTTTACGTAAAAGAAAATACGATGCATTTTACAAGAATTTGTTTCTCTCGGCCAGGAAGTCTTACAAGGCACTCTGAACTGATAGCTAACAGATTTGTGCGAGTCAATAATGCCGGAGCTTTTTGGGCAACAGTTAGATCGATTCGAACGCAATATTCTTATAATAATATCAATATTTCTATCGATAAATGGGACGATTTTCTCGCTTGCGTATATCCTGCGAACCCCTAAGTAAAGATGCGCTTTTACGGTTCATTCGAACCCACTTTAGATAGGCCTATTACGATGATAGAGCTGAGGAAGAGCTTAGCGAGATTGAAAACAGGCAAGGCTTTGGGGCCTGATGGTATCGCAGCGAAACTTTATAAAGTCTTAAATGAAAGCTGGCTAAACTATATCCTTGCTCTATTTAAGGTTTTTGTAACAGAAGTGCCGCGGAAAGCATGAACAAATGCGAGATTATTTATCTTATTTAAGAAGGGAATAAGAACTGACCCATATAACTATAGAGCTATTGCCATAATAAATGCCTTAACAAAACTTTTCACGCAAATCATAAGTGACCGATTATTGTCTGGGCTAACAGGTATGACGTCATCCCGGAGGAAGTATCAGGGTTTACGCTTTCAGCAGCCAAGTATATAGAAACCTAGTTACGACATAAAAACGCTAAATTATATGTACTTTTCGTCGACATTTAAAGAGCTTTTGATTCAATACCACAGAATTTATTGTGGCGCAAACTCTATGGTTTGGGAGTAAGTGCCAAAATCGTCAGTCTAATGCGAGCCTTATACGACGTGGTTACGGTTTATATTAGCACCCCGAGTGATGAATCTCAGGGCGTTCGGGTAACTGAGGGAGTCCTGCAGGGCAAAATTCTGAGTCCATTGCTATTTTTATTGTATTTGGCAGATATTGTGTCGTATTTCCGTAATAAGGGGGTAAGAGGTATCGATGTAGCACTAGTACAGGATCTCCTAACGTTGCTATACGCGTACGATTTGGCAATCTGTGCCTACTCGCCTGCAGATCTCAAAAACAAATTAATCATTCTCTCTGAATACTGCGATGATAATGGCATGAAGGTCAATACGGATAAAACCAAAATAGTTGTGTTCAGAAAGAGTGGTCCGTTGGATAAATACTCCAAGCAGTTTTATTGTAAAGGGTCGTAGTTTATTTTAAAAGCAGGTCGAGGAAGACAATAAGTATGATTATTTGGGAGTAACGTTTTCCTCATCGTCATTATGGCTGCAGGCGAGTGATTCTATGATTGCCAAGTCTAAATTGGCGTCATCCTCAGTGCTTTCCATTTTAGCCTCTGCACGTGTCGATTCGTGGGAGGATGCAATGAAGTTGTACAGTGCCTGTATTACTTCGATATTGTTATATGCGGCATATATCTGGGCGCTCCGATATATAAACGATCTGGAGTCTGCACAACTGGACTTTTTCAAAAGACTATTGTGTGTTACAAAATCTGCACCGGGTTAAGCCTTGCGTCTCGAATTGGGACTGTACCCCATTTCTGTGGAAATTTTAAACCGTTCATTAAAATGGGTGATCAAAGTGATGAAAATGTCTACTTTTCCTACTAACTGGCTTCTCCAACTTAAATATTTACTTGCTGATGTCGATTGCACGGATCTGTGGAGTAATTTCACAGCGGATTATTGGGAGAGACGAAGGGAGGCCATAGTACATGAATTTTCAGTTCTGGTTCAAAATAAGGACTTATTACATTATAATGCAAGTGAATCTAATCAGTTCCCCTTTTACGACATTTTACTGACAGTTTCTTTACTCTATACCCTGCTCGATGCCCTATGACCTTGATATGTCTCAGAATGCAGTTAAGATTGGCAACAAAATACTCGAAGCGTATTATTATCGTAAAGTTTTGTATAATTACGATCCGTTAGCGGACTGTTCTTTATGTAATTTTAACGTGCAAGAAACCTTATTACATATTCTTGCAGAATGCCCAATGTACTCCTTCCAACGAGCAAAGGCACTTAATTCAATTTCGTTTAAAGGTACTAACTCTGGTGACTTAACCAGAAATATAATATGTGCGAATGATCAGAACTCGATTAGGGTTCTTTACAATTTTGTTAGCGACTGTTTTAAGGCACGTGAATGTTTAATCGGCCAGTGATATTTTTAATATGTTATGAGCGGAAAAGGAAAAAAGGTTCAATAATCGAAAATTAAAATATTATATACATAAATTAGCTATAAATCGGCCTCATTCAGCTTATGCAAATTTGTACTCAACCAACACCGTGGAAAGACCGAACTTCGATGAATGTCCAACCTTCTCAATTATATTTTTTTGTATACATATTTAAGAGGACAAAAATAACATATACACCTAGAAACATGTTATGAGAGAAAATGGAAAAAGAAATCGGGGTTGATAAACATTGGCATCAAATAACTCTTGAATTTCTAATTTTGAGAAAAAAATCCGTTACAATTTTTCATCGTGCGATTTCTAATCGATAACTTTAGATATGCCTTTTTTATTTGTGCTGATTTTATAATTTTCCGCGTTGCGAAGGAAATTAACTTATGAGAAATACTCTCTAAAAATACGACCCCGTTGTATTCCCTGGTGGAATCCCAGGTGATTTCCGAGATGGAGTCCCAGGTGGTTTCACATCACTTTTCTCATATCAAAATTTCTCTAAAAGTTGTTTGCAGGGGATTTTTGGGATTGCTGATGTAGAATTTATTAGATATAGAAAGCATCAGTATGTAAAATATTTTCTCAATTCAGAAGTAGATAGTTCAAATGCAATTCGTACTTCCATTGTTTCATTCATTTAATAAGAATGCCAATATGCTCCGAAATTTCTTATTGACAAAATACAAAGCAAATTCGTGAATGGGGTGAAATCTAAATGATTCACTGCATTAAATGTAAGTTAGTTTAAATTCAAATTATAAACTTCCTTTTTTCATCGTCCAAAAAATAACCACAAACGCGAGTGTAAATCACGAACAGCAGCCGAACGCCGCGCTGCCAATTCGCGAGGGAATCATTGTTTCAATAATCAATGTTTATAACAATTTCTGTAAAAGGCGTATAACTTGTGCAGAAAACTCTTTATAAAGTTTAAATTTTGCATACACTTGGAAAATACTGTTTGAAATAAGGGAAATATGGTTTTCAGACAATTCCCGACTGAATCATTATTTAAATAATTATTGTTGGTATCGATTTGTGTAAAATGCGAATAACTAGTGCAGAAAATTCTTTATAAAGTTCAAATTTTGCATACACTTAAAAAATACTGTTCGAAATAAGAAAAATATCGTTTTGAGACAATTCCGGACGGAATCATTATTTAAATAGTCATTGTTTTTAACGATTTCTGTAAAATGCGTATAACTTATGCAGAAAATTCTTTATAAAGTTAAAATTGTGCATACACTTCAAAAATACGGTTTGAAATAAGGAAAATATCGTTTTGAGACAATTCCCGACGGAATTATTATTTAAATAATCATTATTTTAACGATTTCTGTAAAATGCGTATAACTTGCTTAACACCAACAGAATCAGTGTTTAAATAATCATTGTTTATAACGGTTTCTTATAATTTGTGTAGAAAATTCTTTATAAAGTTCAAATTTTGCATATACTTCAAAAATACTGTTTGAAATAAGAAAAATATCGTTTTGAAAGTATTCGCGACGGACTCATTATTTATATAAATAACCATTCTTTATAACGACTTCCGTAAAATGCGTAGGACTTGTGCAGAACAGCCTTTACAAAGTTCAAATTTTGCATACACTTCAAAAATACTGTTTCAAATACGGAAAATGTCGTTATGAAACAATTCGCGACTTAACCATTGTTTAAATAATCATTGTTTATAACGATTACTCATAGCTTGTGCCGAAAATTCTTTATAAAGTTTAAATTTTGCATACACTTGGAAAATATTGTTTGAAATAAGGAAAATATCGTTTTCAGACAATTCCCGACGGAATCATTATTTAATTAATTATTGTTTGTAACGATTTCTGTCAAATGTGTATCATTTGTGCAGAAAAGTCTTTATAAAGTTCAAATTTTGCATATACTTCAGAAATACTGTTTGAAATAAGAAAAATATCGTTTTGAGACAATTCCCGACGGAATCATTATTTAAATAATCATTGTTTTTAACGATTTCTGTAAAATGCGTATAACTTGTGTAGAAAATTCTTTATAAAGTTAAAATTGTGCATACACTTCAAAATACTGTTTGAAATAAAGAAAATATCGTTTTAAAACAATTGGCGACGGACTTATTGTTTATATAATCATTGTTTATATCGATTTCTTATAACTTGTGTTGGAAATTCTTTTTAAATTATAAAATGTAAGGCGATAAAGTAAAGGCCATTACGGTTCCGATCGTATTGTATGTTTTGCCAATTTATTTAGCAAAAACATCTCATGCCCAACGTTTCGACTTAGTTACAAGTCCTCTTCAGGGGCTTCGGGCAGATCGTAAGTAAAGTTCAAATTTTGCATACACTGCAAAAATACTGTTTGAAATAAGGAAAATATCGTTTTGAAACAATTCCCGACGGAATCAGTGTTTAAATAACCATTGTTTATAACGGTTTCTTATAATTTATGTAGGAAATTCTTTATAAAGTTTAAATTTTTCATACAGTTCAAAAATACTGTTTGAAATAAGAAAAATATCGTTTTGAAACAATTCGCGACGGACTCATTGTTTAAATAACCATTGTTTATAACGACTTCTGTGAAATGCGTATCATTTGTGCAGAAAGTTCTTTATAAAGTTAAAATTATGCATACTCTTTAAAAATATTGTTTGAAATAAGGAAAATATCGTTTTGAAACAATTCTCTACGGAATCATTGTTTAAATAATCATTGTTTATACCGACTACTGCACAGAGGAAAATAGATTGTAAGAAATAGTTCTGAAAAGTTATGATTGTCCTGAGAACTACACTATTTAGTAATGAGTACAATCTGTTACGTAGTTGGTACAGTGCCATTATGTTTCAACAACAACTCTAATATTGTAAACCAAAATTTTGTATCAGGTAATATTTGTTTTTTTACGATTTACAATCTTATCATCTTCAATTTAAATTCACATATTGTTATGATTACAGACTTAGATTGTATGATTTATAATCTACACTTGTATCAAACACAGGCGCCTGTGCTGTTGGGGTGCGCAAGAAATCCGTTACAAATCTCTTCCTTGAAAAGCGTCCTTCAGCGTCCTTTTCTTGATCTGCTGCCGGTTGTACATGTTTTTTTAAAGAAAAAATCGGTGATCCTGCTGCATTTGTCAGTTTCATGACTAAAAGAATATATATGATTTCGTGATGAATGCTATCCGACAAATTCTCGAAGAATGGGGCCTTGCAAAATATGTACACACTTTTGAAGGTGCGACTTTAAAGAATGTACACGTTTTCTTCTTTTTTTTTAATAGCCCTGAAGTCGAAACAAGCACAAAAGCTTTGTGATATAAAAACTTTTCAGACGATAATATAATTAATAACAAGAATCAATTAAATAATAGGCGGTTACTAAATAAGGAACAAAAAATGACCTGAAAAAAAAGAAATATTTTATTCCTCATTTTTTTATACTTTAAACAATTAAATAATTTGTTCATATAGTGAAACTCATTTGATGAGTTTGAAATACCACGTATACAATGGATTGCGGTTCGAACAACTACAGTAAAGTATCTTACTGCATTATTATATAATTTTAGAAAATGAGATAGATGAAGACGCATTTAAAATGCTTGACAGTGACAGTATTTTAGCTCTTATACCTCAGCTGGGGCCTAGAATTAAATTTACAAATTTTTACAATAAGTACATCTCAAAGATAATTATTAGCCGATCATTTATACCTTAATAAACATGATCATTAGAATAATTATTAACATTAACCAGAATTACGACAATGTTGACGATCTGGAATACATAGAAATAATCGAATGCAGTAACCCCATTGAAGGAGGTATTTTAAAGACAATTTTAATATTTTCTATTAAAAAGTATAACAATGTGTAAAAACGAGAATGTAATTTATTTACGTGTTTTAGATACACTAAAACTACTTAATATTCCAAATTTTGAATGTACTGAAGAAAGTATCAAAAGTACTGAAGATACTGCAGGCGTTGCAGTTGAACAAGTGTCAGCAACTGACAATGTAACTAAACAAGAACCAGCGATTAATGATGTGAATGAAAAAGTTTCAAGGATTAATGATGTAGCACGTCGTCAGGATTCAGAAATTTCCAATTTGCGCTCATCCATATTTCCTAGTGTAAGTTTATAAATTCTTCTCATTTGTATTATTTAATCATTCGCTCATGCATTTTCTCCCGCCCCAAAATAAATAAATATATTTATTACAGGGTCTAGAACAATTTTTGCAGCAAAGCCCTGATGGACAAATTGTATTAAATAATAAAGAGAGTTTAGATGAAGGATTAAGACAGACATTAACAAAAGGTGTGGTAGATCATCTAATGCGAATGGCTTTACCCGATACGAAGTACTTCTATACTTACAAATATTACTCGATTCAATTATTTTTCAATTCTCATAAATTATTAAAATTATACATAATTGTTTCACAGAATTTCCAAAGATAATTTCATCAAAACTTAGGAAGAAATTAATAGTTTATTCACTGGCGAATCAAAGGCGATATATTATGTTCCTTGCAAAAAAAACCAGTACAACATCGAGATCTTTAGCATGTGACAAATTGTGGTTTAAATACATCAATTATAAACGACTGTTCTCAAAAAGTAAAGAGGGTATCGAACCAGGTTTGAAAATATATAGATATTAGCTATATCGACTAATGTATATTTAGTATGAATCACGGTACAGAGAAAATTGCTGAACTTGACGATAATAATGAAAGTTATTGGCTATTTTTAACTTCCCGGTCTACAGGGAAGTTATTGAAATGACCTCGAAAATGAAAAATGCTAATTTCATGATATCTCCAAGTTTTGTGACCACTAGAAGCAAACTGACACATTTTTAGAGAGATGTGTGTGTGTGTGTGTGTGTGTGTGTGTGTGTGTGTGTGTGTGTGTGTGTGTGTGTGTGATGATTCTGACCAAATTTTGTCCAACGATTTTTCTTCAACGGATGAAGCGAATTGATTAATTTTTTTTTTAATCTATGCGTCCTGACCTAACTTCATGCTGATTAGATTTTGAACATGATCGGTTGAGCGGTTTTCGAGTTATTCCAAAAAAAAGTAGTAAAAATAGTACAAATAACGTGAAAAAATGATATTATTTAACAAATTCCGTCATTTTTCGTGAGGAAACTGTTGATGCGCGTCAAAAAACTGAGAAATAAAAAAGCCGACATATGAAAAAGCCGACAAGTAAAAAACCGACATATTAAAAAGCCGACACGGTAAAAGTATTATTCTCTTTACAATATGCCGATTTTTTACTAGTCGTTTTTTATAAGAAATAATGGGTAGATTTCGGAAATAGAACCTCTCTATATAACGCAAAATATGGAAAACGTACGTGAATATAGCCAGGCCGTTAAAGAAACCGGAATAAAATACGAGAGATTGATCGGGAAGTTATTGTTTCTACTCGCTAAGGGTCACAACCGCTTTATTAAAAAATAATATTGATCAGTTGGAAGACATCAGAACTGCTTGGCAAAAAACTTTTTTAAAAAGGCAGAACTTTCTGAAAAACCATGAGATATCGGAATATTTCCAGCAAATACCAGTTTTATTTTAACTTATTTGCAATACGTTTTAAACAGTAATTATACTGAACAATGCCCTTGTTTTAAGTTCGAGATAGAACCGTAAGACAATAACGCGGGCGCCGGGTGTTTTCTTTTTAAACATCATAGAATCAAAATTTGTTGATCGATTGAATTGAAATTTTCCAGAAAACTTCTTCAATCCCAGATGAACAACTTTGTTACTGGAAGTTTTTGCTAATATAAAATTTGTAACACATTTTTTTCCAAATTGCGCGTGGCAATTTGTTATTCAATATTAATAAACAATTGATACATTTAATCACGGAAATTAACTCGTAGAATTCAAATATGTGTAATAAGTATACCATAAAAATTTCAAGTGAGTTGATGCATTTTTCACCGAACTACGGCGAGTTATATTAAAAACTTTATTGATTTCGATACTGAAAATAGTTGTGGTGTTCATTTTTTATCTTAAAAACTACAAAGCTTAGAAGATAATGTTATATACAAAAAATCTGTGTTTCAATGAGTTCTACAATGTGTCAGACCAATATACGTTCTTATACCACTGCCGTGCGCTCGACGTGTTTTAGGATACTTCCGCTCGAATTATAATAATAATTATAAAGACGTCATCATTTAAAAATACACGCACGGAAATAAAATATATTCAGAGGTATATTTTTCATTTGTGAAAGTCGTGGGATATAACCCGGCACAAAGTTGTCTAACCTGTATGTATCTCATATATCTCCGTTGTTTATAATATATCCTGAGATATATATTTATAAATAGGGGATGTATCCATGGGCGACCCGGCACCATGAGTGGCCCACCCTTCTGATTTTTATCAAAACGAAATATCAAATTTTTGGTTGAAACAGATGCGAATTATCGCGAAACCATTGTTAATAAGATCCCTAAGGCAATAAATGCATTTTCGCGTTCAGTACAGATGCTCGTAGAAATGTACTGTTGAAAACCGTTGTCAAAGTTTTGCGTTCATTTCAATTGAGTATTAAAAAACATTATTACTTTTTTAAGGTTTATTTTTTTCTTGTAAATTAAACATTGAAGTTCATAATATCTGAAGGGTTTACAAATATTTCAATGCTACGAAAAAATTTCATGCATTTTAATTTCGGCTTCCATTTCCATGAGTGGCACTTTTTGTATCCATAAGCGGTCCACTTGTTTTTATCAGTGTAAAGGTCACGGGGCTGCTGCTGACGAATATTTAGTTGCCGCATATTGTCTCCAGTAAAACTAATCCGCACGGGGCCGCCACTAGTACTTGCCTCAGCCGAACGCTCACGACAGTTTGCGAACAATTCCGATCGTTCGCTGACAACCGCGAATTAACCCGTGTCATTCGAAAGTATTTTGCGCGTTTTACATAAAAATTGTCACTTTGTGAGCAGTTGGCGGTATCGAGTTATTGTTATTGTTGTTAATCTTGTTGTGGATAAGAAGTCTAATTTAAACAGAACAGAACCAATAGAACTTGCACCCATTGATGAGGTTACAAAAGTGCAGCTTTCTAAAAAAGTCTGGCTGATTTCCCAGAACTTTTATTGTGTATTTCGTAATTTTTATTATTACGAAATATGCCATTCTGCGCAGTAAAGGGTTGCCAATCTCGGCATAAAATAGAAAAAGTGCACTTGTTTAGTGTGCCAATGGAGGACTCGATGAGACTGCAATGGCAAAACGCTATGCGAACAAACAGAGCATTAACGTCGAAGCACAGAGTTTGTTCAAAACATTTCTCTCCAGAGGACATCCAGTGGAGAAAAGAACTGAAGGACTCCGTTGGGAATGTTCTTGGTGTCGTAAGTATTATATTATTATTGTATATAGCTACCATGTAATTGCAAGCACCCAATTTTCTAAAAATTTGTAAATACCTTTGCAAAGACTTACAAAGACAAAGACAAATTGCGTCTTCTTACCATTCTAAGAATTAAAAATATTTCAATGTAATTTTGCGTGAATGCAAGTTATTACTTATTGTGCAAAGCTTACAGAAATGTAAAACATCTGTAATTGTTCTTCAGTCTGCCTTGTTTAAAAACCCACGGTTGAAGCCAGGTATAGTTCCATCGATATTCCAATGGACTGAAACCGACACTACTAACTGTCCAACAATTGAGCAGACAGTTGTGGAGGAAACCTCTGCAGTTTTTTTGAATCCAAGTGATCTAACCGATTCAACTGTCCACCTAACACCGCAGGAATCTCCAGATGTAGTGCACAACGTGGAAAACGGCGGAAGTGACGTGCTTATTTGTGAAACGCCAGCGTCTTCGCAGATTGAATTGAATCAATCGATTCAACATGATTTGATGGATTCACAGGATCAAGCAATACTTACGGTACACTACTCTCATTGTTTTATCATAATTTTCGCGTAAAGAAAATGTGTAATTCATTCAACCCCATATTTGCACCGGGAGAAGACTTTACAAAGTAATTATTTATTAGTTCTTATTATTTCCATATCACAGCAGGCAGCGCAGGGTCATTTCTCCCTGAAAAGCATAACGCAGAATTTCATTCGCCTGCCAGAGTCATGGAGCATGAGTATGGGACTCTTGGATGGGATTGAAATGGTACATTTCTCGAAGCAAAGTCTGTCGAAGGACAAATTAGGTGAAGTGATCACGTCCAGAGGAGTAGTCCTCCACCAAGAAGCTACAGGAATAATCACTGCACATATTTGCATTGCTGGATGTAGGTTGGACACAACAGCTGCCGAGTTCGACATTGGCAATATTCATGACGCTCAGGACATCGAAAATTTGGTGTTAAAAATCGAAGAGGCCAAAATTTGTAGTGGTTTTAATAGTCAGCCTCTTACTCATTTTTTGAATACGAAAATTGCTTTACAAGATCACATGGGTACCTGGAGACATAAAAAATGCCAAATAATAACGAAGAAAAAAGTTTGCCAATTTTGCTTGCGCATGAAAAAGACGTACGTTAAGCGCGCAGCTCGACTCAAAAAGGAAGCAAAATGTAAAAGAATTCGCTTAAGTGTATCCCCTCAACAAAACGCAAGGTTACAACAACTGAGAAAGGAAAAGAGAGCTGCCGAAAAAAGCAAAACACGAGCTTTGCGATGTATTAAAAATTGGAGAGCTCTCCTAAAAAGCAAAGAAGAAGAAATCGCGAATCTAAGCGCAAAGAAAATTGACGAGTTGCTTTTGGAAAAGAACGTTCCCGACAATGAATGTACCGTCGTTCGAGAGATTCTGCAGTCCACAAAGTGCAAAAGTCTGAAGGGGAGACGCTATTCGGAACATTGGATGCTACTTAGCATGTTAATGCACATGCGGTCCCCTAAAGCGTTCCGATTTCTCCGCGAAAACAATATATTGCCGCTGCCGAATGTCCGCACAATCAGAAGGTACGTACATCATAAATGTCAGTTCGATTGCAATTAAATTACTTATTTTTTATATCTCGTACATATGTATAAGTATAAAACCAACCCAGGAAACAACATTGGGTTTAAAAACTGGGATCATTCGAATTCAATAATAATATATGTTATTTAAAGATTAAGAATTTCTGAAGAATCCATGTTGCTAAAAAGTTGCAATGTATGGAATTGATTTAAAAATTTGAAAAATGTAATATATTACACTTTGATAATTTTAATTCAAAATTGTACATACGAATTGTCAATTTGAAATATTCACATGAATCAATGCATATTATTGTTTGTATTCAAGTAAGACGCGATTAATGTTGTTTCATTAATGTGTTTCGATTATTTTCTAATTCTCAACGAGATTTCTATATATTGTCATGGCTTAATCTCTTGAATTTTATTGAATTTCAATAGATTACAGTTTTGAATTAATCAATCAATTAATCACACTAAACTATCGTTTACTGGGAAGATATATTTTCATACTCAACGACGCTTTGTAGAACAATGTTCCAAGTGAAATTTATCTTCATATGCGAAGTTCAACAGCTTTTTGTTCCGTTTCTAATGTGTTTGCCTCTATCATGAACAGATATCTTTCCGTTGTCGATACCAAGTGTGGGTTCGATGCCAACTTTATGGAGTTGTTTACCACCTTCATGGGTAAGCAGCCCGGAAATCTCAGACACGGATCTCTCCTCGTGGACGAAATGTCGACAAGAACAAGCGTTACGGTCAATAGTCAAAATTTAACCTATAAAGGAATTGTGGACTTTGACGAAGGCGAAAAACAGGGCACGCTTGATGAACCAGCGGATCATGGTCTGGTCATCATGTTCAAACCCTTTGCTGGAACTTACGTTCATCCCATGGCCGTTTTCGCGTCGAAAGGGACGGTTGCAGGAAAGGAACTCGCCAAACTTATCGTCAAGGCCATCATCGCAGTTGAACGAGCTGGGGCGAAAGTGCATGCCGTAATCACGGATGGTGCAGCGACAAATCGCGCTTTCTGGTCGGAAGTCGGTGTAAATGGGAAAAGAAAGTCTGTCAAAAATTCTTTCAATCACCCTTCAGTTGAAGGAAGAAAAATTTTTGTATTTTCTGATACACCGCATCTCATAAAGACCATTCGTAACAGGTTATATAATGGCGGCCAATTGATGGTAATAGTTTCAATTAAATTATAAATGTATTGTAAAATCGAAGTTTGACAATAATAGATATCTCTATTGTTTTTCATTTTTAGATGAATTCAAAGGAAGCTCCTATTAAGTGGGACCATTTTCGAGCCCTGCACAGAGAGGAGAGAAAAGTAGGATCGTTATTACGAGCTACAAAACTTACAGAAAACCATCTTACTCTTAAAAACGCTGATAAAATGAGAGTAATTCTCGCTGTCCAGGTACTGCATTTGACAAGTTTTTGAAATCATCAGTAGAGAAAGGAATGTAATGTAAAAATATCGAAATATTGTAGGTTTTCAGCCAGAAAGTGGCGGAAGGTTTGCGGCTGTATCGGGATTGTGGTGTCACAGATTTGCAAGACTGCGAATCTACTGCAAATTTCTGCGATTGGATGAATCGCATGTTTGATGCTTTAAACCTAAAAGACAGTACATCGGGTATGAAACCCGACTGTCCGCACTTCAAGGTAAATGCAAATTAATAATAAATTTATGATTAAGTTTGTATACTATTTCATGAGTCGTTTCTCTTTGCAGACGGTAGAAAATTCTCTACTACTTCTGGACGAATGGGAAGCACAAGTGGATTCGGGGGATATTACCTCTAAATCATTTTTGACTCATCAAACTGCAGAAGGTCTAAGGGTCACATTAAAGTCAACCTTGGATCTTACCCGACATTTAGTAGAAAATTGTGGCTTCACGGAATTATACACAGGAAGAGTAAACCAGGACGATTTGGAGGTTGCATACATAACGACTTCAACTTGGAACAAATTGGAACATAAAGTTGAAAATTAATAAACCAAATGTGCTCATTAAGAAGCCATTGATATTACGACTGGATTAATGTCTCAATTTGGTTAGCAATAAAAATCCCGATGGAATTAAGGCATTCTACATGTCTATAAAAAGACTCCTTTTTCAACTTTTACATTCCACATTTGTATGATTTGCTTTCTTTGTATTGACTTATTTATTTCGTTTGTTTAGAGATTTTTGGTTCTATACGCCAAGTTGGAGGTTCTAATGATCACCCCGGGATGCCAACATTTCTTCAACTATATAGAATACTGTCCACTGTTGGCATTATGATCAAACCACCAAAAAGCGGCAATTGCAGCATTTTAGATCGGGAGGACGCAAAAATTTGCGTTTCCCTTTCTGAGTTAAAAAAAATTTACCAGAATCCCGAAGGATCAAAAAATTTAATAAGCAATATTAGAACTCGAATTGAGAGTGCCATACGATACGACGATTGGTGCTTCTCTAACTTTGCCGATCATGATTACTGCCAACCAGAAGTTACCGACTGCATCATTTATTGTTGGACAGCACACATAATGCGCCGGGTTTTGAAATTCATAACGTGTGAAACCTGCAAAGATGCACTTATAAATCCGACCACATATTGCGATACAGCAGAAGCAAATCTGTACAATCGGCTGATACGCGAAGCTCCATTGATGCACCCAAATGTGCATCTGTTCCATCTTATTAAATCCTTGGAGACACTGTTCCTAAAGCACAAGAACTCGCTAAATATTTATGACGCAGTGTTATCCGAAGCAATATTCATAAATATTGTTTCTTTTCCGTGCAAAAATCACCAATCACAAGTTCTTGCCCTTGTGATTCGGTGTTATATACTTAATCGCATGCAATACCATTGCAAGGAATTAAATTCGTCAAAAAAAATCAGTAGAAATATAAAGAAAAATGTAAAATTTTTCATTTCGTGAATGGGTAGCGGGGAAATTTTTAAATTCTTTGGGAATTGAAATCTTTTTTTTTATGAATGTTAGAGGCTATTCCAAATAATACCTGTTTTAAAATCATATACGCTGCAAAAAAGTCGGTGTAAAAATACTACTCTGAAAGCGAATAATCAGAAGACCCGCTCTGAGAGTAGATTAATTCCTATAGAAAACTGATAAAATGACGATAGTGCTTGAAAATTTACGGCTTCCAGAGTAGTAAAATTACTACTTTCAAAATAAATAATTATTAAGACCCATATTGAGAATAGTAATTTTACGATTTCGCTGTAATGTCGTTATATTTGAAAATAACACTAGAATGGCCGCCTGACACATTATAAAAATCATAATGCCTACAATTTGACAATTTCTTCGCTACCCTAAATATAACAAACTTTAAAACTGTACCATGTAAATAGTGTAAATATGTATATAAATTAATGTACTGCAAATGATGTAAATATTATTATTTATATACTGTAGATATTTAAGATATTAATAAAAGTAATTACTGTCATTATGAAACCAAAAATGTAATATTTCATTTCGTGTTGCATTATGAATGAACATAAATCCACATATGATAATTTTTTAAATACGATTTCAATGAATGCGAGAAAATTCAACATTTAGAGTTCACAATTTTACCCTTAATGTACTTGAATTTACTTATGTATTCTTTTGCGGCAATAAATATATGAGTTAATTTCAGTCTTTATTAATAAAATGAAAAGTACATATAAAAAAATGAAGATATTCGGGGGAGGAATTTTTAAAAATTAAAACGAAGGACAAGTGGATTATAGAGTTGCTACAAACAAAAAATTCTTCAGATTGTAATGTATAGATAGTCAAATTGACCTCTATGAATAGTCGAGAACTAAAATCTTGTATCGATGATGAATTTCTCACCAAAAGAGGGTTTTGCATCTAAAATATTCAGTCATTGATGAAATTATCAGCGAAGAAGGGTTTCACATTTAAAATCTTGTTTCGATAATGAAATTGTCAGTAAAAGAGAGTTTTATATACAAAATATTCTTTCATTGATTAAATTCTAAGCAAGGATTTTTCAATATAGAGCTATTGTTAAAACATTGTGGTATTTCCTTGTTTGATTTAATACGCGAACACGATCGGAAATGTTCGCAAAATTTCGTGAGCGTTCGGCTGAGGCAAGTATGAGTGGCGCCGCCGTGCGGATTAGTTCTTCTGGCGACCAAATGCGGCAACTAAAATAACACGGCGATGTATGGTGAGTAGCAGCCCCGTGGTAAAGGTTATGGGGCGGAAGCGTAATTTCTGAGTATAATTTAACATTTTGTTTTTGAATATAAATAAGTCACTAAAGTAGCGTTTAAGTGTTGTATTAAATCGGAATACATATTAGAATGATTGATTGGATGGTTTTTTTCACAAAGTTTCTTTTTTATGTCGACCTTATCTTTATTCACATTTTCTCCATGTTTTGCAGACAGTAAAAGTTTTCAAAGTAAATAAATTATTATATGAAAATTAGAATTTCGTTGTATTTTTGCTGTTTCTAGCCATTCTAAGGGATTTGAACGAGTGTTTAATCAATTTTATTTAACTGCAGAAAGTAACCCAAATGCAATTAATTTATATCTATGGACTATATCTACCCAACGGTGTATAGAAGACTTAAAAATTACTTTATTTAATTAACTTTTTATACTAAATTAAAAACGTGATCCACTCATGGATACATTCCCCTATATGTATATCCACTTCGTAGCTCAGGCGGTAGCGTACTGGACTACGAGGTCGTAGGTCGTGAGTTCGATCCCCGACTGGACAATTTTTCGAAATTTTTTTCAGGCAGCAGTTCGCTATGTGTAAGACGAACCACGCTGTCTCTGTTTGGCATTTTCGAGGTATTGTCTTCAGGCGGAAATCGAGCCATGGCCGATGCTGTACTTAATGTTGGTTTCTGCAGTTTCCTACATTCTCGACAAATGTGAGTATGGCGTTATCTAAGACAACCTGCAGTTCTCGCATTGGTACTCACCTGTACCCGGACAAGCTCCTTGAGTGAGACCTTTTGGGACAACTGGATCGAGGTGAGATAGAGGGGAAAAAAATATAAAAATAAACAACGCATATGCGGTTCATTTCTGACATGTTTGAATCATATATTTTCAGATATTAAAAACATATACCCTTGATCCTCGTAATATGAGTTCTCAAGTACACGCACGCACGCACCTACGTACGTACGCACCCACACACACACACATACACGCACGCACGCACGCACGCACGCACGCACGCACGCACGCACGCACACATAATTTATCTTAGTTGTCACTTATTGAAAATGCTGTGAAATATTCAATTTCTAAGAAAATGTTGTGTTTTGAAATGTTTTTGACTATGTTCCTTTATAAATAATCCTCGTATTGATTCCAAAAACTAATCACATCTGAATGCAGTGAGACAAACAAACGGACGAATAGACGGATGAACGAACGGTCAAACTCATAAGATCACGGACACAAATTATTCTTTGTATTTTTTTTTAATTCTATAATCTGAAACGTTTTCATTTAATGAAAAACTACAGGGTAATTGTTGTTAACGCAATGATCAAATTTAGTATTTCGATCAGATCTGCGGTCCCAAGTCGAATACGGTGAAAGTAATATTTTACTCCGACTGGAACAACCATGCGAATAATAGGTACAAACTTAGAATTTCCTACTCAAAATGACCATATGGATATGAATTAAAACTTAAAACCTATAATCCGAAATAACAATTAAAACCCTTTGAGCCACGCATTTTTCTTTATATTGAAAATGGCTGAAATTTGTTATTCGGTGGTTTTCAGGGTCGCTGATTACGAATCCGTTGTCTAATTTTCAAAATTTAGAATGGTGGATCCAATATAGCAGAGTAAAATGTCAAAATATGATGCGATCTCATCGAAATTTGGTTTTAAGGGGGTTTACAAGGTCGCTGATTACGAATCTGCCCTAAGATTTTCAAAATTCAAAATGGCGAAATCAATATGGCTGACCAAAAGTCCAAAAACTTAGTGTCGGTTTCTTTCGCACGACTCGCAAACGATTAGCACATAAAGCATGTTTCCCACAAGTGAAGTAGAGTTATTTTATTCGTGTATATTTTTTTCTCCGCGAGTACACGAAACTGTATCGAGTGATCTTAAAATGGGACGTGGATGTAAAGAGTTCAATTGCATCTCGCATCCAGCCCCTCAATTATTTTTTATGAAATGGATATTTTTGAACGGTGTGGCTAGAAACACCATTCACGGGTCTTGCGTTCACAGGTTTCACTTTAAAACAGAAATACTTGGAAATACTGAGTCCGTTGATGGTCTTGAGGATTCTGGTTGTGAGAAAGAATCACAATATATTACTACTCAGAATCAATTTCTCGAAAATAAAGTTGAAGTATGTGATAGCGAGGACAAGGAGAATTCTAATGATATTTGGAATTGTAAAGGTAAAAAGTATGATGATGTTCCACTCTCTGCAGATTCTGCACCGAATATATCTGATGCAGTCTATTTGCCAATAGATGTAATACATGGCTTATTTCCAAAGAGCTTTATAGATTTACTTGTTGATCAGACAAACATTTACATAAATGAAACTCGTAAATCATCGAGTAAGAATAACAAAAAAATAAAAATTAAGCTTGTGATTGATGAAGAAATGCGGATATTTTTGGGAATAAATATTATGATGGGCATCAGCGGGCTTCTATCATACAAGGATCATTGGCTTTTGAATACTCTACTGCATGACCCATATATTTTTTCGGCAATGACTGTTAATTGTTTTTGATTCTAATAAAGAACGTAAAAAAGGTGATGATAATTATGAAAAATTATACAAAATACATCCATTATTGGACACACTAACAGAGACTTTCCGAAAATGCTGGCTACCAAATCAAAACCAGGCTATCGATGAAAGTATAATAAAATTCAAGGGGAGGAGTTCAATGATACATATGCCAAATAAACCTGTAAAACGTGAATATAAAGTATGGGTTTGTGCTGATGAGTCAATTTTCGTTTGTCAATTTCAATTGTACATTGCGAAAGTCGCTGATAAAACGGAGACAAAATTAGGTGCCCGTGTTGTATTAGACTTGTCAAGATAACTTGTAGGAAAATATCATCGTGTATATTTTGATAATTTTTTTAACGGCTACGAATTGCTGATAACTTTAAAAAAAGAACATATATTGGCATGCAGCACTGCCAGACAAAACCGACAAAATCCGACAGCAGATAAAAAAAATGAAAAAGGTGACTTTGATTTTCAACATGAACAAACGGTATAAGTTGGGTGCAATGGAAAGATAGCAAAGTAGTTAGGGCGTTATCAAATTATCACGATTCTTCTCAATCTTCTAAAGTTGAACATACTAAAAAAACGGTTCACTTGCTACGGTACGTTGTCCCATGATGATAAAAAATTACAATGCCTATATTGGTTATGTAGACAATGCTAACATGCTCAAGTCCCTGTATGACGTGGACAGGAAATCCAAAAAGTGGTGGCACAGAATATTCTAGCATTTTTTAGATGCCGTTACCAACGCATTTATAATATACAAGGAAAAACGTAATAAAAATATTGTATCGAAGACCTATAGGTTAGCGATTGTAGATGCATTGATAGATCATAGATAGGCTTCAAAGTATGCGACAAGAAATGTCGAAAATCATTGCGATCTGCTCTCATAGGACATAAAGTAAACATATCTAATGAAAAACGTTTTTCAATGCAACCACATACCGATTACAAAACAAAGTAAACGTAGCCGGTGTATATTTTGCAGCGGTAAAACTAATGACAAAAGAACAATATGATATTGCAACACTTGTGATGTTGCGTTATGTCTAAACGCAGAACGAAATTGCTTCTTTGACTTTCATACGAAATAATTGCAAACACAAAAATCTCTATGAAATGAAAAAAAAAACAATAAAATCTAAAAAGAAAAAGAAATAATAAAATCCAAAAGCAAAAAAATAATAAAATGAAAATAGCCAAAAAAAACAACAAAATCCAAAAAGCAAAAAGAAAACAATAAAAAAGGAGATAATAAGGGCCACGTCCACGTATCGTGTCTCTGGGTTATGCTGAGAGCGGTTGTAAATACTCTCACGTGTTATGTTTCACATGAGAGCCCTTATTTAGAATTTAATAAATTTGAGGTCCGATTAATATTTGAAGACCTATGCAAATTTAAAAGTAGAAAATTTGAGAAAAGATTCGTGATCAGCAACCCAAAAAAAATCCCAGAAACCCGATTTCGCCGCGATCTTGTAACTTTTTGAACATTTGGTCCGCCGTTTTGAATTTTGAAAATCAGAGGGCAGATTCGTGATCAGCGACCTCGAAATCCCCCCGACACCAAATTTTTCAGCGATCGCATAACGTTTTGGACTTTTGATCATCCATTTTGAATTTTAAAATCTGAGGGCAGATTCGTGATAAGCGACCTCCAAAATCCCCCGAAACCGAATCTATCTTCGTTACACTCGTGCATAAATCACCTACTTCGCGCACTTGCATCGTATTATACTATTTTTGATTCAATTTGTTATATTAACAATATAATAAATAATTTGTGGGAATTACCCGTTAAAACATGTTTATTATCATATTAGTGAAACGCATGAAAAAAGACATTTTAGGCACTGAAAGACGAAGAAAATGGGAACGAAAATGGTGAGATCTCAAAGTTCCGCTGTGCCGCAAAAATTACTATACGGAAATAACCATATGAGTATGAATTATAGTCTCGTTAATTGCAATTACGAGAGTTAATGTAATCAACATTTTTCCATGTTACAATTATTTTCGTTAATTCTAATCAGAGTTTGCAATTACAATTACTTTCGTTGAATGTAATAAAAGTATTTCAATTACAATTACTTTCAACAATTATAATCTTAGATTTACTTCGACCCAGACCTTAGGTCTGGACGAAGTATTGAATTTGGTCACTTCGGGCATAAAAATGACCCTATGGTTTTCCATCAAATGTGGACGTTTCAGACCCTAAGGAGCCCAATTCAACAATAAAAAAATTTGTGTCCGTGATCTTGTACGTACGTACGTCCATACGTCCCGTTTTCTTGTCGCGCGATAATTCGCGTACGGGTAAGCGTAATGCCATATTTTTTTGTTAAATACGTGTCTTGGCATAACTTACATCTGATTAGATTTTGGCGCAGATGCATCTGTCCATTACTAAAAAACATTAGCTCCAATTACGTTTCTTCGTAGTTTTTTTGCATTTATTTTTTAAAATTACAAATTTTATTCAAAACTGTTTCAAACAAAAAAGATAGAGCATCAAATTCTCTACAAAAAACGTTGTATGCATTTTCTTCCTGAAGTCAACGATAATGCCATAAAAACTGGTTTAAAATGCTTATGACTATTGTCTGATAAAGTATTGAATTCGGTCACCACAGCAAAAAAATTACCCTATAGTTTTTCATCAATTTTCGACGTTTCGACACCCTAACCCCAAACGGTAGTCTTCGCCAGCCCTTCGGGCGCGGTGATCACCTACGGGCGCATAAGTTCTTTTACGCCCTTGATACGAAAATAACTATTTCGATATATCTGAAAGATGTCTTATAGATATCTAAAAGATATCCGTCAGAGATCATTTCGACGCTTTCAAGATATCTTGGAGGAATGATATGTATAAATATTGTATACATAAGATCATAATAATACCGACAGTAATTAGTAAAACATAATAAACATGTAATATGCATCGAATAGTCTATTACAATACAAGTGCATGAAGTAAGTGTTTTGCAACTTTTATTTATTAAACTTCGGCCGGCCTGTCGTCGGGGTTGAAGTTTTGAAAATGCTCATTTTCAATTTTACGTCGACTCAGGCCATAAGGCATAGTTGTAAATCATTTTAAATTTTCATACATATAAGAAACACTACATTGTTGCAACATATCTATCGAAGCCTCTTGGACCTAAATATGATTGGACCCCAAATATCGATATAATTTTATAATATAATTGAAAGCTGTACTGTACAATTTCACGACGAAATTGCAATAATTTCGAAAAATCCCTCGATGCGCAAAGGGTTAAACATGCTCCAAGCGGGACAAGCCTTGGCACTCCCAAAGACCAGTATACTAAAACGACTGAATCCAATTTTAGACACTTCTTCCTCTTCTTCTTCTTCTTCTTCTTCTTCTTCTTCTTCTTCTTCTTCTTCTTCTTCTTCTTCTTCTTCTTCTTCTTCTTCTTCTTCTTCTTCTTCTTCTTCTTCTTCTTCTTCTTCGTCTTCTTCTTCTTCTTCTTCTTCTTCTTCTTCTTCTTCTTCTTCTTCTTCTTCTTCTTCTTCTTCTTCTTCTTCTTCTTCTTCTTCTTCTTCTTCTTCTTCTTCTTCTTCTTCTTCTTCTTCTTCTTCTTCTTCTTCTTCTTCTTCTTCTTCTTCTTCTTCTTCTTCTTCTTCTTCTTCTTCTTCTTCTTCTTCTTCTTCTTCTTCTTCTTCTTCTTCTTCTTCTTCTTCTTCTTCTTCTTCTTCTTCTTCTTCTTCTTCTTCTTCTTCTTCTTCTTCTTCTTCTGAAATATTTATGAAATTGTAACAGTAGCGTACTGGAATTCGAGTGTACAGTGTTCTATCTATGTATTTTTATATTATTGATCGGTGCACTCAACCCTTAAGAATTTTTTGTAATTCATATATGGGAATAAACTTATACTATACTATACTACTACTATATTATTCACCAAGAGGAGCATTGAATCGCAGTTGTAACTTATAATTATCGATTAATTTAATATTTGGAAAGTTAACAGCATTATATAGCGATGATAATAAATACATGACTTATTTCTTAAATGGTGAGTTAATAACGAGCCATTTCAATTAACATTCAATCATAACACGTTGTGATTTCATCGAAACCAATATTTCTCATGCACTTCAGTATAAGCAAGTGACTGAGAGAATCGAATGCCTTAGAAATATCAAATAAAACAAAAAAGGTTACAAAGCCTTGCTCGATTCCGGCTCTTACGTCGTCCAAAATCATTAATAAGGCAGTCTGCGTACTGTGGAACCTCCGAAATCCACATTGATGGTGATGGAGACGATTCTTGGACTCGATGTAATTGACGAATTGCTTGGTTATTCGGTAGTCGAGCCACTTAGCGACATGTGGAGGGTTAGCCACGAGGCGAGTATCGTTTGGAGACGTTGGATTGGCGTATTTATGACGACTACCGACAAATTCTTCTTAATGCGACGCAATTGTAGCCCGTCTGGACTAAGGATTTTTGATTTATTGAGAGAGACATTCGTCACTCTAAACACTTCTTCGGTGGATAATGATGCGAAAGTGAACGTAGATGGGATGACATTGTGAGAATCTCTTAATGGATTTTGTAATTGCGAGGTAGTACATGGTGAATGAGAAGAGGCAAGTTGACTGAAATGACTGTTTAATTCATCGGGAGAGCAATGGTTCAAAGACGACAATGACATAGTATCTGTAATTCTGAATTTGTGTAGTAATGCCCAGATCTTCATTGGGTCATTTTGCCGTTCCAGTGCTCCATAGATATAATCGTCCTTTGCTGCACGTAAGGATAACTTTATAGTATTGCGCAGCTCTCGATATTGGTGCATGACTAAAATGCTTTGGGTGCGTTTGGCTCGACGATATAGTGAATTTCGAAGTTTAATTTGCCGTTTGATGGTCGAAGTGATCCAGGAGGCTTTGGGTGGCTTAGCGGAAAAAGTCTTAACGGGTGCGTACTTGTCGAGCATTGATCGAACACAAAGATAAAATCGGTCCAGGATATGCGAAATACTGGACCACCAAGAGATAGCATCGTGGTACAATTCTGGGATGGTACTGCGTAATAAAACGATGTAGGCATCATGATGAGGGCATCAACGTTGCACGAACGGAAATTACGATAGGTGAGAACCTTTGATTGATTTGAATAATTCTCAATATGGTAGTGAATGGTGATAAGGTCATGACCAGCAGCGAACGGCTGTTCAGACAAGAATGAACGATAATAACATCTACATAAGTATGCGAATTATTATGTAAAGAATGGTGCGTTGTGCGATATGGAATAGAGTAAAGTGAATATTCAGTGATGAATGGGCGCAAAAGCGTAGTATTAAGGTTATTATCTAACAAATCACAGTTAAGATCACCAGTTATGACAACATTTTTGTACGTAGGCAAATAGACACTTAATTCGCCTATATGCAATAGCTAAAAGTACGGTGGTATTTTAACATCGATCAATAAAAACTCGGGCTCATTAATTGCACCGTTGTCGGATGTATGTAGTATCGAGTACGCAAGCGATTCATGTAAATAACACGCAACGCTACCTTCGAGAACAATACGATTCCGGCCATCTGAAGAAATTGCACGATCATTGCGTAATAAATTATAAGATGGAATCGTCAAACTTTGGGTATCAATATCCGGAGTCAGACAAGTTTCTGCGAGAGCTAAGCTCGAGGTATCGAACAAGTGAAGCAAATGTTCCATTTGATGGAAGTGAGCGCGAAGGGAATTTGTATTGGAATGAGAAATTTTGAGCAGATTAGATGGCCTAATTGTGAAGGATGAATCCAGAATACGATGTGCCGAGTCCTGTGTCTGTCAATTGATCTTCAGAAGGTAGAATTCGGTAACGATCGGCACGACAGGGTGTGCTTGAATCTTAAGGTAAAAAATACACCCATTGCGAATCCAAACGCGAGAATTAGGGAACGAGCGAGCCTTTGTTTTTGCCATATTTAATAGTGTGTAAACTGTTTTTTCCAAGAATTCATTTACATACACGGTGGTTTTATCATCCGGATAAAGTTCCGGAAAAATATTCGCACGTTTGCAATCGATTATGTGATTGAGTATTTCGAAGGACATAAACTTGACAACAAGCGAGAATGTTGAAGTGACCGTTCTGACATTATTCTTAATGATAATTGTTTTCCGGATATCGATAATGTTATTTCGATATTGTGGCACATTGAGTTTGTCAAGTACACGATCAACGATTTCCGGATGATCGAGTTTTCAGTTTTCAAGGATACCGGTAATGACCTGCGATGAATTTAGCAATTCGAAAGCTTTTTGTGAATTCAGGCGTTCGATTTCCGCAGTATTCCGGTCGACACGAATCTGCTAGTGTTCGTAGATACGACTGTAAACTGTCAAGATGCGCCCCATTGTTTCGTGTCTGCTGCATATGAAATGTCATATGTTGGCCAGTTGTCATAATGCTCCAAGCCCCGGGAGAACAGCTGGTTGCACCATCGGCGGCGCGGCGGTGGGAGATCGGTAAAATTCATATCATCGGCGTTATCAAAGGGGGTAACGTATTGAGAGACGGTAAGAGAGTGTTAACGACTGGTGGAACGGATTGAAATAAAACGCGCAATTTGATCGGCCGAATAAAAATATCAATTATTTATTGCGATCAATCGGTGACAACCCGATCTCGACTCAGAATTCCTAAACCGACGACGCCCAGAAACGTTCTGAAATCCGGATCGTCAATTTTCCACATCTTAGTTCAACTTTTCAATTTATCGAGCATTTAAATTGACTATATCGTCATATTACATATCGATATTATAATATTCGAATTACAAATAATTGTAGTAACGAGATTGTTTCCATTTTGAAGGGCCTTTTAGATAATTTACCTAACAGGCTTGCTTCATTTTGAGATGTACCTCCATTCGGGTGTGCAATGGCGTAGGAAAATCCACCTTTGTGGGACTACGCTGGGTATCGCAGTCGATAAAACATCGGTTCTGTCCGTAATATTCTCACCCTCTGTACGAAGTCGACGAACTTATACACTTTACTAGAATCGATGTATTCATATCATCATCGAAGTCTTCACACGTCATGCACTTTACACTGATAATTTTGGGACACGCATGGCACTATTAGATGGTATCGTCGTCATAACTCAACAACTAAATACAATCTCACGCTCATTTCTTTCAGACTAGTTAGTATCGTTACATATGATTTCGTCAATACAGCTTCCGTTTTATATTTCCTTACATTCAAACTCATAACAATATTCTGTGATACTGCAACTCGAGGTCATCCGCAGTTGTGTCCAAAGTTAGTGGAAAGATAAAGCAGGTAGAGCTGCTAACTATCACAATAATACTTAAATAATAATGAAAATAAAGCCAAATTAATGATTATAAAGCAAAGACAGAAGAGGTCATATACCATGCCAAAGGATTATTTTTACCAATGTAAGGTTTACAGATGTCTGTAATACTACTCAAATACTACTTAAGGTCGTCAAAATACTACTCATATTCTATGAAACTACACTACGATTAACAAATCGACATTTTCATATTAATGATGTAAGTCATTCAAGTCAGTCTTACAACGAAGATGTACATTCTCACAAGACTTCGTACTTCATACTGTATTACTGCTCCCCCCGCTTAGGGAACATCATCGACAAATTCGCACTCAGTAACCACATAGCTTTACAATCAGTATGGACACATTGCGCCATAACAATGTATAAATCACGACATCTCAAGCATCCAACTAAAACAATTACATATTTACAAGTCGTTGACGACTACATGGATTTTCGACGTAATCATTCCATGTCAGACACGGCGTTTACAAAAATCACAGAACGAAAGTTAAGGCAGCCAGGAGTACAAACATTTCAATTGACGTCTCAGTCGATAAAATAATTGCCATTGAAACATATTTTTTTACATCTTTCAAAATGATTTCTCACCGATATAGTTCGCCGCATGGCCTTGTTTTAGATCCGGTGAAAATTTGGTTAAAACCCGTCATGTTATTCAATAAATTTATTGGAATAATATTTCGGATCACGATTCTATTCAAGTGTCCGAAAATGATGACAACCTTTCACTTCAAGTTACCGAGACGAACTGCTGTGAGTCGAGTCGACTGCCGCTGCGAGCGTTTTCTCTCAGCAAATAATTATTAAATAAAAAATTCTTTTTAAAAACCACGTTTGTATAAATGGACTAAAAAGTATAAAATAATTTTTCCCATCCACACAGGTCACTAATACCATGCCGAAATAAATACGCAATAATTTTTCATTTTATTAGGAAATAAAATATTTGTAAGACTTAAAATGGAAAACGTGTGGCGCAATATAGCTAACAGAAATGACTAGCATATCTAAACTAGCGTGTCATATTATTCATTTAAGCATAAGTTTCTCATTTGTTATTGTTCGTTGAGGAGTCATTTCTGTTACCTTTATTGCGCCCCACGTTTTCCATTTTATGTCTTACAAATAATTTATTTGTTGCGGATTTATTTCGGCATGGTATTAGTGACCTGTGTGGATGGGAAAAATTATTTTATCCTTTTTAGTCCATTTATAAAAACGTGGTTTTTAAAAAGAATTTTTTATTTATTAATTATTTTCTGCTTTTTAGTTTTAATAGGTCAAATTTTACAATCGATTTTAAACTATTACATTTATAAACAATTTGAAAAGAGCAGTTTCAAAATGAAAAGAATATGCAAGTGGTTTTAGATCACAGGCTCCTCTGGTGGCTTACACCGTCCAGAATTGTTGAGAATCCTGATGTGGTTTTCTCACGCCAGAATCCGTGAGCTGTTGCATATCTTTTTACCACGTTTTTATCAACTCGTATTCTTGTCTGTCTGTCTGTTTGTCCGGTGCAAATCTTGTAATCGATTTTAAACCAACTTACTGATGAGCTAGAGACTTGAAACTTTTAGGATAGCCAAAAATTGGATGACAATGCAATCCTTTACCGTTTATTATAAGTTTCAATCAGTTTTAAGAACATTTTCAGCAAATTTAAATTTTATATGGAAAAAAAATAAGTTTCAAAAAAAAAAGAAATGCGCTTATTTTCCGTTCCTGATTGAATCTATACATTTCTTTATACTCGTTTTTCTTTCGTTGTCTTGTCCTTTAACATTTAGCGGGGGTCCCCGTCGTTTTTCCTCCCTTCCTCCGTTGCGCTTGTCCTTTGTTTTATTTTCGCAATCGGGAAAAGTCCTCCACTGACGTCATTAATTCCCTTGCCTATATATACTCATCCACGACGGCAAGTGGAGCAATAGTATATATATATATATATATATATATATATATATATATATATATATATATATACAATTTGAAAAGAGCAGTTTCAAAATGAAAAGAATATGCATGTGGTTTTAGATCACAGGCTCCTCTGGTGGCTTACACCGTGCAGAATTGTTGAGAATCCTGATGTGGTTTTCTCACGCCAGAATCCGTGAGCTGTTACAGCACTTATATATATATATATATATATATATATAAGTCGCCTTGCACGTGACATGAAGTCATTGTGCACGTGGTATGTCGTCAATAGTTTCCAAAATTCATTAGTATGATAACGTTGAAATTCGCGCGTCGAACTGTCGGGCTTCACATTCATCTGCGGGTAGATTACGGCCCGAGATCAACCAGTCTGATCCTCCTCACCTCTCAAGCAATAGGCTACTCTCCAACCAAGCAGCGAGCATTTAGTGATTTGAATGCACCCCTACGAACTGGTGAACTTCATATTCATCCATCAATAGGTTACGGCCAGAGATCCATCAGTTTGGTCCTCCTCACCTCTCACGCGGCAACTGCTGTCCATTCAGCCAGGGAGATATGGGTTATTCAAAATCATCGCTACGAACTGGCGGACTTCACATTTATCTGCAGGTAGGTCACGGCCCGAGATCAACCAGTCTGATCCCCCTCACCTCTCACGCGACAGACTACTATCCATCCGCTCAGGGAACCTATCAGTCACGTCGTAGTCTACAGTAAATACAAGGCTACATTTGGTGACATAGTTGATACACTGGAGCTCCAAAGAATTAATTCGCTAATCTCAGCCGTGCCGGACTCACTCTTAGATTTTTCTCGACTTCGCGACGTTAAATTGGAGTCAACGATATTTTCATGTCCTTCACAAAGGTAACCTAGCAAATTGATTAAGATCGTCACCATTTTGGATCTGCAGTAGCATAGGGAAACCACGACCAGTGTGGAAAAAACCAACGCCTGGTAGCGTAAATTCGACACCCGATTCTGTTTGTAACAGACCTAATCTACAACCAAGTACTTTATTACGTGGTTCAGTACTCACCAATCAATTGCAGTGTTCTTTTATGTTATCAAATTATTGGCAAACCTACTACGGCTGGACAACATAAAATAAGAATTGTTGTTTGAATGAAATTTTTTAAAATTTTGTTTTTCTTTTTTGAGAATAATTGTTTTCCTTACTGCCTCAACTTATCCGAGTACGTTTGTGAATCGTTGTCGACGTCTACCAAATTACATTTTCTTGAAATAGATTACATCGCAGATCTGCAAGCTCTGTTTATATTATATTGCCATAGTAACATTATGCCACTTTAAGTAGGAAATTTCAGAAAACAAGAAAAATCAAGTAATCGATTGGCCGTTTTCGACTCACGCACTGAACGACTGTCGGACATTAAAAATAGCTCAAGTTTGTTATCAATTTCATTTAAAGTTTCATCTCGTCATATCGCCACTGACTCGACAATGACTAAATTACATAGGCATTCAAAATGCTTTCCTTTAAAAAGTCGTAAACGAATTATTCCTCAGAATACGTCCGTCTCGTAAAGTAGATATGCGATTAGCTGATGACCATCAACTCTTGCGATCGTCTCGAGGCAAAATTTTCAAGAAAATTCCGTAAAAAAAAAACAAATGAAGGCTCATCCCTTCCATTGAATATTAATAATTCAATAGCTGATGTTTTCAAATGTGAGTCTAAAATATGTAATGAACTTTGATTCAATTCCATTTAAATTTACTATGTTGTCATCACCGCCTCTTTAATCTACATGATAAAGTCACTAGTCAATCGCCGTCATGTTTTCTTCAAATATCAATGGCCACACTGAACTTTCGAAACATGGCTAAAAATATGTCATATGACATATTCTTTAGAATATGTACCAAAAATTGATTGTCTATTTAAACATTTGCTTGAGATAAAGATAATGATGTTTCCAGGAACATCGGTAAAAGCGGGATGTTGTTACGGTCATCTAATGAAAGATGATGTTCGTCGCAACAATTGTCAAAGGCGATGAATTGTGTTGGTTTCATATTCAATAACTCTCAAATATCGACATTTCGATTTAAATTGCTGGGTTATAATATCGAATAAAATACTCTGCCAATCTTATCGTACGTTATTGGGCGTCTAATATATCGGCATCCAACTTCGTACTAGTCGTTCAATTTCCCTGTAAATATGCAGGTATTTATGTTTGATTGTCACTGTACTCGACTTTATAATTTAATTATTTATCACCGTTCTAAAACTGTGTTTCAATTCTGTTCAAATTCAGTCATTCGATCTAGAATTTGAATAAATTAATCATGGTCAATATTAACATTTTTTTAAAAGTAGCTTGCAGAACTGTTTACGTTACAATTACAATCAATCAGTTATATTATTTTCAACATTTAAAGAATATTCTAAAGTAGGTTTTCGCAATAATATTTCATTTCAAACCCTCTTAATTTAAAGGAGAAAACATGCATATAATAACCTTCGATTTAGCGCAGCAACTGTTTTGCGCACTTCAGTATCAAAGCTTTTCGAATTTCAAATTCAAAAATCACGATCGCCGGACTTTGCAATATAATCATATCCAACAAATCGGGTTAACATTTCGTTTTGTATACGTTGTGTTGTAGAATAAAAGTGTTCGAATTCCAAAGTCGAGCGTCATGGAGGACGACAAAACACGATCGCGGGTCTATTCGATGCAATCGTCTCGAATCCAATTTAATAAATATTAATAAATAATAAATAATTTAATAAAAAAGTAAGGCTGGTCCGAATTTTATTCGAATAATCATTATTAGGAGAGCGTTTTGTTTCGTCATACATATATTCTTGTAAAATTAACTACTTTCGAAAACAAGAATTATGATAACTCACTGCTTTATATTTAGCATCTGGATAAAACATTCGCGATCGCGTGGGATATAACGCGTCAGATGTTTTCGGACATAATCAATCGCTTTACCGATTCCACAATTCACGGTTGACTTCGATATTGGATTTTCTAACTTGAAGCGCATGTCGAACAACTTTTCATTTTCTTGACTCCGATGTTCATTTGTTTCTTTGATGATGCCCCTCATGCAGCCACATTGATGGATTCGATCGCTAGAAGGGTCAGCATAGTCCGATTCTTTCGAAGATGATTTTCGATATTTATCAATCCACAGTCCAACGATCCAACAATCATCAAAAACGTCGCATTGCAGTGCAAATCACTAACACTAAATCCCGCGATTTAGTTATACACGCAATTGTTACACGCGAATAGTCGATCTGCAGATAAGAGCTTCCAGTTAGAAAACGTTCGCGAACTCAACTACAGAATTACACGGGATTCCGACCTAACCATCAAATTGCTCACACTACAAGCCATTTCCACAATAATCGGCAAATACACCCTGATTTCGGCACCAATTTTGTTAACGACTGGTGGAAGGATTTCAAATAAAACGCGCATTTTGATCGACCGAATAAAAATATCAATTATTTATTGCGATCAATCGGAGACGACCCGATCGCGACGCGGACTTCCTAAATTGACGATGTCCAGAAATGTTCTGAAAATCCCAATCGTCAATTTTCCATATCTTAGTTCGACTTTTCAATTTATCGACCATTTAAATGGACTAAATCATCATATTATATATCGATATTATAATATTCGAATTACAAATAATTGTAGTATCGAGATCGTCACCATTTTGAAGGGCCTTTCACATAATTTACCTAACAGGCCTGCTTCATTTTGAAAAGTACCCCCATTCGGGTATGCAATGTCGTAGGAAAAACCACCTTTGTGGGAAAAACCTAGGCCGGGTACCGGGAGCTAATAAAACATCGGTTCTGTCCGTATCAGAGAGGATACGGTGGAGGAAGCGGTGGGAGAGTAGAGGGAATCTAGAATTCAACGTCAACACTCTCGAATTCGGGACCGAGCAAATATGCAAAAGATCCTGCACAACAATGAGAGACGAGTTTATGGCGAATGAAATTTTTTGTTTTGCTTCGATTTTCTTGTTGACATCGATTACCTAACACTCGACGAAGAATTCCCTACATCAATTATTGACTGATAACGCAGGAGCACGATGTGTCTGGTAATGTTGTGATACCGAACGTGACCTATCGCAATCTCGAGACATGTATGTACGGTAGGTCGTAAACTTCTCCCACTTCGTACACGCTTATGTGTCACAATAGCAAATGCAATTACTGGCAAAAATGATGACGTGGAATCGTTGAGTTTTGCAACCGTTAATTAAGAAATAATCAAGATGAAAGAGGCAGTTTATGCACCAGACCAATGACACAAATCATAGGGCGTGTTTCATCGGTCTATGGTATACGCGCCTCCTGCAAAAGGATCCACTCGGGAACAATAAAATATGGTGAGAAATTAAATATTGCTACGGAGCTTTAGAATGAGCTGTATACTACTCGCCAGTTGGAAGATAATTTGAGGTTAAATTTGAGTAAAGCACTCATGTAGGAATTAAAAGTGTCCTGCAATTTAATTACTAAGAATGATTACTCATACAAAATAAATAAGTACTGATTGATTTGTCAAATACAATGTTCATTTTAATTTGTTTTTAGCAAGTTCAATTTAGTAAAATTTTATTAATTGTGAATTAGTAGTTAGTTGGATGTTTATTTTTAACTGAAAAACAAATTCCACCGAACGATTATCAAGACAGCGAAGCGAAACAAATTCGGTAATTCATATTATTATTTTGCATAATTTTTGTTTAATATAAGCTGCTAAAAATATGCGAATACATGTCCATTTCATGAATTATACAGGACTGAACTTGTTCCAGTTTGTTAACGTTATATATTCTCTGAAGTCACGAAATTGAAATAAAAGTATGCGCTTTTTACGTGATATATAGACCTGCAAAGTCGATGCACATTTTCTAATGATCGACCCGACTAAAGAAAATCAATTACAGTAGTAGCATTTAAAATAGTTTATAAACCAATATTTATTCTGTACATATTTAACATAAGTTTTGCGAACGACACTAACAATATCTTCTAGATTTCCGTTTAGGTAGAGGATATCTCACCAAATTCTTAGGGTAGATCATAATGTAACTTATAGATTCTCTTAAAATGAGTAGTATTTTAAAGTACAAATAGTAATCTATAAATTTTCTAATAAACATATTTAAAATAAGATCTCTTGTAATGGTTAGAGCTTTTAACTTTAGAGTTAAGATTTTACCTATACTTAACAGTATATCATTCTTTGTTCACGATTGATTTAGAATAAATTCCTTCGGTCAATCCTTTGTAACTCGAATAATTATATTAGTAACCAATATAAGTAGTATCTCACTATCACTAATATATAGTCCTTATTCTCATACGTCGACCGCCCTATTTTCGGTCCGGTGGCCCCATCTCTTAGGCTGTTCCGAACACGTTCCTATGTACATATTGTTATATAATAAGTTATGTACCGTCGTTTTCGGCTTAGTTTTGTTCCGTAATCCCGCGCGTGAGAACCGCGATTAACCTTAAAGACGGCGACACTTGTATTTCTGGACTTAAAAATATTTCCGGCAAGACCACGTTTTGCCAGCAGTTCTGTCCACGCATGCAAGCGCTCCTCGGTCTAAATTTTCTGCAATTTTTGGATTTGACGATTCTCTGTCGCGCGCACAGTCTAAGCTGCGTTCAGTAGCGCAAATTTATTATATAATTGAAGCTATCAGTTCATCAAAATAAAGGGCGAGTATTATTCACCAACGGATATATTATTTTACCCATCGCTCTTGGCTATCACGAATCGATCGGGGCATATCAAGAAGTATAGACGGCCTCCTCGTTCGAACTCTTTACATTAGCGATCCTGCCAGGATCTTTTCTAGAAATTTACTCGCCAGTCCGTCCATTCTGTTTCGATTTTGGTTCGGAAATTGACCTTTGTGTGAAGTGACTTATTTCTTAGTGGCACTTACTGTACATAATATTATTGCTGGGTGTATTTTAGTAATTTCGTTGTGCCCGTGCATAGAACACCAAAAAAAAATTCAGTATATAGCCTCATCATTTCAGTGCTCCAATTCAGCACAGGTATATGTAACAAATTAGTTAAGGTTTTGGATAATTTCGAGGTTATGAAATAACTGATAGTGAATCAGTCAGATTTCAGCTCTCTTTTACGTCCGTGCAATTCAAGAGCGAGGGTACGCTTCCAGTGCACACGGCAACAAGATGAAATGGGAGAAAATTTTCTGGAATTGGAGGATTTATTATCCGAACAAACTACGCAGTTCGGATCTCTTCGCAGAGTGATTGAGACAGTGTCGAATCCCATTGCCTCTGTATTATTTCCTAGTAAGATGCAGGCTCATCTTGATTATATACATGCTCTTAAGTGACAGTGTCAAGTCATCATCAATCAATCATTATCAAGATAGGAGACTCGTATCCTATTTTATTCAAAATAATGATGGCACGCTGGAACTTCTATATCTCGATGCCGTCGGAGAGGCTAGAGGGATCATGTGCGACCAATCCACAAACTGCAACGGCCTAATGCGTTCAGGTACCTCGTATTGCGCTACCGCGCTTTTTTGGTATGTACAAGGAGTGACCTTCTTTTTCGGAAACTTTTCAAACGTTATTAAAATCTCCGTCGTACACTAACATTCAAACGTTACACTACCCTAAGTCGTGTCACCAGTGTGAGGCGGCCGTGTTAGTTCAGAATATTACCGTAACAGCGGAAAATTAAAAAGTCGCTTTGGAAAATTTTACCGCACAATATGAAAATAAGTGTTACATTCTTCAAATGCATCTTACGAGTCTGTTCGCACTTAAATCAGTTCCTGTTGCTTTGCCTAAATGTAATCGATTCTTCCAGTTGAAGAACGCTGAGATTATGTTGAACGGAATAAACTGTGTAATAATTGCCTCTTGGGCTTACATCAAGGCGAATCGTGTGAGAGCACCCGGTCGTGCTTTTATTGTAAAAAACGACATCATTCGTTGCTCGATCGACGGCTAGAAACTGGTGAAACTCTGTCCAATTTTATAATTCTTCAAAAGTTATCAGTGCCTTGAACGCAAAAACGTCTCCGATAGCAACTGAAGTTACCATAATCGGTGGCGAAGCGGTGCCTCGTGTCAGTCGAATTGCCTTTCCCACAATACAACCTGCGCATTATGACGAACCCTCTTTCATGACAGAGGCATTGGTGGTGAATTCATTGACTTCTTATACGCCGCGCCTAACTCAACCAGCATGGCATCGACATCCTAGTATATTTGATACTCGGTGCTGACCTTTACCCATATTTACTTCGCAAAAGGTTACGTCACGACGCGGTGGAGCCGACAACCCACCGTCCTCAGAACACCGCATTTAGCTAGGTTCTTTTTAGGCGAACTTTCCCGCGAAACGCGTCACAGACGATGATACACGTCAATCATATTCATTCTTTGGCTGACCTAAATCAAGCCATTCGTCTCTTTAGGGAGATCGAAAAAGTGCGACCTGTGGTGGCTCTGTCAAAAGAAGAGATGCGAAGTTCACTATCAGCAATCCCGTACCCCGGAATGTCGTTATGCAGTGCGCATTCCATTTGAAATTAGTCCGCCCATTCGTATCGGCAACAGTCGCATTTGTGCAGAACGTGTGATGTTGGCCATCAAACGGCGTTGGAATAAGTCACCTGCCAGTCACGCGGACTGCAGCGATTTTCTCCGAGAATATGAATCGCACGGGCATATGGTTCCGGAGAAATTTGATTAACCGGAAATTCAGAGCGTTTTCTTACCTTATCACCCAGTCGTAAAGAGCTCGAGCACTACTACAAAAGTATATGTGGTCTTCAACGCGTCCTCGCCTTCTACGAATATCAGGACTCTAAATGACTTCCTGATGACAGGCCCGCATCTGCAACCCTTTTCCTTTTTGACGAAAGAGACCTCAGTTATCAGTTGATCCTTTTGAGATATTCTATCGCTCAACAGATGTAGGCATACATCCTGCGTATCGTAACCTACGGAACCGATATTACGTCGCGTACGACGCGTCGTTCCTCGCCATTCATACGCTCAAAGTCCAACAATTTTCTTTTAGCAGTTCCTATCCTGCTGACACAAACTATTGCCGGTCAAACAATGGCGAGACAAACTCACGATCAGCTGATCCCTTTGCTGAAACGAGGTCGTTTTGAACTCCAGAAATGGGCAAGTAAATCACCACCACTTCTAAGTGACATCGATCCGACTAATAACAGCCTGGCCCTCGATCGACCTATTCAGCCGACGATAATTTAGAAGTGTTGGGCGTAGCCTTGAACTCGTTTTCCGACTCTTAGCGCTTTCATGTCCAGTGTGAGATGCTCCCTACGCTGCCCGAACCATCCATCCTTCCCATCGCCGCTGGAGTATTCGACCGGCTGGGATGGTTATCTCCAGTGGTGGTAGTCGCCACGTGTTTTATGCAAGCACTATTGCGCTCGGAATTAGGGTGAAATTACTGCATTCCTAACGAACATGGTGCACGATGGCGTAATTTTTATCAAGCACTTCCTCATATCATTGATATCTTCAGCCTAGGTGGATCGGCTGCGTTTCAGACACTCGGTTCCTAGAAATTCATGACTTTCGTGACCCTCGCCTAAGATGGGGTCGTTTATTTAAGAGTACTTTCGTGGCCAGGAGAAATTTGCACCCATCTGCTCGTGAGTAAGAGCCGCGTCACACCCGAGCGGCAATTAACCGTACCTCGCCTCGAGCTCTGCGGACTCTGCCGCTAACGCGTTTGCTTGCCCACATTCGTACCGCTAAAGAATTCGCGACCTGCACGGTGTACTGCTGGACCGATGCTTAAATCGCGAGTACTTGGCTGCTAAAACAGTCTTCTCACTGGAAGACATTCGTTGCGAATCGGGTCTCAGAGATTCACTCCTCCCTCGAAGGAGTCCTGTGGCGCCATGTTCCGACCGACTTGAATCCGGCTGATCTCGTATCAGAGGAGTTTCCGTCCTAGAACTAGCCTACAACGACCTCTGGCGGTATGGACCTACTTGGTTGCGATAACCCGAATCAGAATGGCCCGTATGCACTCTTCCCGAATCAGCAGTGGAAATCCCAGAACGTCGTGTGGTAGTACATGTTACGGTTGCTGAAACGTCCGACGCTCTCGATTTCGTCAACAGTATCGTTTTCGCCGAGGATGTTACGCATTATAGCGTACTTATTCATGTGGTTCCCAGTAAAGCGATGGCCATTCGACAGAACCGTGCCTCCAGTAGCTTCAGAGCGTGTCCATTGCCTAAAGGATGTCCATTACGACGTCTGAACCCTATCCTGGATCGCCACGGATTTCTGCGTGTGTGGGGACGTCTATCTTTGAGTCACCTGGATATGAATGCTAAGCATCCTGCTAATCTGAAGGTTCATCATATATCTAGGTTGCTGGTATCAGAGCATCGTCGCTGTATCCATGATGGTATCACACTGACTTTGAGCACCTTACGAGATCGATACTTGGATCTTCAAGCCCGAAAGCTCATAAAGAGTGATGTGGCTCACTGCTTACCTTGCGCCCGAATTCGTGCCAAGTTACCGATTCAGCTTATGGGATCCCTGCCTCCTGCTCGCGTCGTTTCTCCCGGGTATTCCTTTAAAGACTGCGGCGTAGATTACGCAGGTCCTATTGCGTTGCGTAAGGCAGGCGGTCGCGGCGTAAGGTCACAACCCGGCAACACTGCGATTTTTATATGTCTCGCGACCAAGGCGGTCCATCTGGACAGATACCAGCTATTCGACTGATATGTTTATAGCCACTTTTAAACGATTTTACGAGCGAGGAGGACTGCCATCTACGGTCCACTGTGATCGCGGGACGAATTTTCAGGGAGCGGATCGTGATCTTAAGGAATCCTTTCGCGCTGCGATAATTAATTCGGAATTTAATTCTCTTTTAGCAATAGATCGCGTTAAGTGAGAGTTTATTCCACCAGCGGCCCCACATTTCGGTGGTTTTTGGGAGGCTGGTGTTAAAAGCTTGAAACTCCATCTAAAGCATATTCTGGGGAGGGGGAGGAGGCGGATACTCACCTTCGAAGATCTTACTACCCTCCTCTGTCAAGTCGAAAAGTGCATGAATTCGCGCTCCTTGGGACTTCTTAATGATGGAGTTAAAAGTCTAAATGTCCTGAAAAAGGTCACTTTCTTGTGGTTCGTTCCCTCGTCGCAATTCCAGAACCTTTCTTTCTCAAGATTCCCTACAATCGACTGTCCCGTTGGCAAGCAGTCCAAGACATGCTTGAATGTTTTTGGCGATGTTGATCAGACGATTATGTGCGGTCTTGCCAGCAACGGACAAAGTGGCCACACCGAATGACCGATATTCGCGTTGGCCAGCTTGTCCTTCTTCGTGACAACGGATAAGTGGAAACTTGCGCGCATTATGAACAGCCACCCAGGACAGTATGGACTGAATCGGGTTGTCACTATACGCATTACTACGTCGACTTTGCACCGACCTATTAGTAAGCTAGCGCTGCTTCCAATTATGCACGAGGAGAATCAGTAAGATATTATAATGTAAGTTATTCATATAAGTTAATATCTAAGCTTTACCGATCGCCGACTTTAGTATTTTGTATTTTTGTTAATAAAACCGACCCGCTCAGGGTTTGTTGCGCTATTGCTGCAAGGCGGGCGGTTAATGTTTGCATATGGAAACCGTCCTATTATCGGAACTGATGGCCCCATCTCTTAGGTTGTTCCAAACTCGTACTTGACTTTCTTACAAGTATACTTTATTCTTAACTATACTTACGACCCACATTTGTGCTGAATACTTTTTCAAAATTGAAACAAAGGATCAAGTTCAGCATTATAACTATCTTCCATTTTAAGCGATCAAGTTTGTACATTTCCCCCACTTACCTGAATAACTTTATTCCCTCTAGTTCATTCTTATATTGCGAACCCTGACGCGGCAAGGCCAAGAATTTACAGCTAATATATAATACCGTTCCCTTTTTTATCATTGCTTCATAACTGACTCTAATAAGATTTATATAATAATTCGTGCTACCGTCCACCATTTTTAAATTTTATATTTAAGTATGACTACACTCAACTATATTATTTCTTTTTTATTTATTTGGCGACTTTCATTTCATATTTCCACGTGTTTAAAAATTACATCAGTTACAATACAAACCTATATGCTCGTATTGTACTTCTAACATTTGAGGATGGTTTTAATTGAAATTAAACATAAATTAAACATGTCATGCTACAATCTTATGTTAAACTTAAATTATTGAATTTTGTTTTTTACGGCTCCTTTATGATCCATTATACATTAAAATATGTAAACAAATACATTATTGCACTGCGCCGATAATAGTTATAATAATTTTAGATTAATTCCTTTAATTCCCTAAACCAGTTATGTTTAAATAATATGCATTCTGCCTCCTGCTTAGGCAGCTATGGTTTGCGTACGTGGCTATAGAAATTTGCCAAAAATACCATTTATCTCTCTCACTCTTAGATTCTGCATGGCTTACGATGAAATGTAGATTACACAATTCGGATGCGCTGATATATGTCGGATTATCTGCCATAAGTTATCGTGTTTATTAGTATCATGGTTATTCTGTGCGCAATAGAGAAATGAACTAATTCCGTTCACTAAAGTATCTAAATTCGTCTGACAGAGACGTATTTTCCTCGTTTTATTTTACAACACATTTTTATATGTAGATATTTACGTATGCTTTATATATTTAATGCAGGTCGTATAGACTTATGGTGGTTACTGTCCTCCTAATATTATCCTAACTTTAGAAATACGATGGTCCGCGACACTGTAAATCCCTATCTTTCGATCAAATATTATATAGAAAATGTACTTGTATATTTATATGCTTTCACTTCTACTGCATTATTTAGTCTATTAACGTTTATATAACTTAAAGAGCAAAGTTGTGACATTTGCTTTGAATTTTAGAGACTTCACTTATATGCTTCACTCATAGAAATTTCTAACATGGCTTTTGATGGCTCGTCACGACCTGACTTTTATATTGTATTCGAGCTAGTGTCATTGTATGGAGATAAGCCACTCATGGGGATCCATTACAGTACTCACGCAGTCCTGTTTCACTCTTTCCGTATATCTTATAAGGGTTTCAGTACATAACAATCTGAGAAATGAACTCATGAACGCTGCGTAATGCGACGTGTATTGCGTCTCATTATGAAATCACACGCGTGAGTTCACGCGAAATGTGTTCATGAAATCGTAACGAGCTCATCGTGCACACATTCGTGTGAACTCAAGTAGGTGATTTCATAGTGAGGTGCAATACGCGTCGCATTACGCAGCGTTCATGAGTTCACCGACGGAATGTTATCTGGGTTAGCACGACGCTAGACTATGATTGGCGAGACACAGCCCTGAAACCAGAAGCAATTGATTTTCAAATCGCTATACGTTACCGAGTCAAATAGCAATAGCTCTAGTACCTATCATGACAGAACGCTCTGAACGCGTCCAAGCGCTACTCTTAGAATTTTTAAAGTGAGCATTTTAATCAAGTTGCAATTACAAGATCGGTAAACAAAAATCACGAGTATACATTTCAATTATCTAATACCGTTCAGTCAAAATACTAGAGCTACTAGTTTACAGCGAGATAAACATGATTAAAGAATCAATAGATTCATTGAAAATGAAGTATTTCGTTGAAATCTGACCCCACCGCTTTACTCCTAATGTACCGTATTTAGTATTTATTTCAATTTATTTTAAAAATTGTTATACTGAAAATACCCCTTAGACGAGATATATTTAATATTACATATTATCTTATGCAATTGGTATATTTAAATTTGTCAATCAAGTATCGTCACTACGTGAGTATGCAGAGGCTATTGTTCATCAAACGCACTTATTCTGTATACAGCATAAATATTTTTTCACTAATATGCATTATTTTTGACAGATAACAGCGTAATCGCACGGAAAGAAAAATGGTCTCCGCAAAGCACTGGTTGACCGATAGTGACCTATCGGGACAATACCACACTTAAAAGTCTTTTTTCAACAAGATGATCATGTCGCGATGATGCTGCTACTGCATTAATTAAAAATTATATACAAATAAACAATGCGTTATGTGCGATAGAAACAAATGAAACTGAAAAGACTGAGACTCGTCACGAAGCAACGAGTAGAAAATAAAACTACCGACATTAGAAATCACATTTATGACGCTATTTTGGCACAAACTTCTTAAGCGATTTATTTTAACGTGTGAATTTATATAAAAAGTAAATCTAGATCTAATATGTTGCATTCTTTAATTGATTTTGTATGTGGTATGCGAAATGATTTTGGGTAAACCTTCGGAAAGAGTACGTCACCTGGAAAAAATGTTATTAACATATTTTCGGACGTATTTTTAGTCACTGAACACGAATCTGAAGTCAAAATTTGTCGCTCGGCAGAAGCAAATAAAAAATGTAGAGCATGAAATTCTCTACAAAAAAGGTTATATTTATTTTCTTCGTAAAATCAAAAGTAACGCTGTTCGTGAAGGTTGAATATCGAAGTATATAATATAGTCTTGACATCTTGCAGTACCACTGTAGAAACATCCTGTGTGTATGTATGCGTGCGTGCGTGCGTTTGTGCGTGCGTACGTGCGTGCGTGCGTACGTCAGATTCATGTTCAGCGGCCCAAAATACGTCGGAAAACATACCAATCAATTTTATTCCCAGTGACGTAGTCTTTCCGAAGATATACCACCCAAACTTAGAAAAAAATATTGTAACAATGAAATTGATGCGGAGCCGATAAATTTCGTATTGAATCATTTTATCTGATCGTTGATAAGCTCCAAAATGAATTAAAGAAAAGAAGTGAATCATATGACTTCATAACAAAATTATTTGGCGTTCTAATGAAATTAACCAACATTCATATAAAAATTAATTCTACTTCTGAACTTGAACCATTTATACCATTTGTAAGTCATCTTTTTCAAACCATAAGTTGTTTTTTCCATTAGATCTTTTAAATTGGATGTATCATCAAAATCTTGACGAAGTGTTTCCTAATGTAAATGTCGCATTCGGACTATTTTTTACTGCCCCGATAGTGAATTGTGAAGCTAACCGATCATTTTCAAAATTGGCCATAATAAAAAATCAATTTTGATCGACTATGGCGGTAGATATACTCTCGTCATTAGCAATATTATGAATGGAGAATGAACTATTAAAAAATCTCGATTTAAATGATGTAATTATTGAATTTGCTAAAAACAAATCCAGAAAACAGTTGTTGAATGAATTTAATAAACGTAGAGTAGAGCGGGGTGAAAAAGCCATTTGGATTTTATATTGAAATTATAGAGTCATTTGATCAGCCATTTAAAATATTAAGTCTATTAAGTAATACGCAACTTTTGTTCCAAATTTTGCTGTTGTATCTGTAGTACCATGGGTTTTATTGTAATATTTATTTTTGAGCTGTCATGCGCAAAATATTTATGGGAGCATTTTAAATATATTACGAGTCCTTCTACTAAACGGAAAATAAAAATGAGCGTTTGTTCATTAAGGAAAAACTTTACTTGACACGTATGTGTTACTTATTTTTTAAATTTGCACTGATTTAAATTTTATTTTATCGTTTTGTAAATATATTCATGGTGGGGTGAAATAGCCACGTGCGAGGTAGGGTAAAAAAGCCATGCACTGATATGCAATTTTCATGTTTTGTATAAAGTAACCTACTCGTTTGACAGCATGCCGTCTGACGTTCTTAAACGTAGTCGTGGACGTCCAAAAAAAAGTAATGTTGCCTTTTTCTCGTACAAAAGTTATTAAAATAATTAGGAATAAGATCATTTTTCACATAAATAAAGAAAAACAACGAAAAATTACAAATTTCTAATTTCTCCAACCTAAGTTGCCCTATGGCTTTTTTACCCCACCAAGTGGTGTAAGAAAGCCACTTGCACAACTTTCGTAGAACATCTATGGCACTGTCCTCGTGTAATCTACGAACAATGTTCAACAGGGATTTTGTAGCTTAGGGATTGACCTTTCAGAGCCACTTTAAAATTTGAAAAATTTTTAAATTAGAAATTTTATAGCGCAAAAAGCTCAAAAGTGGCTTTTTCACCCCGCTCTACTCTACTTGTAATTTTATTAAATATTGGTTGTGTACATATTTTTGTTATTTATCTACGCTTCTCTCTTTTATATTTTTCATTTACATTTTTGTGTACGGAAAAATCAGATTCAATGTTCTATTTTTTCAAAACCGGCTTTAAATTCAAAATCAGCAAACCCAAAAATTTTAGTGTAATGATTTTCGGGAAAAATCTTTCAGAAAAAAGACGTTTTTGCTCCATACGTTAAACGGATATAGAAAAAAATTTCCTACGAGATTATAAACGAAGGGGCCCCAAAAGTATATCAAGGAATATACACGGTGTGTCGGAACCAACTTTAATTGCAAAGTGCAAGTTTTGTCGACGGATTATAGTTGCTGGCCATAATGCTAATATTTTTAGACCAAAAACAAAAAAATCGCGGGGGGGAGGGGCTTTTAAAAAAACTCATTCACGTTCCAATCAAAACACAATACTTCGAATTGCTCCAGTGGCTCGTAAAGCAGGTGGCAGAAAAATCTAGTAGAGAAAACTTAAAAGGAAACCTCTCAGCTAACATACAACGTTTGGATTCTGATTTTGATGTAAAATTATTTGATTTTCAAAATACGAAAGCTTACAAAAATCGGATTGAAATGGAGGGCAGAAACATAACAAACCCAGCATCTCAAAACAATTTCAAGATTCTGGTGTAAAGAAACTTTTTATTCTTGGCATTGCGTAGTCTGCTCAAGAAAATTAAATAAATGTTTCTATGCTTTGGTCTGAAGTCGATGTAAGCAGATTCGAAGATACAGTAGCAACTGATTAGAAGCTCGCGAACATCATGGCTGGCATTATGAACCACAGTAGTATGTTTCCCTGCACGTGGTGCGAGATACCAAAATATAACTTACATGAGCGCACTCAATTCAGAACGATAGTAAATATATCAAAAAACTGCACTAAATGGCCCCCTGCAGGAGGAGTTCTAAAAGATGCCAAAGGTTACAAGAACTGCATACATACACCAATATTCACTGGCGACTCAGATAAATCTATCTTGGACGTAATTCCCCCCTGAACTTCACTAGATTTTCAATAGCATGCTTGCAGAATTTGAAGTCGAAACATTGGCATGGGCTAAACATTGTAATGTAGAACGCGTAACTATAAATGGTGGAGGCTCAGGATTTAATGGTAACTCATGCAAGACGTTAGAAAAACTCGATTTTTTAAGTGCAAACAGTTCTGTCGGTAGCTTAAAGTTCGTAATAGTATTAGATTGTTTCTATTTTATTGTAAACATGCTTCCGGAAAAATTTAGATCCAGAATACAAGAAGTATATCCCCGATTTTAAAGATAGTTAATTGGGCCTTGGCATATCAGTGACACCGAAAGTTCATTCCGTATTTTACCGTATCGATGATTTTTGTTCAAAAAACACAGGCAACGTATTAGGTTTTTATAGCGAACAAGCAATGGAGTCCGTTCATTTTGACTTCATAGTCAAAAGTATAAAGTTAAAATTGGTAATCGACATTACTCTAGTCGTTTGTTAAAAGCCATCTGCGCATTCAATGGGCTTCACGTATAAATGTCTTGTACATGTGTTCGAATAAACTTAGATTTACGTATTTATATATACCTATTTTTAAAATAAAATTGATATAATTAATACAATTAATATATCTATTATAAAGTTCTTTTAATTCTCTGCAGTTGGTGCGATGAGGTCCACGGTATACAATAGATATTTCCCATATAGCCAGCGAAAGGGGAGAAAATTCATATTTCTGCGTTTTTTGCATCTAACTTCTTTTAGTCAACAGTTACGAAAATGTTCATTAACAAAAAGTTGTACAGCTTAATAAAACCTACAATCTGATATCCTATAAGTTTGGATTTGTTAAATATTGAGACCAAGGGAGCACTTAACCACGTATTTTTGGGCTAAAAATGATTTTTTTTTAAAGCCCCCTTCCCCCGCAATGTTGTTGTTTTTGGTCTTAAAATGTTAGTGGGATAGCCAGTAACTACAATCCGCCGAGAAAGGGCATATACTTGCACTTTGCCATTAAAGTTGGTTCCGACGCACCGTCTATATTCTGTATATTGCCATAAACTTAAAAAATAAATCTAGAAAAGAATACCTATAGGGTTTTTTAGTAAATTAAATTTTTAATTTTACTGGAAAATACCCGGCATTTTGTAAATGTAGCAATTTTGACAAATGTTTTAGTATATATAGGAGGTATGTTTTTCGTGGTGTGATATTCCGGTAACCTTTTTAAATCTGTAAACTGTTTTATATCTATGGTGTGTGTTATTTTTGTATGTTTTCGGGAATTTTGTGTTTCTCAATTTTGGCGACGTCCTTTCAATTTTCCGTTTTCTAAAAGTCCTTCAGCTAAGTTTTTTTTTTTTAAGTTTTGTCATGTCATAGTGCTACGCATTCAGTGCTTGAAGAAAACAGACAATCTCCACTGGTTTAAATCTTAATCTGGAAAACTGTGGGATATAGTTCCGTCCAACTGAAGAGAAAATGGCGCAATTCATCTGGTTTTTTCTATCAACACGGAGCCACAATTTAGTGTGACATGTGCTTTTCCTCGTCCACTTGGCTTGTGAGACATCTTGGATGAATAAAGTGGACATGGTACGCTGAATTACCTTCATTCAAGTGTGCTGGAAATTGTGGACCATGCCAGTTTTTTTAAATGAATTTTAAAGATGGTACGTTCGGTGCAAAATACAGTGAATTATTATTACTATAGCCCACGTGGCAATTAACAACGACATTTTAAGAACTCTATGAAAATCAATTATATTGAAAGGAAGGTTGTAAAAGTTTATTTTGATTTTAATTGTGTGGGAAAATATTTGAGTGCCCAAAATTTGATTTTGGTTTCGTAAGGGAGATTGTGAGTGTGTTGTTTGTGTGTGAATATTCATTGTGTGAGCATATATCATATGTAATAATGAAATCTGTTTTAACTTTGATGCCACATTATTCAGATTCACAAAATTTAGATTTTATGGGGATTTAGATGCAGCTACATGTACAAAAGGTCAGTAAATTTTGATGTTTTCTTTTGCAATAATTTAAATTCAAAAGGGTAACGTTCTGGTATTTATTGATTTCATGGTAGTTTACACATGTTTATTATATATTGTTGTTGAATTTTTCCTAGACTTGTTTATATTTCTGTTTTCTTATTTTATTTCATCAAATTTCATGAGTTATTAAGTTCTTAAATTAATAAATTTATTTTCTACGGGAGTTAGCAAACTTACAATAATATCAAGTTACTATTTATATTAACTTATCCTGTTATTTTGTTTTATCGATAATGACAATTCAATTTATTATTGTAATGAGTTATAAATTAAGCGAATCTAGGGTTTGCAATCTTGTTTTTGTTGGATTTTTAGGACGATATTTAATTTGAAATAGAGGTTAATTAGAAAACAAAGGTGATTAATATTGCAATGGAAATATATATACGTATATATATGGATTTTAATTGGAATTACTAATCCGACACAAATGGAATTCGTTTATGTTCTGTACTTTTACACGATCGAATTTCGTTCAATCGTATTTGAACAGTTTTGTTTGGGCTTAATCTTTTTAAATCCAACTCCTTAGAAATTGAAGTAGATTGGCTGGTGGTAATTGCCGATGAAAATAAATTATTTGAGACAATTGCCATATACAGGGTCATCGAAAAGTTCGGACCCCCCTAATATCTTCAGTCACAATGCACTTAGGAGAAAATGTCCAATAGCAAAGTTGTATGGTTTCAAGCGGGGAGTAAGATGATGACCTTGACTTTGACCTTGACCATGTCCTTCAAGGTCATTTCAAGGTCAATCTTATTTTTTTGAATAGAACCCCCTACATTTTATTGCATATTCTTATAGCTTATCTCGAGAGCTTTCCAAAACACTATAATAAAATATTTTTTTATTAAGTACTTTTTGAGTTATAAAGGTTTGAATTTTTCCAAAATGCATTCTTACTGAAAATATTAGGGGGATCCGATTAATGTATTTTCTTTAAACCAATTAATTGGTCTCATTATTCCGCGCACAAAAGTATTAAGGTTATGATTACTGAAAACTAAATAATATTTTACAAGATATTCTACATTTTGTGTCAAAAAATTGTTAACTTCAAACCTTTATAACTCAAAAAGTACTTAATAAAAAAATATTTTATTATAGTGTTTTGGAAAGCTCTCGAGATAAGCTATAAGAATATGCAATAAAATGTAGGGGGTTCTATTTAAAAAAATAAGATTGACCTTTAAATGACCTTGAAGGACATGGTCAAGGTCAAAGTCAAGGTCATCATCTTACTCCCCGCTTGAAACCATACAACTTTGTTATTGGACATTTTCTCCTAAGTGCATTCTAACTGAAGATATTAGGGGGGTCCGATACTTTTCGATGACCCTGTATATATATTATATTGAAGATTTTAAGTCATGGTGCATCATGTTTAAGGACCTTTTAATGATAACATATTTATTTTTCTGTATTCGATAATAATGTGGAGTTAACATGATAGTTGGAACATAGATATAAATTTGAATTTTTAGTAATATGGTTTATATTTTTGATATATAAAAATAGATGGAATTTTATTTATGAAACGATCCGGAATTCGGACAATTACATGCAAATCATTAATACGATATAAAGAGAATAGTTACAAGGTTCCAAGAATGTCAGATGCCTACCCGAATCTAAAAGAAAAAATATAATATTTGCAATAGGTATTTATTAATATGTGAATTTGAACATTTCTTTAGTTCGTTTTTTGACATTGTACGGCTTGAACTGCGTAAATTGAAATATTCAGAACTTTCCACTGGATTTTTTTTCGTAAAATGGTAAAATACTTGTCTTCTTATTTTTTTGTTGTATAATAACATATTTTAATGGCGATTAATTTGGTAACATCGACTTTTCAGCCTGCCTGAATCGAGGTCGATTCGGTTCAGTGTTTAAGAGATGTAACAATTCGACAATTGTCGTGGTTGATCGCTTCTTGGAACGCGAGATTTTAATAAGTTTCATACCATATCAAGTTGACCAGGTAACTTCGGAAGACCTATAAAGATGTCCCAAAGGTACGCGATTGTACCTCGTGCTGGGCCGCTAGACTCGAAGTCAGCCTGATAAGACTTTCGAAAGAGGTTTAATAAAGCTCCCATGCTTCAAGATCGGTATGCATTTGAATGCTGCTTATCTATGTTTATTGCAATGCTGTCAAATGCAGCGAAGCGTCAAACGAGATCGATCAAATATATCATAGGCGTTAATCGCCGAAAAATAAGTGCTCATGATGTTATGAATGTCAAAACCCGTAGATGATCCTAAATCGCAAAAATCAACGTTCTGATTATGAACGTTGTACCGGAAAGTCTTGATTGTCCGGAACAATTGTTATACAAATTATATTTACAATCTATGTGCACGGCACCATAAGGTACTAAGAGATGGCACAGCAACGGACTAACATCCAATCAGACCATATTATTACTCCAGGGCCCTACACTTTATCAGACGAAGGTACTGCCTCAGTTCCGGTAATGATTTCGAGCAGTATTGATTTGATTTGATTTGAAATCATTTATTTATGGTCCCGGACATCAAAGTCCGTGGACCAAACATTCTTAATACAGTATGATATAACATTAATCTTAACACTATATCCTTAACACTATTGCAGTTAGCACTAATTAAATACAAAAATAAGTAATATATCCGGTTTATATAACTATACGCTCCGTTAACTATTCTCTGAGTAAGAAAATTAGCCTAATATTAGTTCATGATGCGTTACATAGTAGATGGGTGTGAGAATGATAGTAAGGATAAACGCCGATGCCGATTATTTGAAAGCGTTATATTCTGTTGTAATAATTGAATTAGTGATGATTTAAATGCTGTGAGAAACGAAGACTGTTGGATATGTGCCGGTAATGAGTTCCATGATCTAATAGCAGAGATCCAATAGGAATTACTATAGTAATTAGTATGGCATATGGGGTGATAGAACGACGTTGAGTTATGACGGAGCGACTGCCTAAGAGGCGTTGTTGGAACCACGAACCTGTCCCTAATATAGACAGGATGACCAGTGGTTAGTATTGATAGGTAAGAGTATCACGAAAATATTTTTGGCAATCTAATACTGATAGCCATTTCGCCTTTTGCCAATACGCACCCATAGACTGATCACGACGCAGTTGGTAAATGAATCGGAGAGCAAAATTCAGTAGCCTGTGCAGTTTGGTAATGAGGTAGGCTGATGCATCTGCAAAAAGAAGGCACCCGAAATCCAAGTACGGAAGAACTAGTGCATTTACTAGCATCAGTTTGACCGAAGAGGGAAGACTGGAGCCTCGATAACGTAATCTATATAATGTGGACTTTAGAACTGATATTTTAAATGTGTCGGTTCCAAGTGAGATCAGCCGAAAGATAAATACCAAGATTACGGACTTCCTTAATGAATAGTACGATAGGGTTGATGACTAAAATTGGTAGCGAGTGATTACGTGCGCGCTTTGCTTGCGAATATAGACGTTCGCGACGCTTAACTAGTTGTTTAATTTTATCGGTGATCCAAGGGGCTGTGTTCCGTTTTATACATTTTGTGACTGACGGAGCATGTCCATCCAGGGTACTATTTACACATGTATAAAAGCCTACCAGGATGTCCGCAGTAGATCAAAGAGATACTTCATTCTCATTGAAAAGTTCGGGCAATTTACGTTGCAGGGCCTCGTGAAGTTCGCGCGATAACAGATCAGAATCACTGTTCCTGAAGTCACGAAACGTGATTTTCTTACGCTGGTGAGAAAAGCTATTCACTTTATAAGCAATATTAATCATATCGTTTCCTACAGCGAATGGAGTAGCAGATTTGGAAAAAACAATAATTTTATCTCGGGCATCAACCAAAAATACATCAATATGGGTATGCGAATTAGCATGGAATGTATGGTGAGTGGGACCAAACGGGACAGCGTACAATGCATGATCGAGTATAAAAATAGACAGATAATTGGCGTAGTAATCAGAGCCTAATAAATCACAATTCAGGTCGCCAGTAAATATGACATTCTTAAAAGTGGGTAAATAATAAAACAATTTCGTTTTAAGTTCAGTCAGCATCGAACCAACGCTGCATCGGGTCTGCGGTAAATTATTACCAAAAGCAGTTTCTGATTTTATGGTAAACTAACACTAATTATAAGAAACTCTGGGTCGTTAATTGACGAGTTATTCTACATTTCGAGTACAGAGTAGACAAGCGAATCATGTATGCAACATGCTACCCCACCTCCTAATACATATCTATTTCTATTTGAAGACAGATGCCCTCGGTCATTGCGCACAAGATTATATGACGATATAGCCATTGGTGGTGATGGAATGTCGGGTTTTAGCCAAGTTTCAGTGAGAGCTAATATATGGGCATTAGTACTTTGTAGAAATTGTTCAATCTGGGCGTAATGTGCCCGTAGATAATTAACATTACAGTGAGAAACATTTAATGCACTAATATCATTGGATTTATGGTAAGCGGAGGTGGGTGTACTGGGGACCTTCTTAAGTTGTCATTGTACACGAGATATGTCGTGTTCCGTGACAATTGGTACCTCGGCTGAATACCTATCCCGTTTAAAAAAAATGGCACCTTTTCTAGCCCAAACACGAGACCCAGGAATTGATTTTGCCGCCTCTTTAGCTTTGAATAATAATTAATAAGTGGGGCGAGTTAAAAGTTCATTGATATAAATAGGCGCAGTATCTTCAGGATAAAGATCATAGAATATATCCTGACGCGTGATCACACCAATTTTACGTTTTTGTTCTATAACTTGGTTACGTAAATCGACTGTTAGACACTTCACAATAATAGAAAAAGTAGCCGGCGACGATGATGTAGACCCCTGTGCCGTAGCAATACTTTTAGCAATCTACTCTAATTTCCGTGATAAAAGTATGTGAATTTATAGCGAGGACACGACCAAAGATGTCTTCGAGTGTGCACTCGCACGATGAAGGCAGGCCCGTAATAATAAACTCATTACTGAGTTGACTATAGGCCCATAATTCCTTGACACTATTAATATTACGGGTGTTACTTTGGGTTGCAGCTGATATTGCAGTTAGATTATTTATAAATAATCAATACGCACACGCATGTATATTTTGGTCTAACTGGACCACCACATCTCTTGCAGCCCAGAATTTGACCACTATGCTTGTTCGGTGACAATGGTTTCCGAGAAGTTTTTCTTGGCATGTACGGTACCTGGACAATCGACGAATTGTATACCGTAAGCACGATGTTGACAGATAAACGTGTAGCACTTTAAATTGTGGATAGCGCCACGTGGACTGATCATGCGCACTGAAAGGTCCCACTGGATATTGCTGACGTTACATTCCGTAATTTTTCAGAATTAAAAAAAAAAGCACTTCACAGGCCCAAAAAGTCACTTTAACCACAGTCAGAATGGAGATAAGTGTTGGGCCAGCTCACGTGCTCCACTTGACCAATGTACTCCTCAGTAAAAAGAGAGATAACACGTTAATTGTCGAATACTTGTAGAGCGATTAATAATACGTCTTACGAACTCACCGGACATGTGCTAACTGATAGTTAGTATAAGGTTCTTAATTCATTTAAATTTTTTAAATACATTTTCTTTTTAAATTTAAAAAATAACCTTCAATTAAAAAAAAATTCACGGTACTGTGGAGATCCAATCTTGAATTTTATAGATGCTTAGTTTGAGCATATGCTCGTGAGGCCATCTGAGCAACTTGCCGATATCACTATTGATTAATTATACTGTTTCTTTATTAAACTTATTGAAGTGGAGAGATAAAATTGGACATCATCAGCAAATATGATGCAAATATTATTGGTATTAAAGGCATGGCTTGTTCATTGTGGAAGGTCGGAAGAGATAAATTCTTTTCAAGAATGTTATCTGTCGAGACCAAAAATCGATTGAGATTGTCCTGACAAGAATGAATGTATTTCTTTTTTTTTTACCCTTCACCGTCCAACTCGATCGAGGTGTCCCAAAAGCTCTCATGGAGTTTGTCCGGGTACAGATGAGTACCATTGCGAGAGTATTTGAGTATTTGAGTGCCGAGTTTTCAAAACTAATGCCACGCAGTCATGTGAGGAGCGCTGCGTGACTAGAAGAATAGAAGGCCTTTAGAAACTCAAAGATAACTAAGAATGTACCAGAATCATTTATTAAAGCAGATTGTGAAATTATATTTGTACGCTCTACTTTCCTATGCCAGGACCGAATTTGTTTGTTGCGAAACCAAGTCAGCCGAGTAACAATTCTCTTTCGCTTTCAAATAATTCTTCAGTTGACAACGCATATTCTTAGATATCTCTAAAAGAGAAAATTTTTGAATATATTTAACACGGGTAAATATAGTTTATCGCTATTCTCACGTAAGCCATAGAATGGAACAATATATAATACGATGCGTAACAAACGTTACATCCGTTAATAAGAATTAATGGAACAATTAGTTGAATCAGAAACCAATAATGCTATTTTAAAGAAATTTTATTTTCACTGTAATCGTTAAAAAACAAAATAACTGAAATATCAGTAGATCGGATATTTATAACAATTACTGTGTAAATTAAAAAATAAGCAAACAAAAAGAAAATTTACCTGTAGACTTAAACCGCAAAATATTGAATGTTACATGTTGAGCGCTATAGCTCCTCAATACCCTTAAACGTTTTTTATTTATAAGGTTAACCGCTGATAAAGTTTTATTTAAACGTATTATACATTATTGTGCATTGTGCCGGTGAGAAGTTAAAATAAAGGGAAAGATTGCTTTTGTATTAAAAAAATATAAATTATAGATCAATAAAATAACAAATATTTAATTATGAAATCACGGCACTTTCACGTAATTAACCTAATAATATTCAAGATATTCATAATTTCAAACCTACTCTTAATTTTCTTAAGCAAATTCACAAATTACATTGTATGAATTAATTCGTATTTTATTATTGTTAATTACGCGTATTTCATGAATGCCTAAATGGATTCGATTTATTTCATAAAAATTCTTTAAAAATATATATCCATTTAAATATAAGAAAAGTGAATTAAAGGGTATGGCATTTTTAATATTTTGATATACAGAGTGATCCAAGAGAGCCGAAACACCAAAATATCTCAGCAAGAGGACATTTTCGCGGAACGTGTTTCAGACAAAAGTTTCAGGATTTTTCCCGGGCTATTTAATGTTATCATAGAACTTGACCTTGAAAGTTATTCCAAGGTCAAATTAATTTTTTTAAATGGAAACTGTTATTTTTTTTCACGGATTCGGAAAGTGCAAAAAATTTTACGGTCGAATATAATATGATCGATTTTTCCCTCAAGGTTACAGGGGTTTTCATTTAAAAAATAAACTTGACCTCAAAATAACCTTCAAGGTCAAATTCAGTGGTACCATTAAATAGCCAGAGAAAAATCCTTCAACTTTTGTCTGAAACATTTCCCCCGAAAATGCACTCCCGTTGAGTTAATTCGCAGTTCCGGGACTTTTCGGTTTGACCTTGCCGGAAAAATCGGCTATATCATATTCGGACGCAAAATTTTGTGCTCTTTTCGAATCCGTGAGAAAAAATAGGGGTTTCCATTTAAAAAAAACAAACTTGACCTTGACATAACCTTCAAGGTCTTATTCAAGGTCAAATTCAATGTCGCCATTAAATAGCCAGGGCAAAATCCTTCAACTTTTGTCTGAAACATTTTCCCCGAAAATGTCCTCTCGCTGAGATATTTTGGTGTTCCGGGACTTTTGGATCACCCTGTATACCACGCAGTGAGAGAAATAATAAAAGTAAGAATAGAAAAAAACAATATAATTTTGAAGTGTTTTAGATTTTGTATTTGTATTTATTTATTTATTAAGCATTGGTTGCGGAAATCGCGTTACCTTATGGCTAATTCAAAACACAGAGAAATTTACAAAAATTGTTTACTTATAATATTCTAAGGACTAACGAGTGAGCGCGAGTATAATACAAAAGTAGACTGCAGTGGATGATACAAAATGATCAAAAACGATAATTTTAGCTTAAGTCACGTCGAAATTAAGTAAATTAAAGATTAAAGATAATTAAGTATTAGTGTGAATGGTATTAATACGTTTCTAATTTGGTAATTATAGATTTAAAGATGGCCGACTTATGAGTGAATATGAAGTAGCGATGTGTTAGGGTTAGATGCGTCGAATGAAAATAGGAAATTGAAGAAAGATGACTTGAACGCTGATAGGGTAGATGATTCTTTGATATGTGAGGGAAGCGAGTTCCACAGTATCGCGGCAGTAAATACGAACAGTTAAAATAAGGTCTGCTCTTAGCCATCCTAATTACAAGTTCGCCATTAGTAATTCTTGTGGAACGGGTAGTTAGCTTAGAACGATATGTAAACAGTTCTAGAAGATTGTAAGGTTCATGGCGTGTCAGTATGTTATGTGTGAGACTCCCGATAAAATACAAGCCCTTGTATTTTATTGATCGCCAGGTGAGCTTACTACGGTAGGGCGAAACGTGACAATCGTGCTTCAGATTGAAAATGAATCTCACATACTGATTTAACAGTCTCTGACATTTGTCACGACTCAATTTGGAGATGTCGCTTAGAACTGCAGAGCAGTAATCGAGAATCGGGAAAATCAAAGAGTTGACTAGTTTCTGCTTAAGTTTGGTAGATAATGCATTTTTACTTTATTTTAACCCATGCAGTGCAAAGTTTATACGTTTAGAAATTTGGCTAATTTGTATGTTCCCTGTTAAGGATGAGTCAAGTTTAAGCCCCAGAGTTATGACATTTAGAATTTGCACTAGCTCACCATTGATAATAAGACCAGGCTGTCCATGTGTGGAGATAACACGTAAGTTGTGCGGTGATCCATGGATACCTTAGTTTTGGCAACATTTAGCGGCAGTATAGTTTCTTCGGCATTGTCAGATACTTATATTATAAGGATGCAGCATCGATGTTGAGGTGCGCGGCAGTTTGTTCGAGATCTGATACTTTGCATTCGATCATGAACTGTAGATCATGAGCGTAGAGCATATGAGAGGAGTACGCTAGAAGCCCTGAGATGTCATTTATACGTATTGAGAGAAGTAGGGGTTCAAGGATTGAGCCTTGAGGCACTCCTGCGAATACCTCGGTCCATTCAGATCGCTCACCACGAGCACCAGTTACTGCCTGTACACGGTTTGTCAGGTAAGAGGCGAAGCATTTCAATGCTGTTTGTGAGATCTTTATTGCCTTAAGCTTCTGGAGGAGAATAGGAATGTCTACTGTGTCGAATGCCTTGGAAAAATCGAACAGCAGAAGGATGATAACCATACCATACTCTATACCCTTGCGGGCGTAGTCCACGATAGATATCTGGGCGGTCTATGTGCTGCAAACTTTGCGGAATCCTGATTGCATTGGGCCCAGAAAATCATTTACTTTACGGTAGTGGGGCTGCTGATTGTGGACAATATGCCGGAGTATTTTAGCGAGGTAGCAGAGAATTGCAATTGGCGGTAGTCTGATGGTGTTAAAGGAGATGGAATTTTATTTATTGGGCTAATGAGCGAATATATCTAGTCTTGCGGAAATATACCAGACTCCAGACTGGCTCCATGGCCATGCAGCCAGGATGCAATTATAGCGTATGCCATTCGAACCAGCCAACTTAGACGCAATTGACTTGATAAGTTTTCGATGTTTATAATGTTAAGATAGAACATATCTGGTGAATCCGAAAAATCAAGGTGATTTAGTAAGCAAAAGGCGGAGGAGTGGATACTGGGGGTGTTGGAGATGCTGCAGAAATATTTGTTGAGATCTTCAAGAGAGCAGATTAAAGGGGAAGAAGGTTGTTTGGATTTTACGAGTCCTAGTTTTCTATGTTCGGTCCATATATCTTTAGATGATGTTAGGGGGACCAACGCAGTAGTCAGTATGCGCTTTGAAAATCAGACTCCCCGTTCTATTACGTAATTCCTCGAAGTCTTTGAAAGGAATCAGGTCCCCACTACGTTTAAACTTTATGTGTAGTTTGTTATGTTGTTTAATCAGGGATCTGAGTTCGTTTGTCATCTATAGGTTATGATGTTTCGTAGGTGCTATGTTCACTACTAGAGTATGAGTATCGTATAGGTTCGTGAGAGTATTAGTAAAGAAAACCTGCTTATCTTCGACTTTGTCCAAAGTAAAATAGCCGTCCTATTTGACATTTTTAAGGTCTTCACAAAAGGATGCAGGTGAAAAACTCATAAAATTACGGCAAGTTAATGGCTGCAGTGATGGGGATAAAATCTTTATATTAAGCTCAATGGATATCAAGTCGTGATTAGATGTAGCTGCTCCAATCGATTGACTAAATGAGCGTACCCTAGAGATTTGTGTCACTTAGAAGACAGTGGTCGATCCAGTAAGATGATGTACCTGCGACATGAGTTGAAGAAAATGGGATGATCAATAGATTATATGTAATAGCGAATGTGTGTAGGTAGCTGGGCGCATAGTCAGCCTTTTCAAGATTGATATTTAGATCACCCATGAGCACTATAATCCAGTATCAATGGATTGTTCTCGTCCGATCACCCTCAAGGTCCTTAAACAAAGGTGTGTTAGGTGGTCGATAGACCGAAATTAGAAGAATAGGCGATGAGGTCTGAAAGGAGAGTTCAATGGATGTATATTCAGTTTTATTACGAGAGTAGATATGAAAACAGTCTGATGACGTGTGAATAGTGCGAGCAATTAGAGTATTGCGGACATAGATTGCAACTCCTTCACCATTCCTGATGGACCTATCCGCTCGGTAGATCGTATACGACTTAAGACTGACCATGTCATCCGGGATTTCAGGCATTAGACATGTTTCTGATATGCAGACGATATGATGTGGGTGTGAAGAAAAGTATGAGTATATATTAGTTATACGACCCGTTGTTTTAAGTGACTGTGCGTTGATATGACAAAGACGAAGATAATTTGAAGATGAACTAGCTAAATAATGTGATGAATTACTATTTATAAATTTGTTTACAGGATGTAGTTGACTAGTATTAAATTGACATTCGCAAGATTGAATTGAGTATCGTTCCCTTGCAGTAATGCTGGTGATCCATCTGGCGTATTATTTAAGTGTCGTGATATGTCCGTAGATATTGAGGACCGATGTTGGCCGGATGATCATGGAAGCAGATTTTTCAGATCGTCTACCTTGTGGATTTGTTGACGTCGCTAGGGCCGTGCTCTGTAAGGCATTCGGTCATTTCCGGTTTATCTCGTCATTCCGCCGCCATCGCGCCCGCGCAACCCCCTCGTCTTTCTCGCGGTTAGTGACGAATCGCACTTGCACCAATGTAGCTACACAGCTCGTCAAGAACGAATGGCTTATGGCTTAACCTGTTGTTTTCAGTGGTGCGTGGAGAGAGCGAAATCCCTCAACGTGGTAGTGTGTCCCGGAACCAAGAAGTACATTATTGTTAATGAAATAAACTTATAATGTCTGAAATCGGTAAATTCTTTAAGTGTTCTTGTTCTTGTTAATGTGCCCTGATACGACTGTAACTAGATCCTGGTTTCATCTCTCTTCGGCAAAAACACGCCGATTCACACGGCGCGAGTGAATTTCGCAAGGACGAATATTTTGGCCAGGATCGAGTGAAAGTTTTAGGTTTTAGTGCATCTGAAAGTGACGAGTGAAACGAATTTGAACGCAGTTCGATAGTAAAATCAGCTACTGTCGGTTTTTTTTTTGTCTTTTTTGCGAAATCGCGTAGGCATCTTGGGTCACTCCTTCTCGCCTTTGTTTGTAGATTTTCGGCTTTATGCGATTCTGTAGGGGTTCTCACCTTCAGCGCTCGCGACCGCGTTGTCTGCGCTCTTTGGCTCTCGGCCGCCGCGCTCGCCATTTTTTCTTCTCCGAATACGCAACGGCGTGTTCCGCAGCATCATGCTCGCGCTTATTTTAGTGTTTTCGTAATACGGCAACTTTTCCGCGTTCAAATTTTCACGACATTACGTGCCCGCGCCTCAGCTCACGGTATTGCGGTTTACTTTATTAATTAACGAAAGTGCTTCTTTTGATAGCATTCGTCATTGCGACGTATTTTCGCATCCTTGGGTGTCAGTTTATCGATTCAAAACGCACAGCCTGAGACATAAATCGAAAAGTATAATTTTCAGTTCGTGCGTCATTTGGCGTCGCTCGCAGTCGCTCGCCACGTGGTCAGTCGCCATTTTTTACCGAAGCATTCGAAAAGTCAGCCATCTTGAATTTATCTACAGCATCTCGCCGTGAAGTGACGTCACAATATTCTTCATAAACAAAGCCTGCCGACGACGTTACGAAACCCGAAGACGAGTTCGTACAAAGAAAGGACCTTTACAACTACGTAGTAGCGAGGAGTATCCTTCACTCTCAATTGGGTCAACACGTACGTCGGTCGATTCTCACAGGACATCGAGGACAGTTGCATTTGTTTGGAATTTGGAGCTATTTTCTTCGTTTGAAAGTCGGTAAAATTATTTCAATTCAATTAAATATCTAGTGATTTGTGGGCTCTGTATTTGCCCTTATCTCAGCTTTTATCTTACAAGCCGCCTGCAAAGCGTCGCTTCCTTCGCCCTTCTACTGCAATTGGCTGTAGACCAATTGTAGTTCTACCGCTGTCGCCTTCAGTGAATCGTTGTTAGAGCAGTCTCTTGATTTTTCTGGCATATTACAGGTTCGTGTGACCGCCCTTTAGCCGACTACTGAATGGAAACTTCTATGACCGTCGATAGCCTCATCTCACAGTTGATGAAGCACTTTGAGGAGATGCACCTCACTTTAAAATAAACTCTCGTCGAAGCCAATCGCACATCAGATCGACTCACGGTTCGACTAGATCATATTGAACAATTGAGGGCACGCTACTGCTCTGTTGACCAGCAACTTCAAGCCATTGTCACAACCGAGGTTCGCACCTACTTCGACGATCACGTTTTCTTGTCTCACGAGCAAGTCTATTTCGACATCATTGGGGACATCGACGATGTCATCAGCAGACTGATGCCTAATGTGACGTCTAACCCTACTTCTACATCGACGGAAAACATCCAACATCATCTTCGAAATACGGATTTACCAAAAATTATTATTCCTAACTTTGATGGACGCTTTGAACATTGCAACACTTTCGGTGGTTATTTCACTAGTCTCGTGATAAATGATGCATCGCTTGACGAGTTGCAACTTTTTCATTATTTAAAAACATCAATGGCTCCAAAGCCAGCTGCTTTAATTAACCACAATGTATTAACTTCAAATACATTCATTGAAGCATGGCAAGTCCTCAAGACCAGATTCGCATGTAAATTATAGATAGTGAATTCGCACTTCGAAAATCTATTTGCAATCCGATCATTGCACAACGAAAGTACTTCGGGTCATTTAACTTTACATGATAAGTCGGTCGAATCATTAGCGTCTTTAAAAACTTTGAATTTTCCTACTGATAATTGGAGCGCCATATTAGTACATTTGACGGTGTAAAAACTGGAAGCTGAAACCAGAAAGGCATGGGAACTTAGTATGAAGTCTTCGACAGAATATTCCAAGTTCGATCATCTTAAAGGAGGCGAAAAAATCAGCCTCCAACTTTAGCGCCAGATCGGCAAATTCCAAGCAACACGTGCAAATTATTACTGTAGCAACTACCTCGCGTGTTTGTTCGTTATGTAAAGAAGGTCATGTTTTATGACATTGTCGGAAGTTTCAAAATATGTCAGTATCTCAAAGATTTGATGTTGTTAAACGTCAAAAGTTGTGCGTATATTGTCTTTCGAACCATAATTTAGCATCATGCCCTAGTAAATTCTCTTGTTTTAGGTGTAAGAAAAAACACCATACGGTGCTGCATCGATGGCAGGAAGGGGAACCAACGCCATCTGTATCCGGATCGATAAATGCAACTTCTTCGGAGTAGTTTGAAACATCCCCGTCACTAAACGCGGAATGTACTCACTTTGTGTCAGGCTCTCCAGCAGCACAGTCATCAGTAATTTAGGTCACGGCTACAATTATGGTCCATTCGTCGACCGGTAGATCCATGAAGTTGCGAGCCTTGATTGATCCTTGATCAACGGCGACACTGGTATCGCGCATGGTGGTCAAGGCCCTTCAACCGACCTTGTTCCATCGATTAACGAAAGTATCAGGCGTTGGTAATTCCTCGGCCGGCGTTGCTCGCTATGCTGCCGCCCTTACTATTGCACAGGTACAGACGTTAAGCCCAACGCTTTCCACTCAGGTGATCGTTCTTACCTTCAGGGGATCTCACACTTACCAGACTCGATTCGCCGGGTCAGTGGATCAATGGCCTCATTTGAGGCACGTATCTTCGGCAGATGAGAATCCAGGTGGATCCTCTGCCATTCAAATGATCATTGGAGCCGACCTTTATGGCTCAATTATTAAGACGGATTTAATTAAAGTACCGCCTAATCAGCCCATGGCCCAACAATCCATATTTGGATGGCTACATTCAGGTCCTATAAATAGTCCAATATCAGAGGTGTGTTCAAGCATTACCATACACACGTGAAGCGATCACGACAAACTTTACGAGTTCATGGAAGAGTTTTGGAAAACTGACGAGATTCCTATAAAAACTATCGTTGCGAGGCTCAGTTTCTTGCCTCTTATGCTTAACTCCTTTGAGGACGTTATTCAGTACGTCTACCTTTTCGCGACGAACAGCCGGATCTCGGGTTATCTCACGATGCGACCGGGAGTTCGTTTAAATCCCTCGAACGTCGATTGTTGCGTACGCCTGACGACTATCGATTATACTCCGACTTCATGACGGATTATCTGAAACAAGGACACACGAGCCTTGCTCCACTCTATCCATTAAACCGTTCACATTATTATATGCCACATCATGGCGTAAGAAAGGAAGGCAGTTCAACAACTCCTCCATGAGTTTTCAATGTTTCGAGCAGAATCTCCAACTCCACTTCATTAAATGACCAGTTTCTCATTGGTCCTAAATTGCAGACTAACATTGTACAGGTTCTGTCACAATGGCGTCTGCATAAAATAGTTTTTACGGTTGACATCAGCCAAATGTACAGGCAAATCTTGGTAGATCCACGTGATCGTGACTACCAACGTATTGTCTGGCAATTTGCTCCCGAGCAGCCGATATCCCATTATCGGCTTAATACCGTAACTTTTGGCATTTCAACTGCTCCATTTCTAGCCCTGCGAGTACTCCGTATACTACGCACCGACGACGGTGACCAGTATCCATCAACTCGCTCTTGTCTTCTCACAGGTCTATACGTAGATGACTGCCTGTTCGGAGCCGATGATGCTGTCACAGCTGTCGCTCTACGAAAAGATGTAAAGTCATTGTTAGTAGGTGGCGGATTCTTTCTACGAACGTGGGCGAGTAATGATTCCTCATTTCTCGCGGATATTCGTCCCAACAATCATGGCCTTGCCTGGAACCTCTCACCCTGTTCTGACGAAAGCCTTAAAATATTAGGAGTCTTTTGGAATCCGGACAGAGATGCGTTCCAATTTCAAATTGCTTCCCACAGAAAGATGGCTCATACCAAACATACTTTGCTCTCGTAGATTGCTCGGTTTTATGATCCGCTCGACTGGGCGGCTCCAGCGATCGTCACGGCCAAATCAATTATGCAGCAATTCTGGCTTTCAAAACTCGGTTGGGATGACTCTCTTCCGGATTCTATCTTATCCACTTGGAACCGCATTACCAGTAAATTACATCAATTAAAGGCCATGACTATCTCGCGTTGGATCGGCATAGGATCAGAGGTCGTGTCATCTGAGTTGCATGTTTTCGCCGATGCTTCTCAAACTGCATACGCATCCGTTATTTACTCACGCCTTACCCTACAGTCTGGCGAAGTCATTGTATCGCTGTTGTATAGTATCACTAGAGTAACGCCATTCAAACAATTAAGCATACCATGCTTAGAATTGAATGCTGCCGTACTTCTGACTCGTTCATTGCGAGCTCTTCTCGAAGTACCGCAATTCACAGATTTCAGTCTGCACTGTTGGACCGACTCAATGATTTTTCTATCATGGATTCTCAGTCTCCAACGAAATGGCACAACTTTGTGGCCAATAGAGTGTCGGAAGTGCAGACTACAATTTCCGAGGTCGAATGGCGCCATGGTCCATCGCCTCATAATCCCGCCGACATGCCTTCCCGCGGTATATCAGCGCGTGACTATGTTGAGTCTGCTCTGTGGTAATCCGGCCTGGAGGTGTTATCAGGTTCTCCTAAAGAATGGCCTTAAAATCAGTGGCAATTGAGCAAGGATACTCCGCTCGTGGAGCGGTCGCATGCGCTTACGACGTGTTCCCATACTAATGTTCCAGATGATCTGGCTCCACGTTTTTTGCATTGGAGTTGTTAATCAAAGTTATTACTTATCTATTATGCTGGACTAGATCATGGAAATCTGATCATCCGCCTGCTTCCTCGTATGTCGTACAAGCCTCACGTTTCAGTGTCACGCCACTACACTTTGAAAACGTTATCTTCCTTTGTAGGCGATCAGAGCATTATACGAGTCGGTGGACGTCTTTGTCATGCTTCTTTAAGTTACGACGAGACTCACCCTGTTGTTCTTAAGGTACATCCAGTCGTTCGGTTCATTATCCGAGACGCTCATCAGCGATGTCTCCACGGAGGCCTATCTCTCACTCTACAAAGGTTGCGCGAAATCGAATGGGTTCTTCAGGCGTGGAAGCTTATCCGCTCAGAAATTTTGCCATTGCGTAACATGCACTCGCCTCAGAGCTGAGACAGCTACGCAACTAATGGGACATTTGCCGGCCCCGCGTGTTCTACAGCCTGACCGTCCTTTCCAGGAATTTGGCGTGGATTATGCTGGTCCGCTGTAAGTACGTTATGGTAGCCGGCGTGGCCGTAATCCTTTCCAGCATACATATCCGTTTTTGTTTGCTTTGCTACTTAAACGCTTTGTCAGTCATCGTGGCCTGCCCAGCAACCTCTATAGCGATCGAGGAACGAATTTCTGTGGTGCCAATACGGAAAGTGCAATTAGAAATCTCGAGTTTCACATTTTGCTTAAGGATCATATAACTTGGCATTTTCTGCCTCCTGCTGCTCCTCATTTCGGAGGGCTGTGTGAGGCTAGCGTGAAAAACGTAAAGTTTTATTTGAAACGGATTTTAGGTGCTCATACTCCGACGTTCAAAGAGTTGAGCACACTTCTCTGCGAGATAGAAAGCTGCTTGAACTCAAGATCCTTGATTCCTCTTACCGACAGTCTAACTGAATACAATGCTCTCATTCCCGGTCATTTTTTGATCGGCATCTCCCTATCATCAGTGGTACCCAATTCGTCGATTCTTGACGCTAAGACGAGCCGGTTGTCTCGGTGGCAACTATATCGACAACTATTGGAGGGATTTTGGAAGGTGTCGTCATCCAACTATCTCCGATGGTTGCAGCATCGACCAAAGTGGCAGCGGCCACAGGAAACGTAAATGTCGGCGTTGGAATTTGTACGTCCGATAACGAAAATTGTGTTATTTCCACTAAAAGCCAATGAATGTCATCCGGACTCTGCCTAATGCATAGAAGTTTCTTACTGGATATTGCGAGCCCTACAGTGTCACAAGGGGGAGGGGGGGGGCGAAATGTTGCGGTATGTGCTGTAAACGTCGACAGTTCTGCAACGACGGTAAAGAATATTGATGTTAGCTCCCGTGTGACGTTGCTAGGGCCGCGATTTTCGGGTTATCTCGTCTTTCCGATGACCTCGCGCCCCCTCGTCTTTCTCGTGGTTAGCGAACAATCGCACTTGCGCCAGTGTAGCTACGTAGCTCGTCAAGAACCAATGGCTTACGGCTTAACATACTGTCTTCAGTGGTGCGTGGAGAGTGCGAAATCCCTCAACGTGAGACTGTGTCGCGAAACCAAGACGTACATTATTGTCAATAAAATAAACTTATAATATCTGAAATCAATAAATACTTTGAGTGTTCTTGGTCTTGTTAATGTGCCCTGATACTACTGTAATTATATCCTGGTCTCATCTTTCTTTGGCAAAGCCACGCCGATTCACACAGCAAGGACGAACAACTTGAAAACAGACGACAGAATTTTATCGAAATTAAACGCGACCGGTACTATGGGAGCTTGAGGGGCAAAGCGGGGTTGGAGTCGAAACTCGGCATCGGAGAGCCAAAAAGGAATCATGCAGAAAATGTTATTAATTTGATTGTATCTTTTACAACCATTGCAATTAAAATTAGAGGACGATAATGCCTCGTTATAGAAAATATGTCGCCTGTTCATTCAACATTATTTCAATAGTTATATAATAATTTATATATTTTATAAATCATTACATAAAATTAATATCACTACGTTAGACTTGTAGTTTGATCTTTCACGGATTGCGCCCCCTCGGAAAGTTTGTTGTAATGTACATAATGATTTTTTAAAAATTGTATCCATTGAACGTATCTTAATTATTTTATTTTTTTGTGTGCAAGTGTGGGCTATTTTCGATTAGGCTATTCATAATTTCTACTCAAACTAGTATCCGTTTACTATGTGGTAATATCCTAAACGTGTGTAGAAATTCTCCACAGCTTTTCTAATAGTATTCGGAGAAATAAGTGCCGCTTCTCGCACAATCCTTTGTTGATGATCTTCCAGGTTATTGGGTTTTGTGTAATAAACATTACTTTTTAGATAGCCCCAAAGGAAATAATCGGGCGGCATTAGATCGGGTGGCCTTGTTGGCCACTTAGTAGCTCCCCTTCTACCAATCCATCGATTTGGCAATATCTCATTGAGATAGTTTCGTACTGCTACACTGTAATGCGGTAGGGCTCCATCCTGTGGAAACCAAACATCGTCGAAATCGTCACCGGCATTGTCAGTTATAGATGGTATTATTTGATTTCTTAGCATTTCTTTATAAACAACGGCATTCAAAATGCCATCTATAAAAAATGGCCGAATTAATGTATTATTGCAAATTCCGGCACACATGCTCAGTTTCTGAGGATTTTGCGTGTCCGCGTCAAGAGCCCAATCCGGGTTCTCATCGGTCCAAAAACAACAATTTTGACGGTGACTTCGCCGTTGACTGTAAAAGTTGCTTCATCTGAAAAAACGATATGTAATAAGAAATCAGGCTGCTGGTCTATCCGTGTCGTCATTATGTCACAAAATTCATTAGGGCGATCATAATCATCATCATTTAATTATTGAATAAGGTTATTTTATAAGAATGAAACTTGATAAATTGTAGATTCATGCGAACAGAAGTTGCGTTAATTTCAAGTTCCTGCGATGATCTTGGATTCTCCACGAAAGCTTGTGCAACTTCCAATGCCTTCTCTTCCGTGCTATCATTTTTAGCGATTTTTATTTGTTCCTGTATCCTCGAAACGCCTAATTGTGCGTTGAACCGTTGATTTTGAAATACCGTTGACTACGAAAAGTATCATTAAAGAGGCTCTTCACTTGATCATACGATCTTTTTCGGTCACCTCTCATCCTTAAAATACTTACCCGCTCCCTTTCTGAAAGCTGTGCCATGATTACTCACAAATGAGGAATAAACTAAATGGTTTTTTTTCAAATTCAAACCAATAAAGTCGCCTCCATGGACTGCCGAAACTATGAAAATGTCACAACAGTTATGGGAATTACACGTCCTCTTGGCCAGAGGACCAGTTACACCCCACAAGCACGCAGATATTAATGAAGAAGAGACTGAGGCTTGGAGAATGTCGAAAGGAAATGTATATAAATACATAAACTAGACATTTTTTGTTTGCTTCACGTCATCATTTCACACGACAATATGAAGACCCGGAAACGAAAAGGGCAAATAATCTAATTTTACAAGAAGAAAATTCAGAAAAACGGTGAAAGAAATAAGAAAAAACGGAAAAAGTGTTACAGAAAAAGGGCCAAACAAAAACAAATGAAACCCGTGCAAGAAAACAAATTAACAAGAGAAAGTAAAACTAATGATTTATGTATGCTTATTACGATTAGAGAAAATGTATATATGAACTTCAGTATTTTTTTTAATAAATATATGTGCAAAATAATTATTTAAAGAAAACCAGATCGTTGTGAAGCGGTGCACACGGCGTCATGCTGAAAATTATTGCATCGCCGCGGGACGAATGATTAAAAGATTCGTAACTTTTTAACGGTTCAGTATTTTGACTTTAAACTTTGCGAAAAAACTTATTTACACCTTTATGAATAACATTCTCACTGGAAGTATTTAGTTGCTGAAAATTTGCTCGACTTCCGAACCTTACAAACTATTAATGCACGATTTTCGTATAGTCCTAAATAAACATTTTTATCTTTTTTTTTGAAAACACTAATATTTTTTCTTAACATTACCGATAGTTTTTAAACACTATAAGGTATATCCCCTGAAAATTACGTTAAAAAAGTCGATCAACTTATTTAATTACAACGAGTTGAACACAAAAATCACAGGTAAATTTAAATTAAAAAATAATCCTTTTTTTGGGTATATTTAGAAAACTGAACAAGTTAGAACATTTTGCTCGTTACAAAAAAGTTGCGCAATAAGTTTTCTACTATATGTCGTTTAAAAAACATTGAATTTCGAAACTTTACAAATAACAGGCCAGGGGCCATCTCCGGGCAACAATATTATCATTTATGGAATTCCGGAAGTTAGCAAAGAAATTGCGGCGCACGCTGAACAGACAGGCCGTGAACCTGAGATTATTTCGACTATACTTGCATTGTGCAATATTACAGTACCGACTTCGCTCTCGTATTCACGTCTTGGTCGCTTTTTACAGGACTCCCCGAGGCCCAGACCAATCAAATGTCACTTGGAACACGGAATCAAATCCTCGGAGCTAGTAAGAATCTCTTGAGCCGTGAAACCGACGAATACTCCTGCCATATTACAAGGGATAGACTTTGCAGTGGGTCCAGATCGTACGCCACTGCAGCGTTGGAAGTTGAAACGCGTGTTAGAGGAGCTGATAGTTAGAGGACTCAGAAGTTTTTTACCGTGAAATACAAGGATGGTCGCCCGTTTGTGATCAAAGTTCATCCGCAGCAGCCATCCGGGACTCATGCGAGTCAGATTTTTTTAAGAGTGAAACCCGTGTTTGTGGTATATCGAATGTAACTAGCGTGTCTGTCCAAGAGCCTTTGTCCGGGTTTTCTATTTTATATAAAAATGTACGTGGGCTTAACTCGAAATTGGAATCGGCATTTTCTAGTGCTCATAGTGGAAACTTTGATGCGTTTGCGGTGACAGAGTCGTGGTTAAAACCCGCGGTTCCTAGTTTGTTAGTTTTTCCGTGCGTATTATACTCTGTCTTTCGTCGCGATCGTCATGAGAGGCGTGGTGGGGGAGTCTTATTTGCCATCAGAAATGAGTGCGTGTGCACGGAGATACCTATGATGTATGACGAGTCCGTTTTTTTCGATGTTCTGCCCGTGGTATGTAAATTACGTGCGTTCCGTCTTTTAGTTTTCGTACTGTATTTTCCGCCGAGTCTACCTGTACATATTTTTTCGCGAGGGCTCGTTCTTATCGAAGATACGGTATGTCAAATAGATCACGACGGCTTGTTGATTTTGGATGATTTCAATGTGCGTGACTTTATAAGTACTGATGTTGGACGGTACCAAAGTATTTCCCTTAGAAATCGTGAGCATTTAGCGATATTCTTACAAGCTTTATATTTAGAGCAGTTTAATCCCATTCCGAACTCTCACTCGCGTTGTCTTGATTTAATTTTTGCTAATTTTAACCTATCTGTGGAACGCAGTGAGGTTCCCTTTGTGCCGGAAGACTCGTACCATCCTGCGCTGGATATTAAAATGGCCTTATCTAGACCGGCAATTTCGCGGGGGCCAGTATGGTCCCATGAGAATACTATGGCTCGTTGGAATTTTCGCGGAGCAGATATTGTTGGACTTTATGCAGCTTTCCGGGAAGTGAAGTGGGACAATGTCTATCAGGCTTTTGATCCAAACGAAGTCTGTAATGCTTTTTATAATATAATTTATTCCGTTATGTCAGTATTTGTGCCTAAGTCAACTAATTCCCGTCCGTCCCCTGGAAAGCCGCCATGGTCAAACTGCTGCATAGTTAACCTCATAAGAAAAAGAAATTCGGCCCGTAATCGAATGTTAACTGCGACTACACCACGATTGCGATTCATATTTCGCGCACGCTATAATCGTCTACGGAAGGAAGTACACACGGACACTCGAACGTCTCGTAGTGATTATTTCAGAACTCTTGAAAATCGGATTACTGCAGACCCGTCCAAATTTTGGGCTTATGTTAGGCAAACCTAGTCTGCTTCGCGTATACCATCGTCTATGCGTTACAAGGGTATTACGCTAAATTCTCCGCAAAAAATAGTGAATGAATTTGCTATGCATTTCCAATCCGTTTACGTTGCAGACTCGCCGGAAACACCCATAGTACCAGTTCCCCACACCGTTCCTTACCATTTCGTCTTCCGAGGTGTATAAATCACTTTCTCGTTTACCTGGGAAGTTCTCTTCGGGTCCGGATCAAGTCCCTAGTTTTATGGCTCATGACTGTGCACCCATTTTTGCCGAGCCACTTGCGTTCATTTTTAACTTGTCATTACGCACTGGATGTTACCCATCACGTTGAAAAAGAGCACGCATTTGTCCGATCTTCAAGAGTGGGGATTGTCGGGATATTAGTAACTATAGACCAATTGCATTATTATCTGTCTTTGCGAAGACCTTCGAGCGCCATTTGCACGGTCTCCTGTTCTCCGCCGTGAATGGGATGATCTCTCCTGAGCAGCATGGTTTTATGCCTCGTAGATTTACAGTTACGAACTTGCTTTGTTTGGTTCAGTTTCTTAGATCAGTCCTGGATGGTGGAGGACAGGCGGATGTTATTTATACGGATTTTTCGAAGGCGTTTGACCGTTTGATGCATTCGATTTTGAGAGCCAAGCTGCTGGCAGCACCCCTTAAGCCGGAATTGAGAAACATCCTTTCGTCATACCTTCTGGATTGGAAACACTCGGTCCACTGTGAAGAACATGTCTCATTTTCTTATCTTCAGTCTTCTGGGGTGCCACAGGGTTCGATTCTCGGGCCGCTTCTGTTTTTAATTTATATAAATGACTTGCCCGCTACAGTGAACTGCAGGTCCCTTCTTTTTGCGGATGAAATTATTTGCGAAAATTGACTCGGTTGGCGATTGCTTGTTTTTGCAGCACTGTCTAGTACAACTTTCTGAGTGGTGCGCTGCCAACAGATTGGGCCTAAATATTTCTAAATGCGAAGTGGTTTCCTTTACGAATAAACGTTGTCCAGTTCTATTTAATTACTCGTTAGATGGGCGCGGCTTAACCAGGTCGAATATCAAAGTGGATCTTGGGGTCACCTTTGATTGCAAATTGCGTTTTAAGTTGCACATTGAAAATACTGTATCAGCGGCGCTTCGTTGCTACCACTTCATTGTTCGTCTAGCCAGACCATTTAGTAGTAGTATGGTAATTGAAACCTTGTACCGTGCTTTTGTGCGTAGTCGTTTGGAGTATGCTAATGTGGTTTGGTCACCTCATGAAGTCACTTACTTTACAAGTTCAACAACTTGAGGCCATCCAACGTAGGCTTCTTAAACATTTAGTTTTCTACAAGACATATGTATATCCACCACGGGTTACAAATCATCTAGCGTTACTCCAGACGACAAGTTTCCAGTCGTTGGCTAGCCGTAGAAAATTCGCGGCTTTCTCATTTTTTTGTAAAACTTGCGCAGGATTTGATTGATTGTATGGAACTTCGAGATATGATTAACGTGCGCTCTCAGCCCAGGGATTTGAAGCATGTGCAGGATCTAACATTAACATGTGCGAGAACTAATTATGTGAAGTACTCCCCCTTAAATGTCATGTTTGAGTTATTTAATTCTATTAATGCTGTGAGTTCCAACATTGATTTATTCGAAAGCGATTTAAATGTTTTATTACCTCTGTTTGAAAAACATCTCGCGCTGTAATCTAATCTGCTATTCCATGTTTGGAATGAGCGCACTCTTACTTTTATTGTATCTATTTACGAACATTTTACTCGGCCTCCTAGTGGTCCTTGTGACTGTGGGGTCAAGGAGAAATAAATCAAATCAAATAATCAAAGATATTCCACATATTAATACAATACATGGGAGAACGTCGACGTCGTTCGCTCCCATTAGAACAATGGACGTAAATTGTTTCGAAGAAACGTAATAAATTAGCTAATTCGCTATTATGACATACAGTACAAAATAATCATATGCAGTCTATGTCTCATATGCAAAAATAATATCAACAACCGGAACAAATGCTAAGGCCATAATCATTTTTATGTGTATTGCAAATTCAGAATCACGACCATAACGTGCCTGTAAATCGAAAGCCTGAACTTTTCTCCAAATAAATTGTCCAAAATAAAAAAAGCAACCGCTAATCGTAATATTGGGCAAACATTCCTCCAATGCCGATATAAAAGCAAGTTCCAAATCAATTATTATTTTTCGTTTTCTTTTGCATTTTTCTTGATTTGGATAAACATCAGACACTTTCCCAACAAGCCAATTCAAAAACGTCACATACAAGCGTTTTTTTTAATTCGCATAAAGAAAATAAATTAATGGTAGTACCTTACTACCACGCAAACCGTGCATCGTATATAATTGATAAAATATAGACGGAACAGTGTAAAATGTACCATCTGCAAGCCATGTTTCGCATTCAATTGAATACTCAAGATTGCGAGTTGTAGAAAAGACCAAAAACCGATTTAATTACCACCACTCTCGTACAACAAAAAAAGTTCGCCATTTAAAGTTTCTATAAAACTATCAGGAACCACTAATTTCTTCCGAGATGCCGGTGTAGGAAACTGAATTTTATAAACAGCTTGAGTACGTTGCACAGCTCGCACTAGCGATTCATGAGACGGGACTACTGCCGCTGCACCATCCGATGTACTGGGCAACGCTTCATCAATAATAGCACTCGTTGTATCATTCGATTTCTTAGCACGTTTCCTAATTTTTGCTTTGATTTTGTTGCTCTTAATCGACGCAACATCTGGAGCATGACTATGTACCGGCTTATTCCCGATAGAACCTACATTAATTAATACATAATAAAAAAACGGATACAATAAATCATTCACTACAAAAACACAATATAAACCCAATATTTGCCGGATCTTTTATCAGAAGTACTATGTATGTGACTGTTATAGGTATTCCTTTTATATAAGATATACCTACAAGTGATAATATTTACGCGCTCACAATGCCGCGTATAAACATAACCATCAACTATTAAAAGCGGCTTTCCTTTCTGTGATTTTATAAATTGAAGCGTCATATTCAAAAGGGCACAGTTTCACGAGAAAATCACTACCAAATCTATCCACGTCATACACGACTGAACGAAATCGAATGGTTTACCACTAAAAGAAACATTGTTTACTAACGTAAATCTATAAACAATTTGTGAAAATCATAAACAAAATATATATTTTCTAAATTTTCTCAATGAAAATATGAATGAAAATCGTCTTAATATGAGCAAGTAATAAAAATATGATTTTTTAACCACCACAATATTAAAATGCGTGATATATAAGCACTGTGATATTTTGTCATTGTGTTATTTTAAGTGTATTATATTGTTCATGTGATATTTTGTCGTGTGATCAAATGTCCGTGATATTTTCTCGTGTGATCATTTGTCCCTGAAATAAAGACGTGCTGCCTGTTTTCCTTAGATTGTGACATAGTATTCATTTTCTACACACGTTTAGAATATTGCCAAACAGTAAACGGATACCTGTTTGAGCATAAATTATGAATAGTCTCATCGAAAATAGCACACACACTAGTACTATTAAATAGCCAGGGAAAAATCCTTAAACTTTTGTATTGAAAATTTTCCACAAAAATGCACTCCTGCTGAGTTAATTCGCAGTTCCGGGACTTTTAAGTTTGATCTTGAAACTACCTTGCCAAAAAAATCGGGCATATCATATTCGGACGTAAAATTTTGTGCACTTTCCGAATCCGTGAAAAAAAATAGGGGTTTCCATTTAAAAAAACAAATTTAACCTTGAAATAACCTTCAAGGTCTTGCTCAAGGTCAAATTCAATATCGCCATTAAATAGCCAGGAAAGAATCCTTAAACTTTTGTGTATATATATATGGGGCATTATTTCTGAAGTGTACCCACTTTGAAAATCGATGTTCTTTGATCGGGCTCAAACTTGGGCAAAATGTTTTCCTAGGTGATAGCAGTTTATGCTAAATAAATTTTGTCGATTAATCTGATATTAACCGAAGGGGGGGGGGGGTGAGTTTTTTAATTTTGTCCAGATATCATGTATTTCAGCATTATTTTACTCATGTGCTGTCAATAATTAATTTCATTAAAAATATGGTTTTTGTAGAATTTTTCAGACTTATTTAATATAACAATTGTTTGACCTTGAAAAATAAATATCAATTATTAATATGCATTTTTCTCCAAAGGAGACCAGATTTTTTGTCGTTTTTTTTTATTCAATAGAAAGAGCAGCTTTTTCCCATAAGAATACATCAGCTGAGAAATGTACTGAAACCCTTTGGATCTCTAAAATTAACGTGTAGTTGCAGAGCGCGCTCACGTAAGCGTAGCGTCGCACTAATATTACTACACAACATGCGTTTTTTGTTTCGCGTAAGCGCAGTAGCAATTCGAAAGATATGAATAAAGTGGGCTAGACATAGGCAACAGATGCGAACTGGAATTCGTTCATGTGTGTTTCTTCAGCTGAATTGAAATTGTTAATGATAAAATATAACAACAAAAAATAGTTTCCGAGTTAGTATAAACTGCATAGTTGCCTAATGTATCGGTCTATCCTTCCTTTTCTTTACCTTCTACAGTTTTAATGCCATTGTGGCTCCTCAAGTAATTAAAAGTAGTACACAAATATGGATTGACAGATGCTTTAATCCCTTGAAAAAAAATCACAGATCTTCGAAAACTCGTCACATTTCTAAAAATTTATTATCAAAATTTCCTACACTTACTAAGCAATTACAAGTTTGTGATCCTTGCAGAAAAGAGCGTAGTAAACTAAACGACATCTTAGCTTTAAGTTTCGATGACAATAATCAGCCTCATAATGCTGATGTTTTAAACAAAAATGTAGACGATTTTGAAAATGATGAAAGCATTTAAAATGATGATTATGATCATGATCATAGTGATGATAATCTCGACTTCTCAGAAACTCAGATGAGTGCAAAACAGTGCAATGATGAACCGAAACCGATGAAGACAGCTCGTGTTACAGTATTATGATATAACTTGAGAGCGCCGAAACTTAACGTTAATTTAAGGGATCAAAAGGATCATTTCAGTCCACTTTTTGACTTATGTGATCTCATAGGAAAAAACCTGCTCTTTCTATTAAAAGAAAACAAGCGACAAAAAATTTGGTCTCCTTTAGAGAAAAACGCAAATTAATATGTAATATTCATTTTTCAAAGTCAAACAATTGTTATATTAAAAAATGCATATCGCCATTCGAAAGAGCGTGGAAAAATCTAAAAAAGCCATGTTTTTAATAAAATTAATTATTGACGGCGCATATGTAAAATAATGCTGAAATACATGATATCAGTAGGTGTTCTATGGGCAAACGGCCTGGTAAATGTGTTAGTGTATGTCCGTGTGTCCCATCGGCCTTACGCGTGCTACACACGCGCACATACACACACATGCAGATTGGAAAGTGGTGGAAAGCGAGAGAACTCGCTGTTGTGAGATAATGGTGGGGTGATCCCACAGAGGTGAAAGGAATCAATTCACGTAGATGAGGTGGAGGTGCATGTGAAGAAAATTACGAGGAGAAAGGGGTAAAGACTCGCTGGGGGGTGGAAGATTTTAGAGTAATGGGGTAAGATGCTCGCGGGTTGGGTGGGGGTAGGTGGAAAGAGGTGGACGATAAGAGAATTTTTGGAAGGGGGAGGAACTTGCTGTGGTTAGATGCTGGTGGGAGGAGCTTGCGGAGGTTGAAGAGGTCAAGTATTGAGGGTGAGAGGTGGGGGAATTCGCGAATAGTGATAAGAAGATCTCTGGTAGGTGTAATGAGACAGAGTAACAGGAGAGATAATGGTGAGGGGAATAAAGGCTCATGGAGGGGGGGGGGGGAGTCCCGGGTGGTGATATGAAAGTCACGGGGGGAAAGAGTTAAATGTTAACGGTTAAAGAAGGGGGGGGGGGTAAAACATATAGAATACGTATATACTTACTTTAAAATGTTTAACGAAGTACTCCTTTCTATATAAACAATTATTCTTTGTCTTTCTTACGTCTTATATTAATTGTAAATAATATTATACTCTTTGACATAATCAATCATTTATTTATTTAAACATTTATAAACTTATTCATATAATCCTACTTCATTTAGCTCTGTAAACAATTAGTTACAAAGTGTCACTCTTTTTTCTTTACATTTCTTTTTCCCACGTATTATCAATTTATTCATTGGTATTATTATACTTCTTTTATCTGTTTCTTTTTTTATCCATTTCTACTTTTTAAATCAATATTGTACCAGCCATTTAGTATTTATCTCGTATTAGTGTTATCTGTTTAAAAAATCATTTCTATTTCCCTTTACATCTTACAATTCTATTCATGTAATATTAATAACCCAACGATTTAATTGAACTATTATTTATAGGCAATTAGGTATTATTTTACACTTTACGCTGCCTATGCATTCTAATAATTATTATTAATTTTTTTTTTCACACTTTGTATACATAATTGTATATGTATTTCTAGTTGTAACTGTTTTATTCCTTTTACTTTCCATTATATCATTATTCAAAATGTTTGACCATTTTACTTCTTTTCACGTTCAAACACGTTTTCCCTTTATAGCTGTACTTATTCACTATCTCTTTCCACCTCTAAAGCCCATAGCTACTATTTCTTTCTATGTCTATCGGTTACGTTCTTAATCTGTAAGTTCCGTTACAAGTCGCCTCGATTTTTCCCAAATGTTAAATGCCAGCATGCAAGTTTCAACGCGTTTCTTTTTTGTCGGTCACCAGCCCTTTCCTGAGTTTCCACGTGTATGATATATCACTTGTTTCACAAGCATATGAATATGAGTGTCAACTCATTTCCATGAAAATCATCTAACAAATTTTCCCACTCCACCGAAATTGGATAACCCCGCCTACTTAATATAGGCAAATAGTCCCAGGAGTAGAGATATAAAAATTTGTCAAATGCATATATTTTAACTGTTTTCCTCGAGTAACCGGTGTTGCCTCATCTCCTCTTGTGATTGTGCAGAAGTTTAAAAAAAGAGAGAAAATGGAAGCGACAAAGAAAATTATCTTGACCCTCGAGAAGGTGGTGAAAAACAAGTATCGCACTCTCGAAGATGACGCGTCAACGAATGAATTTTACGAGTTTCTCGCCCAGTGCGATGACGCTGTCGCGGGTATGCGAGGGCAACTACTTACAAAGATAGATGTTGGAAGTAAACGGCATGTGGAATCTGCTATCAGTCGCATAATCACCTTACAGGAGAAGGCAAAAAAGAGACTCTTTGCCAGGGAAGGACGAGGATCGCGAGGTGACATTAGTCACGTTGAAGACGATTCGGTTTTCAAAAACCGCACAAAGACTGAACTGGTGGTAAATCTAAAATATTTGGATCCGCTAAAGTTTTTCGATGCCGCAAAGGAGAAAACCCTCAAAACTGTCAGTGCTGCGATCGCGGAGCACAATTGTGTAAAAGCGTGTACAGTGTTCTGTGGTGAGTTTGCACTCATCGATAAAGAGGAAGACAAATACTTTCAAAATAAATACGAACAATTGTGCGAGACTACCAATTCAAATGAGTGGCATGAGGAAAGAGTAAAGGCACCAATTCTTTCCTCGCTCGAAGAATTTGAGATGCGCGACTCTGGATGGGCGCTGACGGGAATTCACAACTTGCAAATTCAAATCTGCAAATATAACCCGATGCGGGCCGGTTCATACATCGATTTGCCGCTTTGGGTTAAGAATAAACAGGCCGTAAGAAATGTGAAGTCGTTTAATAACGATTGCTTCGCCTGGGCAATAATTTCCGCATTATTTCCCGTTAGAAAAAATTCCGATCAATTATATTCATACCCGGATTACAAACTACGCCTCAACTTTGACGGAATAAATTTTCCGGTGGCGCTAAAGGACGTAACGAAGTTCGAGAATTTGAATAATATATCGGTGAATGTGTTTATCATTGCCGACGAGAAGAAAAAAGTGCTACCTGTGCACTTGACTAAAAGTGAAAGAGGTCGTCACGTCAACCTGCTTCTCGTGACAGAGAGTCAAAAAGAAGCCCTTCGACCCTCTTCGTCTTTTGTGTTAGACGAAGTCGGTGAAGATGATAAAGACTGCAACTATCATTACTGGCGTAATAATAATTATCATTACTGCTGGATAAAAAATTTACCACGATTAGTAGGAAAACAGTGTAGTAAACATCATGGACAGAAACATATCTGCAATCGCTGTCTTCACTATTTTCACAATGAAGAAAAACTCGCCACACATAAACTCGAGTGTGGAAAAATAAATAATTGTGCGGTCAAGCTTCCTGAACAAACAGGTAAACTAAAATTTAAAAATTTCCATTGTGCAATTCAAGTGCCTTTCATCGTTTATGCCGACACCGAATGCCTCCTCGGAAAAGTGGAATCTGAGACAGCTCCAAAATCAGCCTACGAAGAGCATAAGGTTTACAGTGCAGGCTACTATTTTCATTGTAACCATGACCCTTCAATGTCCAGATACCGCTGTCACCGGGGGTCCGACGCTGCTTCCTGGTTTGCGGCGGAGCTACACGGGATTTCATTAGAAGTTAATGAGGTACGATTTCCGTTATTTTCTCATATAAAACTCTAATACATATTTTATTCAATATTTTCAAAAATGTTTTAATTTTCATAATACATATTCAAATTCACATTAAATGCTAAAACACTATAATAGATAAATCGTATCTTAATACTGTCGAAAAATGTCATTAAATTTAAATGATTTCGTTTTCAGATCTTGCAAGATGTTAAACCGATGCATTTGAGCGAGGCTGATTGGACAGCTTTCCATAAGACAACCACATGCCATACCTGTGGCGATACATTCACCGCCGACGATGCCAAAGTCCGGGACCATGATCACCTGACCGGTCAATTTCGGGGCGCAGCTCACAACAGCTGCAATTTAAAATATAAATGTAGTTTTAACATACCGATAATATTCCATAATTTAAGCGGCTACGACGCTCATTTTCTGATACGAGACGTTGCTAACGCGTTCGAAGGGTACGTTAAAGTGATTCCATGCAATATGGAAAAATATATTTCTATAATCAAATTTGTCAGGGACACTAAAATTAGATTAACATTTTTGGATTCCCTTAGATTTCTGAACTGCTCCCTCGAGAAGTTGGCATCGTATTTATCGAATGATGGCAAACGAATATTAAAAGCACATTTTCAAAATGAAAATGAATTTCGTTTATTAACTCCTAAGGGCGTTTTCCCTTACAATTATATACATGAAATGAGCGTCTTGGACGAACCATACCTTCCTTCTCGCGGTAATTTTTACAATAAATTGAATGATTGTGAAGTGAGTGTTGATGATTATGTGCATGCAACGAATGTATGGAAAACGTTTAATTGTGAGACGTTGGGCGAGTACTCGGATCTGTACTTAAAAACCGACATTTTATTGCTCGCAGATATATTTGAAAATTTTCGAACAACACTATTAAAATCGCACGGTTTGGATCCAGCACATTTCTTCACTCTACCGGGATATACGTGGAGTTGTGCCTTATTACATACACGGATGGAATTGGAATTGTTAAGAGATATAGATATGGTCATGTTTATCGAGCGGGGGATAAGAGGGGGTCTTTCACAGTGCTCAAACAGATACGCGAAGGCAAATAATAAGTATATGCCTAATTATGACCCGTCAAAAGAGTCAAAGTATTTAATGTACTTTGATGTTAATAATTTGTATGGTTGGGCAATGTGTCAAACATTACCAACCGGCGGTTTCCAATGGGTTGACAATGTCGATTTCGAAAATGTTGCTGATGACTCAGAAGTCGGCTATATTCTCGAAGTCAGTCTTTCTTATCCGCACGCTATCCATGACGAGCAGAAAGATTTACCAATATGTCCCGAAAGAGCTGTTCCATCTTTTTCTAAACACACTAAATTATTGGCTACGTTGAATGACAAACATAGATATGTTATTCATTATCGGAACTTGAAACAGGCGATCGCCCACGGTATTGTTGTGAATGAGGTACATCGCATTCTGCAATTCCAACAATCCCCTTGGTTGAAACCATACATCGATTTAAATACCGAATTGCGTACAGCCGCGTCGAATGATTTTACGAAAAATCTCTATAAATTGATGAATAACGCAGTATTCGGAAAGACAATGGAAAATGTACGGAATAGCGTTGATGTAAGCATTAAATCTAAAAGGGAAGGAAAATACGGTGTGGAAGCTTTAATATCCAAACCAAATTTTCATCGAATAGTGATATTCGGTACAGACTTGATCGCTATAGAGTTAAAAAAGTTGGAGGTTGTAATTGAAATGCCAATATATGTCGGTATGGCTATTTTAGACATATCGAAAAACCAAATTATACGAATTTCACTATGATTACGTAATATCTACGTTTAAGGAAAACGCGAAACTATTGTATACCGATACCGATAGTCTTATTTATGAATTTAAATGTAGCGATATTTATAAGTGTATGAAAGGTGACTTAAATAGATTTAATACAAGTGATTACGAGAAAAATAATGTGTATGGAATTCCTCTTGTTAATAAAAAAGTATTGGGGCTAATAAAGGATGAGTGTGCAGGTAAGATAATGACCGAGTTTGTCGGACTCAGGTCAAAAATGTATGCGATACGTGTGTTAGGTGAGAGTGAGAAGAAAAGAGCGAAAGGGGTGAAAGAGGTAGTTGTCAGGTAAACACTGTCTAGAAAATAAATGTGAACAAGAGCGCAAGCAGCAACTGATTCGAGTGAAACATCACAACGTGTATACTGTCTGCGAATCCAAAATCGCGCTGAGTCCGCACGATGATAAACGTTACTTAGCACGCAACTGTACCGACACTTTACCCTGGGGCCATTGCAGTATTATGGAAATGGATGAATAAGTGTAAATATGAAAATAAATTAAATATGTCAATCAAGGAATGTAAATAAATAAATAAATAAGTTTAATTTCATAAAATAAATTGCCACCGTATTTTATTAACTAGTCCTTTCCAGTCTTTCACTGTACCCGATGCTTTTTATTTGAATAGAATGAATCAAACATTTACGGTGGAGCAATTTGGTTACCAGATTTTGCTTGCATACGTAATCCTTCTAACATCCATATGAATCATCAAATAGTAAATATATAATAAACGAAATTGCTCATGAGCACAATCAGGAAACATTTGTTCTCAATCATTACCCACATGCGATTCCATACCTAACTAACATCATAGTTCTACAGAGTTCGCCTCACTTTCGTTAACTCTCATGTGTCATATGAGAATTGTATCTACATTTCCCCGCTATAATGTCACGTATTTACATGCATATATAGTCATCTTACCATTCGTACACTTCAAAGGATAAATATATAAAAACTAATTTTGCAGTAAACGCTTTAATCAAATGTTCGTAAAAGTATTGACATTTTACGAAAGAGTGTTGACATTTTACGTAAAAGTATTGAGATTTGACAAAAAAGTATTGATATTCCACAAATCTGCAAGGAGTATTCACATTTTACGAAAAATAATTGACATACTACGAAAGAGCATTGACATTTTGCAAAAAGTATTGACATTTCATGAAAAGCATTGACAATTTACAAAAAAAAAAAAAAGAATTAATTAACATTTTGCGAAGAGCATGGCCATTTTACGAAAAAGCATTGACATTTTGATGGATTTTGACAAAGTGATGGTTTTCCTAACAACTACCTCTTTCAGCCCTTTCGCTCTTTTCTTCTCACTCTCACCTAACACACGTATCGCATACATTTTTGACCTGAGTCCGACAAACTCGGTCATTATCTTACCTGCACACTCATCCTTCATTAGCCCCAATACTTTTTTATTAACAAGAGGAATTCCATACACATTATTTTTCTCGTAATCACTTGTATTAAATCTATTTATGTCACCTTTCATACACTTATAAATATCGCTACATTTAAATTCATAAATAAGACTATCGGTATCGGTATACAATAGTTTCGCGTTTTCCTTAAACGTAGATATTACGTAATCATTTCTTACGGCCTGTTTATTCTTAACCCAAAGCGGTGTGTAGCACGCGTAAGGCCGATGGTACACACGGACATGCACTAACACATTTACCAGGCCGTTTGCCCATAGAACACCTACTGATATCTGCATAAAATTAAAATTCAACCTCCTCTCCCTCGATTAATATTTGATTAATCGACAAAATTTTCTGCGATCACGTAGTACAATATTTTGCCTAAGTTAGAGCCCGAACAAAGAACAACGATTTTCAAAGAGGGTACACTTTAGAAATAATGCCATATATATAAATTAGTAGAAGCAAATAAAATAATGAACGTTTACCAATGTACATAATGTGCATAGCAATAACGTAAATTAATAAACTTTGGAATGCTAAGAATAAAAATTAATTTAACTGCTCAAAGTTATTTTAAACATATATCTGAAAAGGGTGGATATGCTCGATTTTTGAAAAATTAAAACTATAAAGGTAAAATTGCAGAAGAACTGCCTCATCCTAAAAATGAATTTGACAACATGTTTCTTAGATATTTTTGGCTGTCGAACGTATTGAAGCCGCTATCCTGAAAAAACCGCCAAAAGGCTTTTTTTCCCGTATTTCGCATTTTTCTTCGCCAAATACTAATCGGACCAAAAAGTGTTTCAATAAAAAAATTGCATATTTTGCTCAATTTCAACAATGTCTAAATGCCTGAATAGGAACAATTAAACAATATTATTTTTTAGGGGTACACTCTTGACAGGTAAAAGTTGAAAATCGCCAATTTGCAGCTTTTCGCAAAAGTATTTGCACATTCCTGTACATCTCGTCGAGATAAGCATTTCTTATCTTTTAGCATTTTCGCGTATCTCTCATCTGTCTCCCTATATTTAACGCAAAAGTGTTTTTAATTGCAGAAAACACGGGAAAAAATTAATGGTACATTGGCGCATAACTCGTAAACGGTTGCTTATATCAAAAAATTGCAAAGGATAAAAATGTCTTCCTTTTTAATTCTTAAATAGATGCATATATTTTTAAAGACGAAAGGCAATATTCGCGGAAATAATTACAAAATTGACCAATTTGCAACTTTTTGCAAATTTCTTTGAATATTCGTGTAGATTTCGTCGAGATAGGAATTTTCTGTCTCTTGATATTTTTTGCTATTTCGACTTCTTACAACGTTAATTGGTATTTGCCTATTTTCACATTCTAAACGAACGTCCGTTTTATTGCGGAAAAGTAAATCTATTTTTTTCTATTTAATATTTTCAACGCAAATGGCATATTTTAATCAATTCCGATAACGCCTAAAGGCCTGAATAGGAATAATTAAAAAATATTAATTTTTAGGGGGACTTTACTCTTGACAGATAAAAGTTGTATATCGCCAATTTGCAACTTTTCGCAAAGCCTTTGAACCTTCCTGTAGATCTCGTCGTGATTAGCATTTTTCATATTTTGAGATGTTATTTTTTATTTCTCCCTTTATTTCGTGTAAAAGTTATCGTTGTCTCTGGTTTCTTTCCATCAGGAATCGCAAAAAAATATTAAAGGCATATTGGTGAATAAATCGGAAATTGCTACCCTTATCGAAAAATAGCATGCGGTTTGCGGCAAAACATGGCAAACCTGCTGCCATTACGGTACACGGAGAGAAATTTCCGAACCTATCAATCAGACGGTGCGTCCAAATGGGTAGGTTTGATCAAATTCGAACCATACGACTCGGGAGTGCCGAACGTAACGTCGGGAGTCGCGTTCCGAACTCTGCGTCTCGACTGCGTCAGACCGTGACGGTCAGATGAGGTTGTTGACGATTCGGTCTCACCGCAATATGACGCTATACCAATCTGGCGTCTCAAAGGCGCTCGGTGGTTACAACTTTTTTATTATATTTTTTTCTCATGGATATTTTAAAAAATGGAGAGTTTAAACAGACCATTTTATTCATTTTTCTTAGTACTTTAAGAATATCTGAAGGGTGTCCTGACAAAAGGGGTCAAGGCGCCATATTCGTGATTTCAGGGGAAGCAAAAAAATCATGTTTAAAAATTGTGTTGTCTATTTAAAAGGAAACTAAAAATCCCGTTTCGAAATATTGTTAAGATTTATTATAGGAAGTATAATCTATTTATATAAACTCACATATTAGCGAGAGAAGTAAGAAAAATTGTGCCATTTTGAGGTTACGACAAATGTGCACTTTTTCATTATACAATAATTATGAAAAAATATAAGTTTTAAAGAAAAAGTGGATAATTAATTTTTTACTATTAAATTGACGAATTAAATAGAAAAAAGTTTTATTAAAAAAAGTTGTTTATTTTCAACAAATGTATGAATTCAGTGCTTTCAAATCTAAAAGTCAACAGTGATTAGAAACATGAATATTTAAAAAGTATTAGTGCAATCGTATTGAATTTTTTAAAGATAATATAAAAAATAAAACTATTTATAAATAATCATAAAATTTTTACACAAAATTTTAGAAACTAAGGATTATCAAAAATAAAACTCATAGTAGTTTAATAGTTATAAAATAGTTTAAATTGCGATTAAGGGGACCCAACATTGAATTTTCAGCCATGTAAAGTAATGATTAAAAAAATCTAAAATAGTTTTCTTCTGACACAATATTGGGCGAGAAATCAAATGAAAAAGAAAAAAAAAACTTTTAAGTATTGTTTATCACATTATTTGCAAAATGAAAAAATATTTTTAAAGTACAAAAAAATGTTTCTTCTTCAACAAATTTCAATATTTTTTGATAATTCTTTTTTTCTTTTGTTTCTCAGACGCTCCTTAAGAATTAAGGGTATGGATTTTGCGACATTTTAACTTTCTGAAAAATTGGAGTGTCTAGAGTAGAGAAAAAATGTTTTTAAGAAATACAAAAAATGCTTCTTCCACAAATTTCAATATTTGTCGATAATTCTTTTTTTGTTTTGTTTCTGAAACTCTGCCTAAGAAATAAGGGTATGGATTTTGCGAAATTTTAATTTTGTAAAAAATTGCAATGTCAAAAATGCAGAAAAAAACGGAAAAAAATTTTTTTTCTTTTTCACCATATCTTTTACCCAAAATTGTGTTAGAATAAAAATATAAAATTTTTTTTTTAATTATTACTTAATATAGCTGAAAATTCAGTGTTGGGTCCCCTTAAAAACATTTTTTCTCTACTCTAGGCACTCCAATTTTTCAGAAAGTTAAAATTTCGCAAAATCCATACCCTTAATTCTTAAGGAGCGTCTGAGAAATAAAACAAGAAAAGAATTATCAAAAAATATTGAAATTTGTTGAAGAAGAAACATTTTTTGTACTTTAAAAATAATTTATCATTTTGCAAATAATGTGAGAAAAAATACTTAATTTTTCATGTGATTTCTTGCCCAACATTCGGTCAGAAAAAAAATATTTTAGATTTTTTTAATCGTTACTTTACATGGCTGAAAATTCAGTGTTGGGTCCCCTTAAACCAAATTCAAAACATCAGAGAATAAAATACTGGCGGTACTGACGTTATGTCTAAAATGTAACTGAATACAGCCTTGTATTACACATTACAACATTATTTGTTTTTTAATATTTTATATATGAAAAAACTCATTCTGGGTGTATTTTCTTATATTTCAAAGAGAGACAAATTGGCGGTACTAACATTTTGTCGAAATATCAGTCTTTAAAACAATAAGAATGGTAGCTTTTACTTTAATTTTCATACGTCAAGAATGAGATCTAATGCATTTCATTTTTTGATGTTTTGTTTCCCAAATGCTCCTTAAGAATTAAGGGTGGATTCTATTATGGATTTTGCGAAATTTTAAACTTGTTAAAAATTACGTCAAATATGCAGAAAAAAACGTAAAAAATTTTTTTTTTTCACGTTATTTGTCACCCAAAAGAGTGTCAGAATAAAAATATTTCAATTTTTAAAAATTATTACATAACATAGCTGAAAATTCAGTATAGGTGCCCTTAATATTTTTATTACATATGAATGTGAAAAAATAATAAAACAATACTAACAAAATCTATAATTCTATATTATTTCAAAAACTTCTTAATTTAGATTACTAAACTACTTTTTCGCCCGTTACTTTTTATAAACCCTTCCCCACCACGTCGCTTTCTTAACAATAATTTTCTTATTAAAGGTGTTTTTTCCGCATCTACCTGGTATTTTAACTTTGAAAAAACAACTATTAATATAAATAAGAAGGAATCATCTTTTTCCCTTCATTCTTGGTGAACTCTCAACAACTTTCTTTGATCTTTATAAAGAGACTAAATGTAGTGGTTGGCAAGGGCGCAACATCGCCTGAATTTTGAAAAAACGATTCAATAATTTTTAATTTACACTTTTCAGTGTAGATGACTATTTAACCGACTGACCACTAGTGCTTCCCCTTAAGAATATAAATACAACTTCAACGAAATTTTGAATTCGGTTGTAAATAACTTAGTAGCGATTCATGTTATTAAAAAGTTTAGAAAAATCCGATTGATTTGGCTGATACAGAGGCGGTTTAACTCTTATCCTCATGGTAATTATTCTAACCACCATTGTCTTTCTTACTTTTATTATTTGAAAGATTATTTCACCTCTTTAAGATCTTTTTGCTTTTTAACTATACATAGAATATTGTTGAGCATAGGATAAAATACCGTATGATAAGAAATTAATCATTATTTATGATTTATAAATTAACAAATATTCAAAAATTGACTATAATCTTTTTTGTGGTTATTGGGGGTGCTGATTTCGAATCCAATTTCAGATTTTCCACATTCAAGATGTCGGATTCATCGTGGCGGACGAAAATTTCAAAATTTAATCGAATATTATGAACATTTACATTCAAAGGAATTTTAGTGTGCTGGTTTCGAAAAAGAGATGAGATTTTTCAAATTCAAAATGGTGGAACCAATATAACGTACGAAACCCCCAAAATTAAAAAAATGTGGAATTTTATATGCGGAGCTTGAAAAAAACGTCGCTAAATGGACTTTTTTCAGACTGCTGATTGCAACCAACATATCAGGCAAAAATTATAAAATAATCATATTAGACCAAAACTCGTTATTAGGAAGTATTTTAAGCCGCAGATTGCAATCTAAGTTTATTTGTGTAAAATTCATCATGACCGTCACTAATTCCATATGTAAATCGTTAAATGCTAATAGTAGTATTTAATTTGTAATTAACCCTTTGCAGCACGGTGTCCATCGTGATGGATACCTTTTTTCATTTTATTTTTTTTTATTTTTCAAGCTGTTAACATTTGATTTTACTGCAAATTTTGGCTTCTTTACCATGACAAGATGTTTAGAAATGTAAATAAATGAATATTTTTCTTTATTATTATGTTTATTTATGGATAACGTTAAACAAAGTGTAAACAATGTATGCTGAAAGAAAATTGATGCCAAATCAACATGAAATTGGTTACTCGGGGGTTTTTGTGGTCGCCGATTACAAATCTGTTCTCAGATTTTGAAAAGTTCAAAACGGCGGATCTAAGATGGAGACGTATAAAATTTTGTACATTTTGAACGGCCATTATGAATCCGCCATTTTGAATTTTCAAAATCTGACGTCAGATTCGTGATCAGTGACCCTGAAAACCACCGAGTAACAATTTTCAGCAGTTTTCTGTGTAAAGGAAAATGTATGCTTCAAAGGGTTAAATACTTATATACATCCAAATCCAAAACAGACGTTTTTTTCTCTTTGCCACACACGTTCGCAATCGCATCGAACGGCGTTAAGACCGGTCTGACCGCTACGGTATGATAGCCGAGACGCAGCGTTTCGAACTCGAATGCTACCTTGCCGTTCCGACTACCGTAACGACACGGTCCGTTGTTCCGACCGCACCGTTTACAACACTGTTCCTAATGGTACGCTTATGATCCGTCTAAGCGCTACGTTCGGAAATTTCTCTCCGTGTAGTAGTCGGCAGATTTGGCTGGTCTGGGCGAGTATTTTAGAGGTTGCTGGTTATGAATCTAACAAGTAACCCTACTCAAGTGTGTCCTCACCGATTGGAATGAAACTTTGCATACGTGTAGAGTATCGAAAAATATTGGATACGTAATTTTTTTTTGGGCCCTTAAATCGTTTTGGGGGGTAAAAACTACCCCCCCCCCCCTGTATGATACGTTGGTATATATTTATCACATTAATTGTTTAATAACGCAGCTAAAATAATTAAAATGATTGAAAATTATACAGCATTTATTGTTTTTGAGGTCGCTGAATACGAATCTGGTGTCATATTCTCAAAATTCAAAATGTCGGATTCAATATGGCGGATGAAACAAGGAAATGTTGACAAATCCACATGAAAATAGCTACTTTGGCGGTTTTTGGGGTCCCTGAATACGAATTTGGTGTCAGATTCCCAAAATTCAAAATTTTGAAGATAAACATGTGTTATAAAATAAAACCATGAAGATACGTCTCTGTCAGATGAGTTTAGATACTTTAGTGATCGTAATTAGTTCATTTTTCTACTGCGCACAGAATAATTGTAATACTAATAAACATCTTTATTGTACAATATCGAAATTGTACCAAGGGCGAAATACAGCATAACGCAGTTTTACAGCGTGACCCAAATATTAAACAAAAATTTATAACAATATTACAATTTCTAAATTTCGGTGACACAAAGAATATTATTATTCTAACTAGAATGTATTTGCGAAAAACTCGTCTGGTACTGACGGTGCGCGTTTATTTCTACAACATTAAGAGCGTTTCCGGGGAATGAATTTTTACCGAAATTAAACGTATGGGGGGGGGGGGTGATTCTTGAAAATTAAACGTTTAAATTATAATCATAAATTTTAAAGGTAATTTTATCAGTTACATATTGGATGATACGAGAATATCCGTGTTTGTATAATATGGAAGATCAAAGTAACAGTATATATGAAAGTGTTATTAGAAACTATTATTAAGAATTACTTAATATTTGGAGCAGCTGCGTTTCGACTTCACGGAAAGGATTTTCGTACGACTGCGGTACAAAGTAAGCCAACAGAGGATACTTTCGGTTGAGGTGAGTTAAAGCGAGGACGCTTTTCCAAACTTCTGGAAGTTTTTTCTAAGATTTTGAGGCTGTAAGAAATTTCCCTGCGGGGACCTGTTGCAGAGACGAAAGTCGTTAAATCTAAGAGACAGGCGAAAAGAAATATCTCGTTTCATCAGCAAACGAGCTAAATTCTGGAGAGGACAAATTCGCAAAGGGAACCTAACCGCAATCTGTCTTTCTGATTTCGACCGGTTTCAGAAGAAGTAATCGGATCCAGATCAACGGACGGTGAGAAGGAGCAGTTTAGGTGACAGGAGTGGAAGGTAAGCCTGGCATATTTGTATGCGTGGTGGCACTATTCGCAAAAAAGTTTATTGTCGCACGGAGTACGCGGCAGAAAATCCAACGGGCAAAGTGAAGTGAAGGAAGGCGAGCGAAATTTTTTGCGAGTGTGTTTCGAGAACCAGTACGAAGCTATATTGGCTATAAGGAAAGCTGCGTAAAGCACCGAGCCCAAAAGGAGGATATTGACAACGAGAAGGTAGAATGATATCCACGACGGAAAGAGTTGGGAATGAGTGAGAAGTTACAGGAAGAGAAGGATGTAGATACCCTTCCCGAGCAGCTAGCGATAAGCGAGAGCGGCGAAAACCGAGTGGAAGAGTGGGTAAGATTGGGAGGGAAGCGCGGCGGGAGGTACGAAACGAACACAAACGAGCACCAGAGTTCTGACTCGAGTAAAGCAGAAGGAAAGACGAGGAGGGGGAGACCGAAGGAGGTGGAACTGCTCGGGAAGGAGAGAAGAGAACGAAACGCTGCTATCGGGAGCATAATATCGTGGTTGTCGAAGCGAGGAAGAGATAGTGGGTCAGATAGCGGGAAAGGAGAAGAGAAGGATAGGTACGCGAGTAAACGAACAAAAGCGGCAGAAATGGGTGACGGAAAAGGCGGAGTCGGAAAAGAAGTAATGGAGGAAATAATGCACAGATTTTTTTAAGATGAAGGAAGAATTGAGCAAAGATTTGTTAAATGATTTGAAAAGAGAACTGAAAGAAATTATACAAAGAGAAGTAAACGATGCAGTGGAAAAGGACATTGAGAAAATAAGAGTGGAAGAAAGAAAGTGTAGAATGAAATCTGGGGAAGATTCAGAAGACATGAGAAGGAAAGTAGAAGATATGGAGAAGAAAATATTAGAGCAAGAAAGAAGAGACAGAAGATTGAATGTTATAATGAAGGATTATAAATTGAAGGTGGTAACAAAAGACTGTCAAACGAAAAGTCAACGAAAGACTGAAGTTTTGAGTCGGCGTGATGGTCGTGCGAGCTAAGGCGTCAGTCTTAGTCCGCCCGAACTGAACGTCGCGAAGGGCCCGAGTTCGAATCCCCGTCCTGCAATTTTCTCTGCTTATGTCCAGTGTGGAATAACCGGGGAACCTTGCTGGGCGAAGGTACGAATTTGGGACCGCTGCCGACCCACGTCGGCAGTTATCGGTACCGTCAGCGTCTTATCCGCGGTCGGTACGTCGTGGGTCTTATCTCGGATAAAGAGGGGATAAGCCCCGCGGCGTACTCGCTAAGGCACAGACCGCCGAATCTGCTGGTGGTACCGATTTTGGGGTAGGAGGGACTGGCTCTGGGTGGGTGTTGTGTATCTGCCTATATAGTTCTGTCATGTACTGTCTGTTTCTGTCCTGTACCTTTCCACCCGAGAGCCGACCCGCAAATAGACATATTCGTCATAAACGCAGGGGAAAATAACCTGTCCTTTGTGCTTGTCCTTTGACTGAAGTTTTAGAAAAGATGAAGGTGACAGAAAAGAGGGTTCAAATAAAAGAACTATGTGGATGATAACGTGTCAAAGTCTGAGAGAGAAAGAGAGAGAGAGAGAGAGAGAGAGAGAGAGGGAATGAATGAAGACTTATTTATTAGTGTCCTGGCCCCTACGAGCCGTGGACACATCAACTCAATATCCTGCATGCCGTTACAATGTTTCGGTCAGGATAAGCGATACATAATACAACTTAAACCTTAAAACTATATTATAATCTCTGCTATAAGGTGGTAAACACCTTACACAACTTTATATATACTACATTGCAAATAAAAAATAACAAAATTGCACTTGAGCTACATGTAAGTAGTAAATTTGATTACAAGTCGCTCGCATAGCTAAAACATAAAAATAGAAAACGTAACAAACTTACGGTTGATCAGCCCTAAGAAGATATGTTAATGAGTTAGTACGAAATGTTGCGAGAGATGTGAATGCGTGAAAGCGGCGTGGCAGGGAGTTCCAAAACTGTATGGCTGTGATCCAGAAAGAGTGAGCAAAGATGTTGGTACGAGGAATTGGGAGTTGATATTGAGATGATTGTAAGCGAGAAGATCGGCGAATGGAATGGTCTAGAGGAATGAATCTGTCAGCAAGGTAGGAAGGTTGGGAGGTATGGATGATTTGATGAGTGAGGCTACCGAGAAAGTACTGTCGCCTAGATGTTATGGATAGCCAGTTGGCTTTCTGACGATATGGCGCAAGTCTTTCATCCCGGCGCAGGCGATACACATACCTCAAGGCAATGTTTTGAAGGCGTTGTAATTTAGTATTCAGATATGCTGTTGAATCGGCTATAACTAAAGATGCGTAATCGAGATGTGGGATGACTAATGCGTTGACGAGTGTGAGTTTGATCTGCGGTGGAAGAAAAGCACCACGAAATTTAAGCCTGTAAAGAACATTATGTACTTTAGATGATATGGTACTAACATGGCGATTCCATGTTAGGTCGGATGTTATTATAACACCAAGGTCTTTTACTTCATATGAATAAGGTATTACATCCGACCCGACAATAATTTGTGGTATGGTGAGATTTTTCATAACGGCTAAATTCTGAGGTGAACCTAGGATGATGGCCTGAGTTTTACGCGTATTTAAAGTGAGCCCATAATCATGGGACCACCTCACAAGCTCAGCAATGTCACTGTTAATATTGCGTATCGTTTCATTTGGATGACATATCGGGGTCGAGAGATAAAATTGCGTATCATCAGCAAAGATGATGGTAGTGTGTCTGCAGTTTTAAGGAGTCAAAGGATTTTGAGAAATCGAACAGTACCAGGATAGTAACTGCCCCACGATCTATACCCGAACGTACATCATCCATAAGGTGTAATAGGGCAGTTTGGGTGCTGTGAAATTTGCAGAATCCACATTGTTTGGGATGCAGTATACAATTTATCTCTAAATATTTTGTGATCTGCTGGGTGACAAGGGAATCAATGACCTTAGAGAGGTGGGGAGGATTTGTGATTGGACGGGTGTCAGAAGGGCATAAGGGGTTAGCGATTTTCTTAAGTGGTATGATGTAAGATGATTTCCAAATGGGAGGGAAATAGCCAGAGATGAGTGAAAGATTGAAAATGGATGTTAAATATGGTGCAATGGTTGTAAACATGGATTTTAGATGCTCTAAAGGAAGATGATCGGGACTAAGCCCACGTGATTTTTGTACAACTAGATTAAGACTAAGTAGGACATCATGATGATTAATAGCAGTAAAGCTGAATGTTGTATGGAAATTAGGTAATGGACACATGATAATGTTGTTGAGTGTCGCTAAGTCACAAGACGGGTGAGATGACGATATTTGTGCGAAATGACGATTTAATGCAATGGGTGAGAAATGAGGAAGTGCTGACTGTGATGGCTGATTAGCAAGTTCTAATTTTCGTAAGTAAGACCAGAGTTTGTTCGTGCTTGTTTGTTGGAGCACTAGCTCGGCTAAGTGACGATTTTTGGCCGCTTTTATGATATTTTTAATCTCGCGACGCATATTCTTATATTCCTGGAAAAGACGCAGGTTTCGAGTTCGTTTCGCACGCAGGTACAATTTGTCGCGTTCCTTAATCCTACTTCATATACTAGGTGTGATCCACGGAATAGCACGGTGCAAAATACGTTTTGTAGTAAATGGCGCATGTAAATCTAAAACTTCGGTAATACATTCGTAAAAATTATTTACGGAGTTTATTAGACCGTGTGGTTGCGAATTTGTTTGAAGTTGTGTGTGATCGGAAGCTAAGTGATGAGGAAACTTAAGTTGAAGTAATGCTGAAAGATCTTTATTTAGAGCAGAATAGTCGCATTTGGCGAAGTTACGATAGGTGATAATTTGTGGAATGGAATTGAGGTTCGTAAATTCGTATTGAATCGTAATAAGACAATGACCAGCCGTAAAAGGAGTAGGAGACGTAGAAAAACTTTTAATTTTATCTGAAGAATCGACTAACATAACATCCAGCTGAGAAGAAGAAAAACAAGAATAATGGGTGGTTCCAAAGGGTACAGAAAAAAGCGAATAGTCTTGAATAAAATTTTGAAGATATACAGAATCAAATCTATTCTCTAACAAATTACAGTTTAAATCGCCTGTTACAATTATGTCCTTATATTTAGAAATATGTGTATTAAACTTAACTATAAATTCCGCGAGAAGTTGCCCATGAGGGCGTCGGTATATAACTATAAATAATAAATTTCTTGAAGACGATTTGACATCCAAAAAAAGATATTCTGGGGTGTCAATGTTTTCATTTACTGAGCACTCGAGAATAGTGTAAGATAAAGATTTGTGGAGGTAACATGCGACACCTCCACCTAAAATAAAGCGTGTTTGATCATCGCTACGCAGTGCCCGATCATTACGGACAAAATTATAGTTTTTACCGGCAACACACGATGAATCAACAAAAGGTGTCATCCATGTTTCGGTGACTGCCAGGATGTGTGTTGTGCAGTCTGCTAATTCATTTTCTACATCTTGCAGATGAGCACGCAGTGAATTTATATTTATACACGAAATTTTTAGAGACGACGAAGAATCGGACGAAGACACATTACTTGCTACACATTGATTAACAAGATTCTGCTTTGATTGTCAGACAATGTTATTAAGATCTTGTTCTGTGGCAATTAACAACTCGGGGGTGCCACCATCTTTTCTTACAAAAACTTTGCCATCTCTCGCCCAAACGCGCTTATAACCTGCGTTATTAGCCACAAGTTTGGCTTTTTTAAGCAAATTGTAGGTCGATGAGGGCAAGAACTCGTTAACATAAACAGTTTTGTCAGCATTAGCATCTTTGGATAATTCCGGGAATAATTCCTGGACGGTAATTTTCCCCAACTTACGCTTTGTTTCGACAATAAAATTTCGCACGTCAACAGATTTAAGGCGTATTTTTAAGGAGAAATACTGTGTAGAAATTGTCGAACTTGCAGCAGCAGAATAAGATGTTGATGGTCCATTACGCTCAATCTTATCGATTTTTAAGATGTCGCTCAGTAAACCAGGCAATTTTAGGTGGTTCAGCACGCGGAGCATAATGTCATTACATGACAGAGAGCACCGATTTGGGATACCGTTTACTATTAGGTATGTAGTTGGTCGTGCAAGGGCATTGCTCTTTTTCATGTATTCGACATCCGATTTTAGAGCATTGCATACAGCGGTGTTCTGCTGTACGGCAGATGCTAAATTCGAAAGATCGGTTCGAATAGCATTGGTATCGGCTCTAACTGCCGTAAGTTCCTGTCGCACACCGTTAATCGCTTCAAGAATTTGCGAAAATTGTTGAGAGAGAGAGAGAGAGAGAGAGAGAGAGAGAGAGAGAGAGAGAGAGAGAGAGAGAGAGAGAGAGAGGTGGGCCACAAGTAACGAGCGAAGATGTTACACAATATTATTAAGGTCTTGATCTGTTGCAATCAACAGCTCAGGAATACGTCCATCTTTGCGAATAAAAACGTTACCATGTCTTGCCCAGACACGTTTAAATCCGGCGTTTTTTGCCGCGATTTTGGCTTTTTTAAATAAATTATACGTGGATGATGGCAAAAATTCATTTATAAAAACCGTTTTATCTGAGGCGGTTTCATCCGATAACTCCGGAAATAATTCTTGGATGGTAATTTTTCCCAGCTTTCGCTTCGCCTCTACGATAAAATTTCGCACTTCAACAGATTTGAAGTGGATCTTAATTGCGAAATGATGTGCAGAGAAATCTTGTGTGACAGCTGAAGAATACGAGGTAGATGGGCGTTTCCAATCGATTTTATTAATACTGAGGACGTCGCTGAACAAACCAGGCAGTTTTAAGTGATTTAGCACCCGGAGTACAATATCATTGAACTGCAACGAGCATCTATTTGGAATGCCTGTTACTATAATATCCGATGTTGGTCTAGCGAGAGCATTAGAATGCTTCATGTAAGCAATATCGGCTTTGAGCGCGGTACATACAGCGGTATTTTGCTGAACAGCAGCTGTCAGTTCGGAAAGATCTTTCCGAATAGCTATAGTATCATTACGGACGACAGAGAGTTCGGAGCGAAGCCCTGTTATCGCTTCCATTATTTCCCGAAATTGCTGTGAGGTGTCCATCGTCGACTGCGCTCGATCGGACAAAGTAGGCGCGACGAGTAGTATGGTATGCGAAGCGGAGCTTGCCGAAAATAATCGCGATGGTGTTAATACCTGCACCTGACTTCGCGGGGGGCTTAGGAGAGAGGATGACGTACGAAGCTCGGAGAGGGGCAGAACGCACGTGACGGCGTTACTTGCAGCGGCGCCCCGCGAGGGGAGAAGGGGCGGTAATGAGCGCACGCAACACACGGACTCCGGTTTACCGTGTATGTATAGACGTCCGCAAGAGTCGTGATAACATTTACTACACGAGGGACACTGTACGAATTTCACGACGCGCTTATGACACTTCGCACAAATTGTGGAATCAGATGCAACGATTTCAGTTTGGCCGCTTGCTGAACTTGAAAATTTCCGCATCGATTTGACGTACCTCTAGCTGACGTTTAATTCGATCGCGATGACAGGTAGTAGGCGGCTGATATGTTTCACCTCGTAATTCCGGTGGACCTGCGCAGTAACCACTTGCGTGAAATTGCCGTTGACACGTGCCCAACGAGATCGTTGCAATGATTTTTCGATTTTCCAAAAAGGTACACCGTGGACTTTTAAGAAGATGTCAGTCGGATTTAAATGCACCAATGTATTCGTCCACAGTTGATGCACCTTCTGGAAATAATTCTCGCTCCGGAGAATTGAGAAAATGGTGAGATTATTGCAAGAAAAGACGGAGCAGAATTTAGCACGTGCGGTGCGTATACTCACCAAAAGCAGAGAGAGAGAGAGAGAGAGAGAGAGAGAGAGAGAGAGAGAGAGAGACAGAGTGGGATTGGGGTGAGTGCGAAAAATATGCGAATGGAAGGTAAGGTTGTGAAAGTAGGGTTTGGAAGAGTGTGGGTGAATGGGAAAGTGCATGTCTGGGATGATGAGCTAAAAGTCATTTTTATGACTTTGACATGAGCAAAAAGAATTTTTAAAGGGGTCCTGCACACCACAGACAGACAAGTAAATGACGAGAAGGGGGGCAGAAAAGAAAGGAGAAGGGTAAAGTCTCGGGAAAGAACAATGTGAGAGGGCTAGTATGGAATGTGGCAGGTTGAAGAAAGAAAGATGATTTTTGGGAGTACATAGAGGGTTATGATGTGATTGGATTAACAGAGAAATTGGTGGATGAAGAGCAATGGAAGAAATTATGGGAAAAATTCCAGAGGCGTGGAAATGGAATTGTCAGCCGGCTAAAAAAGAGTGTAGAAAAGGAAGAAGTGGAAATACACTATGAAGAGAATGTAGGTAGACAGGAAAGAGAAATGGAAGTTGCTCAGAAAAAGTGGAGGTTTCTCGTAGTGTACAATTGTGAAGGTAGAAAGGAACACTGAGAGAAGTTTAGGGTAGCAGGTACCCTAAGCTAGGGCACGGGCGGTCCGAAAAGTAAAAACCGCGAATAAACCGCGATTAAAAATTGTGGGCGTTAAAATAGAAATTTTTTTCTTCTGCACTATCTTTGTTTTAGCATTAAGAAAGTGTGTATACAACATCTACATAGTTAAAGTATTTAATTATATTAAAATACTCGATTGAAGTATAAAAATTTGTGTTATTTTCATTATAACGCTTCCGTATCGAAAACCGTGCTAGATAGCACAAAATTGTACTAAACCTTTATTGTAGAGCACAAAATTTCCTACAAAAAAGTCAGTGAGGGCCCTAGTCTAAAGACAATAGTTTAGCCACAAATAACGACATAATTTCATCTTAGAAGTCAACGGTGACCGGTCTATAACCTCAAAAATTTTCGATGCAACTTAAAGCATTATTTATGGCTAAACTATTGACTTTAGATTAGGGGTCTCCATGACATTTTTGTAGGAAATTTCGTGCTCTATAAAAAAGGTTTAGTACAATTTTATGCTATCTTGCACCATTTTCACGACGGAAGCGTTAATATGAAAATAACACCAACTTTTGTACTTCGGTCGACTTTTTTAATATCATTAAATACTTTAACCGTGCAGAAGTTGTTTATACACTTTCTTAAAGCTAAAACAAGGATGGTGCTAAAGAAAAGAAATTTTAATTTAACGCCCAGAATTTTTAATCGCGGTTTAATTGCGGTTTTTATTTTTCGGACCGCCCGTCTCCTAGCTTAGGGTACCTGCTACCCTAAACTTCTCTCAGTGAAGGTTTAGAAAATTTGATGGAGGTAATAAAAGAGGGAGAAGAGGAAAATTTGGTGATAATGGGGGATTTTAATGCAAGTATAGGAGATGAAGGAGGGATGGCGATGAAGGAGAGAGGGCGATGCAGGAAGAGGGTTGGAAACGAGAGGGATCAAAAGATAAAGTGGTAAATGAGCAAGGAAGAGATTTGATAAAAGTGTTAAAAGAAAGAAGGTGGATGGTCACGAATGGAGTATAGGAAGGTGATGAGGACGGGGAACGGACTTATGAGAAAGCGGGAGGAAGGTCAGTGATAGACCTGGGAATAGTAAACTGGGAGGAATGGGAGAAGGTGGGGAGGATGGAAGTTGGGTGCAGAACGGAATCAGACCACCAACCAATTATATTAGAATTTGGAAAAGGATGGGTGAGAGATGAAGAGAAAAGAGAAGAAAAGGAAATGATACAAGACTGGAAGGAAGAGGGTGTGAAGGATTTTAAGAAAGAAATAGAAAGTATAACATGGGAAAAGGAAGAAAAGTCTGAACTTTTCGAAAAAAAATATTTATAATTAAATATAATAATAATAAACGCATGAATAAATTATTGGTTGTTTTGATAACTATTTTGTACCGATGTGCACCCTTTTTATTTTTTTTTAATATTTTCATTTTATGGAAAATTTAATCTAATATTGTTTTCAAATTTTTAATTCGTAGTATGTCTTTTCATTTTTGAAGTTGAACCCTCCCGAAACGTGCACCTACACGGAAAGAAACAAACACAAATGAGTCCAGAGTTGACAGCACTGGTTACTGTGTGGCCGGTTCGCAAATATTTTTTATTTCAACTCCCTATAACACAGTCAATTTTGAGAATTTTGAAACGAATAAAAAATTAAATTCCTCATTTGAGCTTTCCGCGTCTAGTGAAGAAAGAAAAAAGGTATTATTTTTTGTATGCACAACTGCAAAAGATACGATTTTATGCATTTAGGTCCGTCGTTTATAGAGCGAATTTCGAGAATTGGAAAACTTTCAGCAAGAAAGTTGTTCATAAAGGTATGAACAAATATTCCGGATATTTTCATCTTCATTACATTAATCGTTTAAAAGTAATTGACATATTTTATGATTTATATATAATGATATTTTATGACAAAATTTTGTTGTTTGAGGGTTCTTCTGTTTTATTCTTCCGACAGATATACAAGTGGAGCGTAGTACTTCTTTATTGTGTCTATATGGACAATTCTGGTTTTTCGTGTACTGATGCTTAATTTCATATCGTGAACCCCAATAAGTTTTAGAATCTTATAGGAACCGACCTACTCATCGTCGATCTTTCCGTGTTTAGGTTTCTCTTTCTGCTTTATTTAAATGCTGCACATATTTGTTTTACTTACACTTTCACTATGTTAAATGCAGAATTTCTAGTGCTTGTATTTCGGATAAAGTGTGTGTTAATTCCGTAAGGTAATCATCATAGGTAATGGCTGTTTATATAGTTGTATTTAAAGAAGGTAATCCGACTATTCTTCCGAATACAAGTTCATGCGCAGAATAATTTGTATCCTCGTGTACACTTGTATTGTAGAAAAACATGGCTTACGGTAGCCATGTATCCGACTCATGTCTTCCTTTTAGACAAAGAGCCTCTGTAAAATATGCCCGTTTTTCGTACCTTGAATATTGAAACTTTTTTTATGCCAATTGGTTACATATGATGACCCAATATTCCCTGCAAAATTTCAAAGTGAGCATATGCCCCATTTCGGAAATATGAGGGGTCAAAGTTGACCATGTCCAATAAAAAGTGTACATCAATTTCACATTTATACTCGAATAATAATATTAAAAAACAATCAGACGATATGGTTCTTTACAGATTTTCGGCTGCTGATTACAAATCTGAAGTCAGATTTTAAAAATTCAAAATGGCGGATCCAATATGTCGGACGACTTTTTTGAAAATCGATGTAATTTGCCTAAAAATTATTACTCGGGGGTTTTTGGGGTCGCTGATTACGAATCTGAAGTCAGATTAAAAAAAAATTTTAACAAAGGCAAGATGCAATAATCCAACCAAGGCAAGATGTAATACTCCAACCGGCAAAGGTAAGATCGTATAATCCAGTCAACTAAGGGAAGATGCAATAATCCAACCAACTAAGGCAAGATGCAATAATCCAACCGGCAAAGGTAAGATCGTATAATCCAACCAACTAAGGCAAGATGCAATAATCCAACCGGCAAAGGTAAGATCGTATAATCCAGCCAACTAAGGCAAGATGCAATAATCCAACCGGCAAAGGTAAGATCGTATAATCCAACCAACTAAGGCGAGATGCAATAATCCAACCGGCAAAGGTAAGATCGTTTAATCCAACCAAGAAAGGTAAGAGGTTATCTAGTTTCTTTAGTCTTTTGTTTGCATTGGTTGCGGGTTTTTCTTAGGTATAGTTATAGATACGTCACATATTCCAGGGTTCGGTATATTTATTTCATGATATTGGCCGTATCCAAGAAACCAAATAATTGTCATAATATGACTACAACAGCCAACTGTTCTAGCCCCACTTTCGCACGTACAAAAGTATTCTTTAATAGAATTTCTTCCTGTTAAGGTTCTGTCAAAAAGAACAAAGATGTAATGGTGCGTTCCACCACGGTATCGTGATTTCATGTACGCCTTTATTAATGTAGGATCTTGGATATCAATATCAAAGAGCCTCTGTAAAATATGCCCGATTTTCGTACCTTGAATATTGAAACTTTTTTTATGCCAATTGGTTACATATGATGACCCAATATTCCCTGCAAAATTTCAAAGTGAGCATATGCCCCATTTCGGAAATATGAGGGGTCAAAGTTGACCATGTCCAATAAAAAGTGTACATCAATTTCACATTTATACTCGAATAATAATATTAAAAAACAATCAGACGATATGGTTCTTTACAGATTTTCGGCTGCTGATTACAAATCTGAAGTCAGATTTTAAAAATTCAAAATGGCGGATCCAATATGGCGGACGACTTTTTTGAAAATCGATGTAATTTGCCTAAAAATTATTACTCGGGGGTTTTTGGGGTCGCTGATTACGAATCTGAAGTCAGATTTTAAAAATTCAAAATGTCGGATCTCATATGGCGGACGACTTTATTGAAAATCGATGTAATTTTCGTAAAAATTATTACTCGGGGTTTTTTGGGGTCGCTGATTACGAATCTGAAGTCAGATTTTAAAAATTCAAAATGTCGGATCCCATATGGCGGACGGCTTTATTGAAAATCGATGTAATTTTCGTGAAAATTATTACTCGGGGGTTTTTGAGGTCGCTGATTACGAATCTGAAGTCAGATTAAAAAAAAAATTTAACAAAGGCAAGATGCAATAATCCAACCAAGGCAAAGGTAAGATCGTATAATCCAACCAAGAAAGGTAAGAAGTTATCTAGTTTCGTTAGTCTTCTGTTTGCATTGGTTGCGGGTTTTTCTTAGTTATAGATACGTCACATATTCCAGGGTTGGGTATATTTATTTCATGATATTGGCCGTATCCAAGAAACCAAATAATTGTCATAATATGACTACAACAGCTAACTGTTCTAGCGCCACTTTCGCACGTACAAAAGTATTCTTTAATAGAATTTCTTCCTGTTAAGGTTCTGTCAAATAGAACAAAGATGTGATGGTGCTTTTCACCACGGTATCGTGATTTCATGTACGCCTTTATTAATGTAGGATCTTGGATATCAATATCAAAGTCTGTGTATTTAATAGCCGCTGTTTGATGTTTTCGATTTGGTTGAAACTTAGAAACCAGAAATATTCCATCATTTTGATGTTCTGCATAATAAGAAATTGCATTTTGCATTTGATAAGGACCCAGACTAATATTATATAAATCGTCTAGTGTAAGTTATGGAAAGCGGAGCTGTTGGTTGTTTTCATCATTGTCAAGTGCTACATATTCGACTTGCAAAAACGCGGCTCTAACTTTCGAAAGGTTGAATTTTTCTACAATGCATTGCAATTTGTTTGGAATGTGTAGTCTCGATTTCATTAAATCAGCAATATCCTCATTCATCCTATCAGAAAGAATAGGTTTATGAAATACGTTCAGCAATGCAAAAGCTATCAGAAGTGATTGATAATCACGAAGCAACGTTGAATTTTGTGCAGGAATGGAAAATATTGGAAACTTAACTTTTAGTCTACCAAAAACTTGTTCAATAACCCAGCGACATTTTGTAACAAATCTAGACAAGTTTGCATCTATAGTATTTAATTGACCAAGTCCTGGGCAATGAACCTTCAATCCTTTCTCTTTAGTAAGGAATTCTATAACATCCCGAAAGCCTCTATCAACTAAAATGACATCATTTTCATGAATAACATTCATTTCAGAAGTGTATCTATCAAAACAATCTTTCAATATTGTTGCATCATTGTGAGTAGCATCAAATGGGCCAAGAACGAATTATACCCAACCGTCAGCGGTACATCCTACCATGGGTTTCATTAAGGGCATTTTCTTTTGCTCACTCCAATAGTTGCTTTTGTCCTGAGTAATTTTTAGACTTTTTCACGAAACGGTAAGTAGCATCAAATATTAAGCAAGCGTTATTTTCCGGTATGTCGAAAAGTGTTTTTGCAATAGGAGTAACATGAGCAGTAAGTACTGTTCGGTCCTTACTATTAATGAATTTAGGAACTAAGTGTCCCCTAAGTCTTCTACTGCTAATTTAATAAAATTGCAAATTGTTTTTTCGCAAACTCCAAATAAGAAGCTAATCTGCTTATTTGAGAGAGCTGTGCGTAGTTTGCATAGAAGGACACCTACATGTACTGGGTTACTTTTTACGGTATAGGTACAGATTTGTTTAAATTGTTCTCTATTGTACGCAAACCAGGCTTTAAATGTATCATCATCAATAGAATCGATGTTATTCATATCAAAAACTATTTGCTTTTTTGATTTTAGCTCTTCATAATACTCTTACAGTTTATCAGTAATTAAAGCTTGATCTTCTGACGGTACTTCTTCAGATTGTTTGACGAGAGGCCAGTAATTCGCAATACCCACATGATCAGAACACATTCGAGCACCCGATGGAACAAAGAATTTATAAGTCATAAGAAGATCACGACAAATTAATGGTGGAACCATAATTAGGTTATTAACACTTTGACATGAAAATGTGCACCGACGGCGAGAACTCAGACCTCTTCTATAAATCGATAAATCTGGTTCCATAACATCAGCTGAAACATTTGAACTTTTCCGTAATTGATAGCAACCTGTGCAGAATTTAGCATCTAATGAAATATCACTTATGTCATCAAGCTTACGTTTTTTTGAGTTGCGAAATTGTCTCATATAATTAATAACGGTTAATGGATTTTCAATATTGTTAACAGGAAAGAACTTGTCATCTTTACTTCTCTTTTGCTTATCGCAGCTAACGCATTTAATAAAAGGCATTTTTATTTAAAAAAACCAAAAATCTCTTAAGTAGCGAGTATGACAAACGTTTAAACCGATCTTTTCTTCATTATCATGAATACAAGATTCACAAAAAATACTTACCATCTATCATGAACATATATTTTCAGATTATCAAACTTTTTTACTACCTTTGCAAGCAAACGATACAAATAAGATGAAGGATGGAACTTAGCAACCTTTTTAGCGGATGCTTTCTCTTAGGGAGCTAGTAATAATATTTTGTTAATAAGTCTTCAACTGTTAGAATGTAAGCTGTTGTTCCCATATTTTGTACTTTAATTAATGAGTCAAAGAGATCATTACCAGCCCTTGTAACGTTGGTATCTTTTATTTATGAAATTCTTGGTTTCAAGCATTGATTGTTAATTGGATAATTCATATGTTGATTCACTGTTCTTGGGTGCACGCAGGATCACCTTTTCTACCTCTATTTCGTTTTCTTCGTTCGCTTAGTTTTTCTCTTAGTTTGCATTCGAACGGACTGTTTCTTCGTTGAACTCCATTGATTCCTTGAGGATTTTTGTTTCGTTGATAGTCGGGTGGATCGTCCGTGCCGACGCATTGTCGATTTCCATGTCGATTGGGTTTTCGGTCTCTCTTTCGTCCATCCGGGGAGAAGGGGGATGAGCTCTAACAGTCTTTCCGACTTTGTTCGATGTCCTATTGCGTATCGTTTTTCCTTTTTTGGACGGACTTACAACGCCCACATTATGCGCTGAGTCGATTTTGGTTTTCGCCTTTCACGTAGAGTGCACATAAATAAGCACCGTTTCGTTGGCACTAAAACTGTCCGATGCCTGTGAATCATTGGTGCACGAATTTTCGAACGTATGAACCCGTCGTATTTTTATCTTTGTTTTCTTCTTCATATTTTCAACTTTCAATTCTTCTGCCTCTGAACACATGGTACCGGTTAAGGTTCGGACGTCGAATCGTCCTTTGTCATGTATCCTTCATGCTCTTGCCAAGGATTTTTTCTAGCATCTTCCATTCTTTTTATGTGAATTCCAAACATCGTTTTTTCAATTTCCTAAAACTCCTGCATTTCTCGATTTTTGCAAGAAGTCATCGTATAGCATTTTTTCTCGTGGTTGAAATTTCCAGTCTATTGGTGAGGGTTTTTCGAAAACGAACTCGTGTGGACTATATTTTGTACTCTCGTGTACGCTGTTATTGTATACGAAAATAGCATGCGGAAGCCATTTCTCCCTTTTTACTTTCTACATATATCCGTAGACATTTAGGAAGTGTAGAGGATTTCGCGCTCAACTTCTGTTGGTTTGTGGGTGGTATGCAGTCGCTAAGATGAGCAGTGATAAGCATCCCACAATGTTATGACCACCCAATGTTGATCCGTGATATTCTCTTATAATCTCATATCGGCATTCTGTCGAAGGAATCGGTAGCTTATTTTTACGAAATGTAATTTGTAGCATCTCAATCTTAAATATGTCACGGATCAATGATGGTTTTCCCACCACTTTGTTTCCGAAAACAAGGTATAATCAACTCCTGTGCGAAGAGATGTAATTTTCTTTCGAACGATTTTGTATTTTAAACTCTTCAGACAGTCCTTCGGTGTGGTTTTCATTAACCGAATTTCCGAACAACATGACTTTGCTTTTCCTTGTCGTGCGTGTATTTCATGCGATTTATTTCATTTACGTTTAACAAGTGTATCGTTTGATAATCCTTTATCCTGTTGCCACTCAATTATTACAAGTATAATTTATTTTGTATATTTTATTTAAGAAATCTGGTTGGTTTATCTCGATAGCGTTCGGATACACTTATGAGAACTCTGTCTTTTAAGAAATTTAAAATTTATTTATTTAATTATTTGTTATCTTATCAAAGTGCGATATCGCCCTTTTTACAGAATATTTAACATATATGATTTCTTAAATTTGCGAGAAATGTAGATCGACGGCGCCATACTTCACATTTGTGTATGAAATGTAGGAGCTACAGAAACCTGCACCAAGTACGGCAACGGTCATGTGTAGATTTTCGCCAGATAAACAACATTGCGAAAACGTAAACAAATAACGTCGCTCGTCTTACGAACTACGAGCTGCTGCTTGAAAATCATTTTCGAAATATGGTTCCCGTTATTCGCTAATGCGAATACTCACACTAACCCACAGATACGTATGTAACCAGGAAATCTGAGTTCGCTAAGTCCAGTCCATCGACCTCGTGATGAGAGATCACTCGTGAACTGCGCGGCGGCGATTGTCCCTTTTCTCGGAAAATACCTCCAAATTTGTAATCCGGCAAATGAATAAACTGGGTAGAAAGTGGTAAACGGGCGAAATAACATCACCAAACATGAACAAATACCTTAAATGTAATAATGGATTCACACCGAGAGCATATGGCTCACCGAAAGTCCGTAAATATTGATTTCCGTTCTAAAAAATTCCAGTTTTGTGAAAAATACACGGGACTGCAAAAGTAAATTAAAATCCTGTAATATCACTAAAGGTAACATATTTGAATTTTTAGACATAGTTTCACGATTTACCAAGATCTCGATTGAAAATCGAAAAACATTGCGTTAAATATAACTGCATTCAGAAATCTCCAAAGAGGATTTTGTAAAACATTCAGATTTAATTTTAGATTCCACCTACTTTAAATTTAATGAAGTGTTTTACGAAAAATCCCGTCAGTCGAAGGAGCATATTTTACTCTACGCACTTCCCACGATGGGGGAAATCTCAGCAAGAGTGGACTCTTCACCGCTAAGATGTAGCAAAAGAAGCACCGCGAGATGGTCTGAACCCGGTAGGTTAGAGTTCGATTGGGGATCACCTATTGAACAATAATCGGATTGACATACCCAAACATGGTGCACCTTGTTGCATCGTCCTACCCCCAAGGTAAGTAAAATATGTCGGATGGTCACTGGCGGTGCGACCATTTAATAAAACAAAAATGTTTTCGCGCATAAATTCGAGTAGGACGGAGTCACTACTGTTTTGTTGCTCACCATACGATTTTCTATCCATGCAAACACTGAAATTAAAAACAATTTGTTCGATATCATCTATGAAAAATCTTCATCATTTAATGCTTTACGTGTTGATATTATTGGCGTAAATGACTGGTGGAAGGGCTTGGAAATGAAAGGCACAATTTTATCAGCCACACGAAGACATTTATAGATCAATTTATTCCGGTTAAGCGGTGACGATCCGATCGCGACACGGACTTCCGCACTCAACGACGTCCCGAAACTTACTGAAAAATTCGATCGTCAGATTTTCACATCTTAGTTCGACTTTTCAGTTTCTCGAACATTTAAATAGACTACAGCATCATATTGTACATCGATATTAAAATATTCGAATTACAAATAATTTTATCGAGATCGTCACCATTTCGAAGGGCCTTTACATAGTTACCTAACAGGCCTGTTTCATTTTGAGAGGTACCCCCATTCAGGTGTGCAATGGCGTAGCGAAAACCACCTTTGTGGTGTGAAGTCGGTAAAACATCGATTCTGTCCGTAACAATTGGAAAATACTACTTGAATTAGAACATAGGATAAAGGACAAATTATTTGCCCCGCTTTAATCAATATTTGTCTATTCGCGGGACGGCTCTCGGGTGGGGAGGTACACGATAAAGACAGGAATTGTACAAGACAGAACTAGGCAGACACACACACACACACCCGCCGGAGTCTTGTTGGTTCCTTCTGACGGGCGAGTCCCCTGGTGGCGGATCGGGGAATGCTGGTAAAAGGTATCGGAGAAATAAAATATCCGTCGCGGACCAAAGAACTAGCTAGGGGGAGGAACCCCGAACAATAAACCAACTATGGAAGATCAGCTGCAGATAAAAGTTTACGGTGCAGGGGTCGGATCCCCAGAACCGGCGTCGGGTACGAGTCAGCAAGCGGGCTCTCCGGCGTCGTTATCAGGCCACTGCAGTGTTGTTGGAGTTGGTCATTCGGCCCCAACAGCTTTAAGTGTTACAAGTGACATTCTGTCAGGAAAGGCGCACGAGTCTGTAAGTTTTGAGCGCCTTGAAGAGAAACTTCAGCTCCTTGTGGAATTTATCCAGGAAAAGAAAAATCTCCACAAGGAGCTCAAGAATTTGGCCACAGGCACACTGCGTGCCTTTAGCCATCACGCTAAGGCACGAGAAAGCTGGGGGGCTTCGCAGGCATGCATCACCTGCAAAGATGGGGCGAGCCAAACGTCGCCCCTGTTCCGCAATCCCCCAGAACTTCTCGAGCGTAAAGGACCCTCGCCGCTGAAGTTGCCAGCGACAAAAAGGGTCAGGAGAGAAGAAGAACAACGCCCCATAGCATCACCATCAGCTGCAGAACAACGGCGGCAAGCCCGGAATAGGGTAGCGCAAAGACCAATTATCGAGGATATGCCCTCATTGAGGCCTTCTCGTTACTGGAGTTGGAGATCGCTAACACGGGGGGAAAGCCGACCTACTCCAAGGCTTCCGTAGTCGACCTGACCTTCGTCGACCTAAAATTGATTGGGAAGGGTTGGGCTGGAAAGTTAGCGACCGATACACGGGCAGTGACCATCAAGCCTTGGTGTACCAGCTCCAACTGACTGGTAGAGCAGCAAGAAGGGTTCAAAGTTTGAGGAGAGAGAGATGGGCACCGGCCACCTTCGATCGAGAGATGTTCCTTTATAGCTTGGAACAGATGGAGGTGGAGGGAACAGCGGACGAGAGAGCCAAATGCCTCACCCGAGCCTTAACAGCGGCCTGCGATGCCTCTATGGCCGTGAAATCAAATCTTCGCGGCCGACCGCCGGTTTATTGGTGGAACGAGGACATCGCAGCTATTCGTCGAGAGTGCCTTCGGGCTCGAAGGCTGCACCAGAGAGCAATTCATAAGCCCCGGTACTACCAACTCGCCGCGGACTATGAAAAGAAGAGGAAGAGGAGCAAGATTGCCATCAAGGCAGCAAAAAGAAAGTGCTGGCAGGACTTTTGTGAGGAGGTGGACCGTGACCCCTGGGGTCGACCGTATAAAATGGTCATGAACAAGATCAAGCCCAGGGGACACAACTCACCATCGTGTCCATCCCTCCTTGACAAAGTCGTCGGCCATCTATTCCCAGAACAACGTAAACGGCCGATCGGCACTGGTCTGATGGCAATCGCTTGTGCAGCCGAGCCGCCAGACGTTACCGAAGCCGAAGTAAAGATGGCTGCTGACAAGATTTCCATCCGTCAGGCCCCAGAAATGGATGGGGTACCTGGTATGGCAGTGAAGATCGCAGCGCTGAATGTCCCGACCATCTTCACATCGACCCACCACAGTATTTCTTCTAGTACATGGATTGACCACTGTTTAGTGCTAGACTCTGCTAAGGTGACTCGACATGATCAAATGGCCGCTCCATTTGTTACTGGCCACGACATAATCCTTATTGATTATGATATCAAGGTACAGATTGAAGCCGAAGGCGCTATCACCTGCAGAAATTACAATAGGATCAATATAAACAACTTGTTGGCCGATCTTGATGATATCGATTGGGCAGCTTTTCTCTCGTTTTCCGACATTGATGAGTCATGTAATTTTTTCACTCTTACATTACAGAAGGCACTTAATATTCATGCTCCTTTGCACTCTTTCCGGCCTGCAGTATTACGTACCCCTTGGTTTTCAGATGACTTGCTTAGGATGCGTACATATTATTATTCGTTGATAACAGCAGCTAGACGTACGCGGGACCCCCAGATTAAAACACGGCTAAACTCATACCGAAAGATATACAGGCAATTAATATCTTCGACGAGAGATAATTACTACGCCTCTAGACTTATGGGAATATCTGACTCTAAAAGACTATGGAGTGAGCTACGCAGAATGGGCCTCGTTAAAACTAAAATCGACGTAGAACCTTTATGTTGTACTGTTGATGAAATTAATATGTATTCTACATCGTTATCCAAACATTCGATCGATGTATTAACCACTGATCTCACTCTGCCTGTTCTTTACCCGGACTTCTCAGATGATACATTACATTTTGCCTACATTACTCCGGAGGTATTGTGGCGTCATTTCATGCTCATATCATCTGAAGCCAAAGGTGTCGACGAACTATCTCGTTCGTTCCTGCTGAAATGTCTACCGGCAATCTTCCCTTACTTGCTGCATTTACTTAACCAGTCACTACAGACATCATCTTTTCCTTCGTTATGGAAACATGCCTTGTTGACACCCATTAAAAAAGTGAAATTGCCCGTGGGTCCTTCGGACTATCGACTGATTTCGATCCTGTGCATGCCCTCTAAAATTTTGGAACGAATTGTTCATGAACAGGTTATTGAATTTTTAAATGGCCGAAATTGGTTTGACCCATTCCAATCGGGATTTCGTAAACTCCATAGCACACAGACTGCCCTACTGTTCTTCACTGATGAAATTCGCTCAGCCATAGATGAGGGCATGATTGTAATGTTGGTGCTCTTCGACTTCAGCAAAGCGTTTGACACGGTTGACCACGTACTTCTGCTTAACAAGATGAAGGATGCTGGTTTCTCCATCTCTGTGATCAGATGGTTCGCATCTTATCTTGGGGGACGTGTGCAGGCAGTTCGCGGCCCAAATGGAACCACATCATCATGGTTACCAGTGAGAGCTGGAGTACCCCAAGGCTCGGTTCTTGGTCCTCTCCTCTTCACGATGTTCATCAATGATTTGCCCTCTATTTTTCAGCATTCCAGCCATGCTATATTTGCAGATGATACCCAAATATTTTTAAAATGTCGTCCGAATGAAATGGACTTAGGAGTGCAGAGAATCACATCTGACGTGCAACTGTTTGCTGATTGGGTTGAGAGGAATAACCTCAATGTCAATGTTAACAAAACTAAGGCTATGATAATAGGCAGCTCACGAAACATCAACCGAATAGACATTAACACCTTCCCTCAAATTGCTATTCTCGGACAATCACTGCCTTGGGCTGTCACCGTCAAAAATCTTGGATTATACTTCGACCCAACACTATCATGGCGAGAACATATAGCGCAGTTGTCCCGTAAAGTGTACGGTTCGCTACGACAGCTATATTCTAGCCAGAAGGCATTATCCGAAAAACTACGACGACAACTAATAACATCACTGATTCTTCCTTTTTTTGATTATTGTGCCGCGGTTTACAATGCTGTTGGTACCACCCAAAGACTTAAAATCGAACGAATGTCAAATGCTTGTATACGTTTTATTTTTCGGGTACGGAAATTCGAACATATTACTTGTTATCGTCGTAAACTTGGCTGGCTAACTGCCACAAACCGCAGAATTCTTATGATTGGTTGCCTGACTTATCAGATTATCCACAATAAGAAACCACTTTATCTCTACCAACGTTATCTCTGGCGCAGTGATATCGTCTCTCGTGAGCTCCGGCCGGGAGGGGCTGCTTTGCGAATCCCCGTCCATCGTACATCTGTATTTGATAACTCATTTATCGTTACATCCAGTAGATTATGGAACTCACTTCCTCATAACATAACAGTTAGCGCCACACTACAGTCCTTTAAGAGTAGACTCTATGAGTATCTATTGGAAGCTGATAAGTCGGGCCGTAATGTGCTATTGGCGCACTAACCTGCGTTATTTAGACTAGTGTTAAGTTATGTTATTATATTATATTTGCGTTATAATGTACTATTTAGATGCGGTATCTATTCTCGCCGTGTTAACATAAATTTATTATTATTATTATCCATCTAACCTTAAGTTAAGCTACACTCTATTTCTTTATATGTATTCATCATTTGCGTTTATACTACTTTTTTTTTTATTTTTTTCCGTTATTATAAACACTATTATGTACACTTTGTATGGTTGGCTAAAGGGACTTGAAATCCCGTGCCATTAATAAACGAAACTAACTAACTAACTAACTAACATTCAGCGCTTATCTGAAAGAAGGACGCTTCTCGGCGCAGTGGAAGGAACAGAGATTGGTGCTTCTGTCCGAGGGAAACATACTCCCGGGCGATCCATCCTCGTTCTAACCTCTCTGCATGCTGGACATCCCCGGGAAGCAATATGAGGGGGCCGAAGCAACCGAGGCGGTCCCTCCTCTCATAGGTAGTAAGCTCCGTTATCATCTACGGGGCACCAATCTGGGCTGATGCTATGAACACCCATAAGAGCTACGGAGCCTCCTGCCGGCGGGCCTACAGGACAGCCGCTTTCAAAGTGGCTCGCGCCTACCGGACTGTATCCGATACCGCTCTATCAGTGGTCCCGGGACTTCCCCCCATAGACCTCTTAGCAACCGAGAGAGCCGCAGAATACTAAGAAGGCAGGGGCACAAGGCAGACCATCGCCGACCAGGAGCGGAACCACAAGAGATGGTCCAGCAGGATCATCGAAGAGTGGCAACGAAGATGGAATTCAGCAGAATCGGGGCGATCGACCCACTGCGTCAACCCAGATATAGCTAAATGGACGGGCAGACGACACGGACACGTTACCTTTCATCTGACCCAGGTGCTCACCGGACACGGCTGCTTTCGCAGCTACTAACCCCGCTTCCGCATCTACCAACGCGCGGAGTGCCCGGTATGTTCTGGTGTCGAGGAAGACGTAACCCATGCTCTCTTCCACCGCCCGAGATTCGCAGCGGAGCGAGAGCAGTTTCGGAATTCGGGAGGTGGGCCATTAACACCTGAGGGTATTGGGGCATGTCTGCTCGCCTCACAGAAGAGATGGAACGCGGTGGTCACCATCGCTACGTCTATCTTCGACAGGCTGTGAATTCCGTTAGGAGGGAAGAAGAGGGCACCAACATCGGCCACACTTGAGGAGCCAATACGTCGGCGGAGGCCCTTTTGAGGCATAGACTGCCCCCCTCGAGGTAATGCCTTCCAGCGGCTGCTGAGGGGGGAATCTCAGTCTAAGCGGTGGTGGTTTTAGCGGGTGGGAGCCCCGCACTCCTGCTGGCACCGGCTGGCAGGGATGGCTGGTAGAGCTTTCCATCGTCGCTTCGGAAAAAAAAAAAAAAAAAAAAAAAAAAAAAAAAAAAAAAAAAAAAAAAAAAAAAAAAACACACACACACACACACACACACCCACACACACACACACACACCCACACCCTCACACACACACACACACACACACACACACACACACACACACACACACACACACACACACACACACACACACACACACACACACACGCACACATGCACACACGCACACACACACACACACATGCACACACACACACTTACACACACAGAGACACACACACGCACGCACGCACAGAACCAGTACCCCCATACCTCAATATACCGATAACTGCCGAAGGGGTCCGCAAGGGTCCCAAATTTGTACATTCGCCCAGCAAGGTTCCTTGATTATTCCAAACACTTGACATGAGCATAGAAAATTGCATGGACGGGGATTCGAACTCGGAACTTTAGCGACTTTCAGTTCATGGGTAGTAAACCTGACCCTTATTTATTGATTTATACTATTTGAATTAGTTAAAGGTTCCTTTAATTGATGAGAAATGTATTGTGATACTTTTTTAGTGCTGATATGCTTGGCAATGTTGCACTTACGATTTGGGATATCCCTGAAGCTGCAATTATTTGACATGGAGCTATTCCATCTTGCATGGTTGAACTATTTCGAATAGTAGTCAAAACTGTCTTTATTTCTGTATTTGCAACTTCTGGTACGTGAGTATGTTATTCAGCAAGTTGCAGAAATTTATTTTCATCTGTTTTAACTATAATAACATACAATGAATACAAAACCATAGTGTGCTATTTTGGTCTTTGGATTTTAGTCACAGAATAAAGTTTACACTTAAATATGTGAATATGATTTTATTTTACGGCTAATTATTAAATGCAAATAAATAATATAACTCCATATTACGTTTTTTTATGTGTGTAGAAAATACATCATATACAACGCTATAAAAATAGACATACTTACAGTGAAATGACCACTTTATCTTGGCCAAGATGCATAAATCTCATTGAAAATTGAGCGTAAGTTGGCTACGTTAGGCCGTTACGTATGGTTATGTACCTTCCATTGGCTTCTGAAACTTTCCGAACTCTTATGTCTTCCGGCTTACGTTCAATGTAGAATCGACATAAAAAGACGCAATACGAAAGAATTAATATTAGCGAAACAAAGTCGCAAGTGAACGCAAGGTCTTACACCTTTTTTTCGCCAAAAGCCGTTCTTTCGCTTACATCTTATATCTTTTTATGTACCTTGGCCATTAGAAGGGTTAACCGAAACGGCATTCGTCTGAGTGGAACATATTTACCAGATTTTATTCGAGTTTTGAAGTTTTCCGTCATGTTTTCCATGATGCCAGAAGAGGAACTTTCGTGTGCAGCGGTTGTACCATACGCTGATTGGGTGGCAAAATCAGCAATAACTCGCTCCGCTTTCATCGGGATCGCAAAACCACGCGGCGCGGTAGATGGTAAGGTAAGACACCAGACGAGCCGAGACTTGTCAAATTTTTAGGCACGCCGCACGTGCTGGTGTACCCTCTAGCTCAGCCCGGAGGTCCCGGCTCAGCAAGGAAGAGGGCGGTATTGTCTGGCACAAAAAAAAAAACTAATACGCGTCCACGGCGGACGAGGATGGTTCATCGCGTCCTCCCGCGCCTACACAATATGCGACGACACGCGATTCCCCGACAGAGAGCTCGACAGGACTTCCGAGACGCGACACCTTGCGGCAGACTCGAACAGCACTTAGACGCAATTCCCGTTGTCTGCCGACGAATTCGATAAAGACTTTTGTAATGTGATGCCTCGCGACGAACTCACCAAAGAGTTTCTCAGACGAAGTGCCCACCGAAATAAAAATTGTAACCGAAATAATTCGAACACATTACCGAAATTAAGTCTTCAGACACCAACTCAAATTAATTGCATCAATTACGAAATTAATCAAATCCCGGAATACCTAACTTGAATCTATAATACGCTCTCCCGTCAATGATGCTTTACGACTATAGTTTCCCGCGAACACTATTATAGCTTATCACAATCACACTAAGTTATTACACTTAGAAAAATTACGTAACAATTTTAGTGTCTTCGTATACACAGGTAGCCTCATGTGCAAAAATACAACAAAAATACGGTACTACCTTCTGGCAATGCGAAATTACCTTGGCAGTGCATAGATTGCCTGTGAGAATAGGCAATCTAGATAACTTAACCCCGCGGAGGGCCCGGTTCAGTTAACTTCTCTCACATGGTCCTTTCCTCTACGACCAATCGGCAGGAGTTATTACCCGAGAACATCTACGTATTCTATGAAAATTCCGTTCGTTAATTCGTAAGAGAGCGCCACCTCGCCAGACGTGCAAGATAAGAAATACCCACAGAGTTCATTCCCCCAGAGTGAAAAGATAGCCAGGTAGTTCGAGATACGATCAATCGCAAGGGGCGAACTAACGAGCCTAGATAAAATTAACGAGCTTGTGTTCTCGTTGACAGGAAACTAAGTTTTAAGTGTGAAATGTCGACCTTGTATTTAAACAGCTCGTGAAATCAACAGGGATTTCGGGGGATAAACAATAAATGTTTATATCTTGTGATTTTCGAAGTCGGAAACAAGATCGTCCTTGGTCCGACTTCCATAACAAATTCGAATAATAAGGATACAAGCTGTTTATACTGGAATTATTTATGTCATGTAAAATATTATTTTACGAAAATAAAATTAAATAATAATAGATTTCCCAATTTCTAGATGAAACAATGACCGATTATAATATCGGTGCCCGTTTCAATATAGATACCCTAATATTACCCAATCTTTTACAACATGATCGTTATAATATCGAAGTACCATTAATCCTCAATTTATGTTTGATTATTTACATTCCTTTTTTTAGTGAGGCCTCCTTTATTTTCACCTAACTCTATTTTATCTCTATTTCAATAAACGCCGTTCTTATTTTAAGTATGATTAACATTAATAATATCATGTATTACTTTCCACTTTTACCTTCTAATCTACCTTATAATTTAATACCATTCCATGCCCAAAAACAACTAAAAATAACAACTGAAAAAAACCACTGAGAATAACAATTGTCCGTAATTCTAAACATTCCTAAAGCATTATGATGCTGCCATTTTAATAATTAGCGCTTCTTCAGAGCAGTCACTTCTTAAAATGGCAATATTTCCCTTAAATAAAAGCCACCCGGCGATCCATAACTCATTCTCTATATCAACCAATGCGGAGTGACGTCACCAACAACAAAGACGTCATCTCGGAAAATATACATATTTAAAATATTAGCAGTACGTTACAGTAGTTATATTGTTTATTCGCTAATATGAACTAATAATAAGACTGATTCCTTAGCCGGTACTACCACCTGGCCTCAGCAGCACTAGAATTAAAACAAGTTCCCGAAAGTAAGATAATGTTAATATGGTAAAAGTGTTCGATGAGATAAGATTTAAAATGTGACCTTTTATTAGCTGTACGGAGAGATTGAATATTTATATTACAAATTTTTAGATTAATATAATTGGAAACTAACGGAAAAATTGAACTTATTGCCAGGTAGGTAGCCTTCGGAAGTCGATGCAACAGTCTCTCTGTTATGTTATTTAATTGCTTTATCATTTTTAAATTAAGCACATTGCATACCATGTGAACTGTTAAACTGTGTGCTTTCGGTTACTATGATCTTGTCGTTAGAGTTACTAATACAACTTCAGTTGGTGATAATTTGGCAGTCCCTCTCCCCTATATTGCGTAGTGCATACTACTTCCACACAGGGATATTGTACGTACTTGGCGACTCGCGGTCTTCTTTGTTCTATTACATACAATGAAAATTCAGGCTCTCTTAATTAAAGTTCTAGATATAGAGCTTGTGCACCCTTTTGTAATGGATTCTTGTAATAAATGTAATTCTGAATTCGATGGCGATGAAATATTTAAATGCCCCACTTGTGCTCTAGCATTCCGCGCCGAATGCAACCCCAAAAATTCTTCCTAAAAATTCACCTACTACCAAGAGTAAGAAAATTAAGCTAAATGCTTTAGTTATTATCCCGCGTCTTCTTCTCCGTTCAAACAGCGCTGCTTCCTTGCATCCGTATCGTCCAACAAGGTAGTATATATACCACCTGCGTTATAATTATATGTTACTCGGCAAGAAGAATTTAAAGCACTCATCAGTAAACAAAAGCAGTAAAGAACTCAGCAACTCATTAATAACTCTAATTACAGGATCATAGTAAGCAAAAGCACACAGTGTAACGGCTCACACGGTATGCAATGTTTTTAATTTAAAGATGATACAGCAATTAGATAGTGCGTATGACATTAATCGATTAACCATTACACGAACCTAGAGGTTAAAATGCAGTTATAGTTTCCAGTAGTCGGTTCCCCAGTTAAACTTGAATTTCCGTTTGAATTTCCAGTGTCGGTGGCGAAGTATCAACATCGATAACAGGTGGTTGGCGGCGTCATGTTGTGATGTAGATATGACGTAGGTGACAACGTCACGGACTTGCACAGATTCCACTTTCGAAAACGCAGCAACGTCTATTTCTGCAGTACTATTATTGTACTTTTTGACTGATGTAGATTCGGAGAGAAATGATTCGACCGGTAACCGTGATCCGAGTCCGTTCAGAATATACTGTGTAATATTTTAACTCTCACCAAACAGAATTAGAGTAATATTCAGATGAATTTAGCGAAGCTGAAAGATGCGCTACCAGATATACTAATAGAAAGGCATACAGTACAACCTCTCTTGTTCGACAACCTCCCTAGTTCGACAGTGCCGGACCTCCTTAGCTCGACAGTGGGCGGAGACTTCTTCCCTCTCCCGCCCCGTTCATTATATTACCGACGAACACGAACGCACCCATGCCGGACTCGGACCGTTGTTCGAACTGTTGTTGTTAAGTTTTAGTCTTCTACTTGACTTCTATATGTATGGCAAGGAGGCTGGAAAATAATGCTAGGAAAACAGAAGGTTAGAAGGTTAGCTGTCGTAAAAACAAATGAGCCAATCACGATTGCGTGACGTCATAGTGGGCGTGGTTAAAAAAATGTCAAACTAGCGAGGTCAGAGAGAGAGCGTCTGTATATAGAATACTTTTTTTTTCTGACACTATTTTGGATGAGAAATAATAACATAAAAAAAATAAGTAAAGAGAAAATAAAAAAAGAGCCATCGAAAAATATTGAAATATGTGGAAGAAGAATAATTTTTTGTACATTTGATGACATTTCTGATTGTGTTGACGAAAGATTACCTTCAATCTCTTTGAAACTCCGTTTATCGATGCGATTTGATGAGCTGAACACGAATATCGCAGTAAAAATTGGCGCCAAGGTCACATTCACGGTCAAAACACAAGAAAATGCATTATTTTTCGCCTTTCGGGTGTACTTGATGTTCATTTGCGGATTTTCAAAAATTCAATTAATTTGCAAGATATGGTTAATTGAATTTTTTGGTCATTTTTTTTTCATTAATTTTTATCTCGAAATCTATTGATGTTAGAAAAAAATGTTTCCTACAAAAGTTGTGTAGAAAACATTGAAATTTAATAATATGTGTTAAAACGATTAATAATATAAGTTTTGAATCAATTTATTTAAAAATTAAACTTAATAATTTTTTTGTACCCGAAGTACATAAGTTTTTTTTTTCAAAATATTTTTAAATTGAAGCTCTAAATGTTCTTTAAAAACTGTGAAATTTTCAGAGATGCTTTTTTGACATTTTCGAGAAATTAATTTTAGACATTTTTGTTGCGGGGCATGGTCCATGCGGCTGACGTCGGACCGCCCACAGAGTACTAAATATAGCTTTCCAAAGCATTCGGGACTTGTACGAAATAATTCTACATTCTCTTCTTCAGATTAATTTCAATTACTTATTAATATTATGACCCATTTCCTCACCACCCTACAAGTTTTAAAAAGTAAGTATAAAAATGGTAGTATCTCCATTAGGCCAAATCCTGAAGTCTGCTATTAATTTCTCACTGCCCTATTTTGTTCAATAGTAGAATCCTTTCATCATTTATCAGTCTGTTCAAGATGACTGTAACGCATGCACATTTGAAAGTTATGTTTTAATTTCAGAAAATACTAAACACACAACTGAAGCTGTTTATCTTTATTATTTGCCGTATTAACAGTCGTAAGATTTTGCGAGAGCTGCAGAGCGACTTAGAAAGATGGCGCCATGCTTCACATTTGTGTATGAAATGTAGGACTGCAGAAACCTACACCAAGTTCAGCAGCGGCTTGAGTCGATTTCCGCCAGATAAACAGTACTTATTTTAGGTCCTCTTCAGAAATCTGAGTACATTACAATGTTTACAGTTAATTTGATAAACAACGTCATTTAATTGAGAAATATCTAGTTTGTCTTTAAAGGGTTTGATGCCTCCTATATTGATATTAAATGGTTTGTGCACAATTCTAATTTTTTGATCAGCAAAAATTTTATAGCAAAGTGGATGATTAGAAAAAAAATTTAGGTATCTTCTCGTTAACTTCTCGTAAACTCGTTTTTTAATACAGTGTTTGATAATATAATGGGGAAAGCCGTTATCTAGTAAAATTTGTTTTGCGATATCTAAGTTTTTCTTTCGAAATTTGATATCGCTGAGTTTGATAGCCCTATCTATAATGCCGTATGCAGCTCCTAGTTTATAGCAAAGTGGATCCCATAGGAACACCGTAAACTTGTTTAAAAACCTTATTTTGAAATTTCAAATAAGTAGAATTTAAAACTAAATTTAGTCCTTTAAAAAATTCCGCTTTAGGTAAATTAGTAAATGATTCAATTTCTCTCCATTTTTGTTTTAAAATATGGTTAATTAGATCTACTGAAATATTGGTAAAAAGGGAAACAACATCTAATGAGATCATAATAAAATCCTTAGGTAGTACAATATTTTTAATGTTGTTTTTCATATCAAAACTGTCTTTATTGTGTCTAGTTTTATTTGAATTAATAAAAGATAAGATAGAACAATAAAAAGAAGCAAGTTTATAAGCGGATGAATTTATTGTTGAAATGATGATTGAGAAGTTGAGAAGAACTTTTTCACTTATGAAAATACTAATCGGATAAGAAGAATACAAAATTTAACTATTTTGTTTTGATAATTTGGATACTGGTAAACACTGGTTTTTTAGGATGAGCTTCTTTAATTTGCTTAACCAACAATATGGAAAAGAATCTTTAAAACTCCTAAAGGAATGGATGTTCATTAATTCAAGACTCGCTCTACTTATTATGCGAAGGATTTTTTTATGAAGATGTAGAAAACATACATTCATTCCTAAACACATTTATCATAATCATTTTTCACATAATACTTCATTTTTTTTCTAATTCTATCAAATACAAAAATAATCTATTATCTAACAATTACAAAAAACAACTATTAAATTTGGAAATTAGTGACGTGATCTTACAAATTAATCATTTTCGATCCAGAAAATCATTTTTATTCAGATTAATTACACAAAAATTTCCCAATAATATATATGAAACATTTTGTTACCACAAGGAAATTAGGTTCAATAAGTTTCTTCTATATCACAAATTACATTTTACAAAGAAATTTACAATTTTATATAACCTCCATGACAATATTTCCGCTAAGAATAACCACAATTTTGAAGTTAAAGATAAATGGTTAGTCAATTTAACTGATATTAGTATACCAATAGATATAAAAAACATAGTGGGCTTGGGACATAAACATTCTTTTCATTCCGAAAAAAATCATTTTCCCATACATGATTTTATTGCAAGTATAGAAGAAGGGGTTTTTAAGATAAAAAATTTGACAGATGATGATAACAATATATTAATAGATAATAAAAATAACACCAGAATTAAATGTATTAACACTATTCATAATTTTCTTAACAATAACAACTATCGTTCTGATTCAGTTAAACATTTAGATAAACACAAATTAATGAAACAATTTATGAAAAATAACAAGAACATATTTTTTACTAGAGCAGACAAAGGGAACGTAACTGTAGTTATGTACAAATCTGAATATCTACAAAAAATGGATGAAATGCTCTCTGATAATAATACATACATAAAATGCTCTTATGAATATACAGCTACTACTGAAAAATTGGTCAATAATCTCATTTCCAACTGGAAAAACTCTAAATTTATTTCTGAAAATACAGCTACATTTCTACATACTTATAACTCGTTAATTCCTAGAGCTTATGGTCTACCAAAAATATATAAACCTAATAATCCTCTCAGAATCATCATTTCAACAATAAATTCATCCGCTTATAAACTTGCTTCTTTTTATTGTTCCATCTTATCTTCTATTAATTTAAATAAAACTAGACACATTAAAGACAGTTTTGATATGGAAAACAAAATTAAAGATATTGTACTACCTAAGGATTTTATTATGATCTCATTAGATGTTGTTTCCCTTTTTACCAATATTTCAGTGGATCTAATTAACCATATTTTAAAACAAAAATGGAGAGAAATTGAATCATTTACTAATTTACCTAAAGCGGAATTTTTTAAAGGACTAAATTTAGTTTTAAATTCTACTTATTTGAAATTTCAAAATAAGGTTTTTAAACAAGTTTACGGTGTTCCTATGGGATCCACTTTGCTATAAACTAGGAGCTGCATACGGCATTATAGATAGGGCTATCAAACTCAGCGATATCAAATTTCGAAAGAAAAACTTAGATATCGCAAAACAAATTTTACTAGATAACGGCTTTCCCCATTATATTATCAAACACTGTATTAAAAACGAGTTGCTAAATTTTACAACAATATTGATTTTTCTCCTAATTTAGAACAAGATTTCATTAAAACTGTGAGTATACCATACATTAAGGGAATATCTGAAAAAATTAAGAAAATTTTAGCTGATCAAAAAATTAGAATTGTGCACAAACCATTTAATATCAATATAGGAGGCATCAAACCCTTTAATGACAAACTAGATATTTCTCAATTAAATGACGTTGTTTATCAAATTAACTGAAAACATTGTAATGGTTGTTACATAGGACAAACTAAAAGATTACTTAAAAACCGCATTCTTGAACATAAACGCAATATCACAGGAAACGAAGAAAATTATACAGGATTAACTTTACATAGAATCAATACTGGACATGATTTTGATTATATTAACATTAAAATTGTAGCCAGTGAACATAATTATCATAAAAGACGTCATATTGAAAATTACTTTATTAAATGTAATAAAAACACAGTTAATGTTAGATTTGAAAAATCTTTACTTCCTGAAACTTATTTTTCACTTATTAATTTTACTGGTTAAAAATTTTAAAATTTTGAAATTTGATTTATATAAACACACATGGTTCGCCCTTCCATCACTGTTTACAATCACACTAATATTGTAAGAAGTCAAGTATTAAACAGTTTATTTCTATACTCCAAACTTATAACAGTACAAAATTTAAATTCCGTTCTTTTTTCCTTACTGAGTTTTCAATAAACTCATTTTTATTTCTTAATTATTTCTAGATGCTGTCCTCACACACCGCGAATCACACCACATTTGAGTGCTAATAACAAATTTAATTAATTTAAACTGTGCTCTATAATATTCACAGGTAAGAAAAAAAAGATATTTACTCATTACAACAATTAATACTTGACTTCGTCGTTTTTTTCAAATTAATTTTTGTAATTCATTCATTTAATATTCAATTAATATATCTTTGTACTCAGATTTCTGAAGAGGACCTAAAATAAATATGGTCGAAACGTTAACCTTTTCTTTTTGATTATTATTTTACGTTATATCTGACATACAAGAAACCTTATATAATTTACAAGAACTTTTTCACTTATGAAACTACTAATCGGATAAGAAGAATACCAAATTTAACTATTTTGTTTTGATAATAAACAGTACTTTCAAAATGTAAACACAAACAACGTGGCTCGTCTTACCAACGAGCTGCTGCTTGGAAACGAGATCGAAAATTTGTTCACCAGACCATCGAACTCACGACCTACGACTTCGTAGTCGAGGGCGTTAACCGCCTGAGCCACGAAGCCTATTTAAAAAAGAAATTATCTCTTGGATTAAGAAAAAATATGGGTCAAATAATCGAGTCTCGTGGCTCAGGCGGTTAACGCACTGGACTACGAAGTCGTAGGTCGTGAGTTCGATCCCCGTCTGGTGAACAATTTTTCGATTTCGTTTTCAAGCAGCAGCCCGCTGTTGGTAAGACGAGCCACGTTGTTTGTATTTACGTTTCGAAAGTATTGTTTATCTGGCGGAAATCGACTCATGACCGCTGCTGTACTTGGTGTTGGTTTCTGCAGTCCTACATTTCATACACAAATGTGAAGTATGGCGCCATCTGTCTAAGTCGATCTGCAGCTCTCGCAAAATCATAGCAAATAATACGGCAACAATTGAGTGAAAAAGGCGTTAATTAATTAATAAAAAAATAAAAAATAAAAAAAAAAAAATAAAAAAAAATTTATTATTTCTCGGCTGGAGCCGCATCGCAATATAAAAATAAAAAGAATTTTCGTAATTTAGTGTATCATTTTCATGATTTTGGTATAAAAGCCGAATGGCACTTTTTTGCTACATCTCACGGAAAAATTGCTTGCGATGGAATTAGTGGTAGAGTAAAAAAGTACGTTAGACGCGAAAGTTTACGTAGACCTGATACTATACCTATTTCAACTCCGAAAGCATTTTTCGACTGGGTTGAACACAAATTTGACACAATAACGTTTGACTTTTGTTCAAATGAGGAGCATAACGAAGTAAAAGTGTTTTTAGTAGAACTATTCTTAACTTGTAAAACAATATCTGGTACACGTAATTTTAATTCTTTCATTTCACTTACGAATAATACAATTCGATGTAAAACAGTTTCAATTTTCGACGACAGTGTTTCTTCTGCATTAAATATTTAATAAAAAGTACTTGAATAAAAATATTAAATGTCACTAATTTAACATACGTAAATGTCTCACATTTATTCACTGCCTATATACAAACAATATTTCATATTTCTACTTTTAAATATAACAGTTGTGTAAAAAATGAAAAAACCGGTGTATTAGGCCTAATGGAGACACCACCATTTTTTTTTAATTATTTTTTTCAAAAACGCGCCTAATGTACCCTACCTCCTGGGTGGTCATAATATTAATAAAACATTGAATTTAATGTTAAGAAGAGAATGTAAGTGTCTCAAAATTTGCTGAGCTCAAACCTGTTGAATGTCAGCTAGCTGGTGGGAATGGAACTCACTCCGTATGTGCATGCAAAATACACCAGAATGTCAAACTAACGATTGCAGAAGCTCAACTTAAAGGGTTAACAAAGAACGATGAAACTCGATGTATTTTACAGGATTACAAAACAATTTTGCGACACATGATGTGTGGAAATCCTAGTTTTTCTTGCTATACAGTCAAATGTAATGAATGTCCTGGAGTGTGCAATGGAAGAATTGTTTTACACAAGTTATTTGATGACATTAGTTATAAAAAGTGGACATGAACGGATCGCAGTTATTTGGGAAATATCACTGATAATGTCGTTGATTTCATCGATAAATTAGCTGCAGATTTATTGAAGCTTTTGACACACGATTTTATTGCAAAGTCTTAAAGTACATTTTTAGCAGATACTAGTCCAAGAAAATTTGTGGTTCTTTGTGACTTTACAGAAAATTTTACATGCATCATTCAGAACGCCATTCAAAGTTACCATTGGAACAATACGCAAGTAACTCTATCATTTCGTAGTATACTATAAAAAAGATAACGACATACTTCATGAGTCCTACGTGATAATTTCAGAATGCTTAACTCACGACGGTGCAGCAGTCAATTTATTTATAAAAAAATTTATTGAGTAACTAAAAGGAAAACATCCAAATGTTAAAAAGATTAAATATTTCAGTGATGGAGCTGCATCTCAATATAAAAATAAAACCAATTTTATTAATTTCTCGCATCATTTTGAAGACTTTAATGTTGAGGCTGAATGACATTGTTTCGCTACGTCACATGGTAAGAGCCCGTGTGATGGAGTTGGAGGGACTGTTAAAAGATTAGCTGCGAAAGCGAGTTTGCAGCAAATACTGGGAAATCATCTTTAGACTTATTCGAATGGGCTAAAGATGCAATGCAGAGTACTATAATTTATTTACAGTACTACTGCCGAGCATGACATGCACACCCAGCTCCTAAAAGAACGTTGCGAGAAAGCGCAAACATTGACTGAAATGAGAGGTTTCCATTCTTTTATTCCCGTAAATAAAAATTGAATTTCTTGTAAAATTACGTCCTCTTCAGTTGTGTTTAAAGTTATTTAAGTTACGTTAAACAAGAAAGTAAACAAATCAAGGTAAATAACATTTAAAATAGGGTTTGGAGTAAAAAAAATACTGCGGAAGTGACGAACCACGGGGTCCCAAATTTGGTACATGGTTACATAATCGGCCCTTTTCAGGGCCAAAAATTTAAACTAGGGTTTCGAGTCAGAAAATACTGCGGAAGTGACGAACCACGGGGTCCCAAATTTGGTACATGGTTACATAATCGGACCTTTTCAGGGCCAAAAATTTAAACTAGGGTTTCGAGTCAGAAAATACTGCGGAAGTGACGAACCACGGGGTCCCTAATTTGGCACACGGTTACATAATCGGCCCTTTTTAGGGCTAAAATGATGCGTAAATTCCGACCAGCAACCTACTCGCGGTACGTATCGGGTAATGCTTGGCGGTATTCGATAAAAGAACAGGAACAATGCTGTACATATTATTTTCATAAAGTGTTTCTTATAATATAAATAATTACCAACAAAACGAAAAATAACGTCTTGATACGATAAAAATTGACGAATTGCACATTCAATGAAAAATGTTGTTGCGATGATTTTTTGCTGAATGTATTATTAGTTGCGTTTATGTACGTGAGGTATAAAACCATATTTTCATGAAATTTTATGCTTCAAATTTTTGAAAAAAGTATTTCACAATCATAAATAAAAAACAATGAAACAAGAAAAAACGCGCGCGCTCTTGAGTTGCACGGTGGGATCAACACTTTCAAAATTCATAACTGGTAAACTGTTAAAGACACCACAATTTCACAAAGTGCAAAAGATTTTGTATAGAATTAGCTATCGGGTAAAAGCACATTTAAGAAATTAAAGAGGGTGCACCATAGTTAAAAATCACTTTGAAAAATAAAAATTGGTTTTTTATATATTTATTATTATAAATTATTATTGTAAATATTTTTTTCAACAAGTTCAGACTTTTATACTATAGTGTACCAAATTTCATCCAATTCCGAAAAAATTTCGAAGAGCTATAATTTTTCAAAAAAAAAATTTTTCATCATGTTCAAATTTCATGTGACCGCCATTTTGAAAATATACAGAATATCGGAAAATCATTTTATCACATTCATATGTATCGTAAGTACTAATTTTTACCACATTTTCAACCAAATCGGAAATGTCATGTCAAATCTTGATCGATTTCACAAAGAATGACTCTATTGTAACATGGGCTGTTAAATTTGCTTTCGACATCTGCAATGTCTCCAGCTGGACACTCTTGCAACCCTTAAACAAAAGTTCTATTTACAGTGACAGCCCATGTTGGACTTTCCCATGTCGAAAAACGTGAACTTTATGATACTAGTACCGATTAGATTTAAAACATAAGGAGCATTCCATGTGAGATCGCCAACGTTTCGGAGTCAAGTTTCAGATTTTATTCAAAATTGAACTACGTTTAGAATGCGTAAAGATAAGCCTATCCTATAAATTTCAGCTCAAAATATTAATTTGTTCAAAAGTTATTGATAAAAGTGTAAACGACAAAAATGAAATTTTTAAATTTAAACCATTTTTTAAACGGCCATATCTCGAAAACTATTATTCAGAGAAAAAACATGTCAAATTCGAAAATGTGCAGAAATGCCTAAATCTTTTACTGGTGTAAATGATATAAACAAAATATTATTGTTTATAACAAATTTTCAAGATTATTTTGTTGTAACTCAATTTTCGCTCGATATGCCATTTTTTTTTCTCGTGACATGAACAAAAGTTGTTCGCAAAAGTATTTTCTTTAATTTGGCAAAATTTCAGTTTGTCATCTTTGAAACTGGCTTTGTAATGTTAAGAAAACCGAGCGCATGAGTGTCCGCACGCGCCGGCCGGGCCGCTAACAGGTACAGACGACCCGGCCGTATCAGCGCTATTCCCCCTTTCCAGGTATACATTACATTCCTATCTGTGTTGTTATCTCTATGAAAATATATTTTTTTTCAAAATGCTTTTCTGTACATTGAAATTTTGAACATTCTGAAAGTATGCAATTTAATTACATCGACTTTCCTTCACGCTTTGCCCAGGCTTAGGACTGGCAGATTTGCGTTCTGGCGCGTTTAAAAGCTGACTGTAATAGTTATTGTCATTTTTAAAACTAAAACTTACTTTTAACGCTTTTAAATGTGTCAATCATTTACATTATCTTTCTAATTTCATAATTAGTCGAATTCGAAAATAATTTTACACAAATATCTGTCGGAGGATCGATACCATTTATGGGTATAAACGAATGAAAACTTTTGGTTTCCTTAATCTGTTTGGTTTTTGAAAATCTGTTTTTTAAATCTTTTTTTACTTTTTCGTGTTCAGTATGAGTGCAATACTGAAATTGTATACTTTTTATGTTCTGTGTTGCCCAGATGTACAATTCTTTTGGGCTATTTATCCCGTCGTTCACTTTCTGCAAACTTGCGCGTCTTGCCAATCTCTTTACAGTACCACCAACATCGTCGCATGCGCTTTTACCATGTGAAGTTGCAAAAAATGCCACTCAGCTTCTATTTTGAATCTGCATAATGATGAGCTAAATTTATGAAATTATATTTATTTTTATATTGGTATGCTGCACCATCAGATACGTATATAATTTTCTTAATATTTGGTTGATTTATTTTCAAATATTCAATCAGTTTCGTCTGGAATAAGTACACGGCATTTGTGTCGTGTTTTAGATATTCTGATATTAATAAAAAGCTTTTATGTTTAATCATATTATCTGCGTCATTTGCTTTTGTTTAGATTACGAATGGATGGATTGTAACTTGATTCTGAGACCAGTGATGACTTTGAATTTCATCCTGTATTATAAAGGAATAATTTTCTGAGAAATCGCCCACTACCGTCACTTCATCAGAGCGTAGATTTTCTTTATTCATTTTTATAAAATTGCTTTGGTTTCGGGCTATGAAATCGTGAATCTGAAGTTTACATATTCGAGATTCAAGTTCTTTCAAATATTCTTCTCTGTTGTATTCAGATTGTACAAAATCCCATCGATTATTCAGACACTTCCATTCCTTGAATACAAACCTGTTAATATTGTTTTTATCAAAAATATTTTCCAATTGATTATATATTTTTATAAATCCCGGACATTGATGACATTTTCTAAAGTGGCATTCATACGTATATATACGTATATATATATACATATAGTTGAAATAATCTGTTTAATGCTTGAATGACATCTTTCTCTAGATCATCGTGTGATAATTCGTAATCCATGTCTTCAACAGCATCATTCACATTGCAGTACGGTTCTTCAACAATTTCGCGTTGTAATACTGTTTCATCATCACAGCATTCCGAATTATTAGAAAGCAAATCTTTTAAGTCCTTGTAACAGTGAATACGACAACTATTGCAAATAAAATCGCCACGTTTCAACAATTGATGATTAAGTAAATTACCACTTACCTTAAAAACCTTCAGTCGACGAGTAATATGTGTTTTGAACGGATTACAGCACTCTTTAAACGGCATTTTTCGACATAAAAATGCAGATTTTCAAAAATTATCGAATTGTCTTTTGGATAATATAACTAAAAACTGATGTGCTCAGTGCCAAAGTAACCTAAAGACTGATCCAACTTGGAAAAAAAGTTCTACATAAATGAACGATGTGCATGTTTTTAAACAAACCCCTCTTTCATTTTCCAAGTAATGACCCAAATAAAAATATGTATGTAGGAAAAAACATCGGGGTAAACCTATTTACTTAACACCATCTTTATACCTGACAATTTTACAAACACACAGTAAGCCATATACGGCATGTACCTGGAAAGGGGGATAGAGCGCTGATACGGCCGGGTCGTCCGTACCTGTTAGCGGCCCAGCCGGCGCGTGCGGACACTCATGCGCTCGGTTTTCTTAACATTACAAAGCCACTTTCAAAGATGACAAACTGAAATTTTGCCAAATTAAAGAAAATACTTTTGCGAACAACTTTTGTTCATGTCACGAGAAAAAAAAATGGCATATCGAGCGAAAATTGAGTTACAACAAAATAATCTTGAAAATTTGTTATAAACAATAATATTTTGTTTATATCATTTAAACCAGTAAAAAATTTAGGCATTTCTGCACATTTTAGAATTTGACATTTTTTTTCTCTGAATAATAGTTTTCGAGATATGGCCGTTTAAAAAATAGTTTAAATTTAAAAATTTCATTTTTGTCGTTTACACTTTTATCAATAACTTTTGAACAAATTAATATTTTGAGCTGAAATTTATAGGATAGGCTTATCTTTACGCATTCTAAACGTAGTTTAATTTTGAATAAGATCTGAAACTTGACTCCGAAACGTTGGCGATCTCACATGGAATGCCCCATAAAATAAACTTCTCGAAGATCACAGAAAAAACAAAGAACATCTATTGTCAACAAAATTTAACAGGAAATATGGAAAAGCTAGATATTAAGTATGACGCAATTCTCATGATATAATTCTGAATTTTTTTGTTTACTAAAGTAGCGATAACTTTCACAACATATTATTCTATGTTATTCGATTTTTTAGCAATAACGAACATATTATTTAATATATTATTCACTTCTATTATTATGGTCGTAGCTACATGTCATTATTGCAGCGTTATTCTTTTCCTGTTATTATTAATGAGAGTAGCAACAATCTTATGATTAGTATTAATCTTAATCAACATTTATGGTAGAATTATTATCACCATTATTATTACTATTGTTAATATAATATTTACGAGCGTTGCGCCTGCGACAATTTGGAATAGTTAGTACTATTGATTTTATTATTGTTATCTTCATTACTTATGGTCATATTAACTATTTTGTTTTTCGAGCGTTGCGTCTGCAATTATTATTAAGTATGATTAGCTATAAACAACGAATCAAAATAATCGTTAGGTGGGAGGAACAACAGAGCTATCTTTCCTTTCACATTCCGGGCATTAGGCCCGCCCATTTTCTTCCCATTCATCCAATCTAGGAAACAGTTTTTCCTCTCTTACTAATAAACAGTAATAATAAGGTAAAACCTTAAAAGGTGAGGAAGGGGAAAATCGAACTCTCAACCGAGTCGACGAGTTTGAAGCCCAAAAAAGAGAAGTCAGTTCTTCCCTACTCATCTTTTCCTTCACATCCTAAAAATTTTGTTGTTGCAGAGTCAAACTTCTAAGTTGGGTAAGATTTTAAATTTCCTGATCTTTACTATTGTTTTCCCAGAAGAACTGCCTTCCTTCTTTCTCCTCCAAATTCAATTTGCCTACGATCTCTGACCGTGGATGCGGACAATATCCGAGGTACCACTAGGATATCGTCTCCAACCTTAATTTCTTCCAACTTCACTCAAGTTCCTAAGTCGTCCTCCCAACAAATTTGTAATATTAATGAATATGTAAATTGTTCATATTGTAATAAATATATCTACGATTTAAAATGAATTATTTTTACATTTAATTCATTCCACAATTTTTCCTTAACCCGGTCGTCCCAAGGTGAGGGACGAATTCAATTTCAATTCTTTTGTTGTTGTTCACGCAACATGGTCCTTTTTCGCTGGACGTGACAGTATACCCGTGCATCTAATTAGCGGCGCAGGCGAATCCTTACCTGTTTCGTGAAGGTATCCGACATGCCTAACATGACGAGCCGATCGCGGTAGACGCACTTTTTGTCTTGGTGCTTTTAAGCGCGACAGCAATATCGAACTAATTGGATAATTCTACCGTGCATATGGATAAATTGCAAGGAAATAATAAATGTTGTAAACGATTAATAGCTTATTCGTACTTCATATGAAGGCAGACTTGCCTAACCATTAAACTAGTGTTGGCGTGGTGCCTCGCTCAGAAACTTCGACCCTGTGCCGAGTTTGTTATTCCTTAAGTTGTAATATAAAACGTGTTCGTATTGTAGTTTATTGAGTGAACATTTGCACTTACGAAAATATTCCCAATATAACATAACCAGAAACTGGAAGAAAGAGTGGCGCTTATGTAACTGAGGTAAGAAAGAAGGGGAGTGGAGGAGGGGGTTCCTTAAATGTGTAAAAAGTGAAAATGAGTATTTTCAAAACTTCGACCCTCACCATATATCATGCGAAATATTAACCCTCCTGAGCACGAGATTTCCTTTTCCCATATGAAAACAAAGTAGTTTGGACGAGTATACTCGTCCTTGAGCACAGGAAGGTTAATAAATAACATTTTTAACACTGCAGAGGCGAAGCTCGATTTTGCGCCCTAAGGCGAAACCATCAGGCTCGAATTATCGGACCTCACGCCCGTCGTATTAAAAATATCGTTACAGTTGTTTCAGTGTCGACCTAGTCATATCCCTCCCTGACCACCGCCTTTTTGAAACGTCGACATTTGATGAAAAATTATAGGGTAATTTTTTTGCCGAGATGACCAAATTCAAGACTTCGTCAGACTATAGTCATGCGCATTTTTATGGTAAAACAGTTTTTATGGTATTTTCGTTGACTTTAGGAAGAAAATGCATAAAAGCTTTTATGTAGAGAATTCAATGCTCTATCTTTTTTGTTTTACACATTTTTCAATCAAATTTGTATTTTTACAAAATAAATGCAAAAACTACGAAGAAACATAATTGGGACTAATGTTTTTTAGTAATGGACGGATGGATCTGCGCCAAAATCTAGTCAGATCTAAGTTATGCCAAGACATGTATTTTTTTTAAATTTGTGTCGATACGCTTATCGGTAAGTGAGATATGGCCAGACACAAAAACGGGACGTATGTACGTACAAGATCAGGGACACAAATTTTGATATTGTTGTGTTGGGTACCTTAGGGTCTGAAACGTCGACATTTCATGAAAAATTGTAGCGTAATTTTTTGCCGGGAACTGTCCAAATTTAATACTTTGTCCAGACCTCTGGTCTGCGTCGAAGTAACATGACTATTTCTCATGATCAACGATTTAACATGGAATAATATGTTCAAATTAAATTAAATAAATGAAGATACAGTTTAGCCAGCGAATATTATAGATTTCCAAAGTTCTAAAATAACTCGAGAACGGTGAGAGGTATGCAAAATCTGACAAAATGTTGGTGGTGTATCGATTGGGCAGACGGCCTCGAGCAAATAAATACTCCGGCAACAGATTTTGCGAATATGTAAAATAGGAAATTTTCAAAATGTTTAATTATCTTAAAGTATGGTCAGGGATACGGGAAGCATGGTATAATATAAAAAACTGACTATCTGCGATCGGAATATACAAGTATAAAGGGAAAATCGATGAAACTCTTTTTGGAACATAATTCGGTAAAGAGTTCAAAATAGCAAAAACGTTAGACAAAGAAAGTGTTTGTCAGCGCACAGAAAGTGGAACTACCTAGTGATCTCGAGGACGAGTTAATGAAACATAATATTGCTCTTGGTAAAAGAACAAGTATTAAGGAACAGCCAACTCGTCACGGGGTTGTTTATTATATTCCAGAATAAGAACACAATTGTTTATGTTCACGATTGAACTGGTTCCTTTGAGATGCTGGATAGCAGCTACTTCGTTAAATAACTTACTCACAATAATCTAGATTGCACGATTTTATTGCACAAGGATGGTTACAGGTGCACTGCGAACGCGCACGTCTTTCTAGATCGCTTGGCGCATAGATCTACAACGCCGAACCGTTGAAGCCGATAAAAATGGTTAGGAAACGGATGAAGACCAGGCGCGATATACAATGCTGGACCGGACTTGTAACACCGACTTATATAAATTTTAGATTTTTGCGACTCGTAATTTTGCGATGCGAATATTAGGACGCTCTGATCGGAACTAACTAACGCATAACGTGGCAATACTAAATTAATCAAATTCGTTGAGTCATTGAAAAAAAAGGGGGCGCGCTTAGCGGCTATTACCGTTATTAAACTAGATGCCCTTTTTCGCGCGAATTACAAACGGAGCAATTAAATTTACATACCATATTGATTACGTGCAACCTACAAGGCCGGTATTTGCTAAATCGGCGATTTGCCAAGAGATGGCGCATGTAGTACAACACTTCGCTCTTCTTTAGATCGGATCGATAATTACATGTGCTTACATGCGCAAACATTCCGTCCGCCTTGCGGTATTGATACCGTAAAAATCTTACATGCTAGTGAGAAAAAAAAGAAAGTAACTTAATGAGCAGCGTTGTCTATATCTATTGGCAATAATGCCAGCTTCGAAATGGGACGTTTCAAGATGGAGGATGCCGTACGGATTGTTACAACACGAACCAGACTATGACTCCAGGGTGACAGTCAATTATGCGAGCCAAATCCCATTTCGCAGGTTGCAAATTGTCGTTACGTAGCAGAACGATCTGCCCCGGCGCGATCGAGTTAGATACTTGTAGCCACTTGGACCGATGCTGACAGGAAGTGACATAATCACGTGCCCATACAGCCCAGATTCGCTCCAAAAGCTTCTGAAATAGACGCCACCGAGTTAGACGATTTACAGTATAGTCGGCAATTAATGGTGCCGGAGCGGAGACAAGCGGACCGCCGACAAGGAAATGCGCGGGAGTCAACACAGCAAGACTTTCGATGTCATCGGTAAGCGGTTCTAATGGGCGTGAGTTCATACATGCTTCGACCCGACATAAAAGCGTATTAAGCTCCTCATACGTTGGAGTATGAGGCTCGAGCACGCGCTTGAGGTGGCGTTTCATGGAACGTACAGCTGCCTCCCACAATCCCCCGAAATGAGGCGCGGCAGGAGGGATAAAATTCCAAGTCACACCATCCTCTGCGATCCTAACGCGGAGCTCCTTCGACTCGATTGCTGCCCTATACGCCGCGCGAAGTTCCCTGTCGGCACCGTCAAAATTCGTTCCACAATCACTGTAAACAACGGTCGGTAGACCACGACGAGAATAAAACCGTTGGAAAACTGCTAAAAACGTTGGGGTTGAATAGTCGCAAACGAGCTCGAGATGGACTGCGCGTGACGCCATTCAAACAAATACGGCAATGTAAGCCGACTGGGCACGGTGCCCACGCCCGCCCGCCAAGCGGATCTTGACAGGTCCCGCGTAATCGACTCCGCATTCAATAAATGCACGTGATGGACGATTCACGCGGGCCGGTGGCAATGAACCCATAAGTTGAGTGGGAACGGTAGCGGACTGACGAGCGCAGCGAACACAGCGTGCAATTACGGACCTCACCGTTTTTCGGGCCTGCAGAACCCATACATTTGGACGTAGCGTACTCAGCGTAAGTGTGATGCCGCCATGCAGGCATCGTTCGTGCGCATCGATAACCTCTAACCGGGCTATATATCCGGACGGTAATATGAGTGGATGTTTGATAGCGAATGGCATCTGAGCCTGAGACAGACGGCCATCAATCCTCAGCACATTGTCTCCATCCAAAAACGGATTGAGCCGCCTTAATTTACTGAACTTGGGAAGTGATTGCCCCATTGCCAAATGGCGAGATCCATTAGGCCGACGTGAATTTTCGGTGAGTAACTTGACTTCCGCAGGAAATTTACTTGCTTGTAAAAGCAGGTAAATACGTGTCGAAACTAACGCGAATCTCTGAGAGAGCGATGAATTTTCATGCTTGGTGGATAATACCGACCGCCAGGCTGGCGAGAATTGAAAGACACGCGCTAAGACGCGAACAAGTTTCGACCAAGTCGAAAACCTTTCGAAAATTTCGATGGGTTCTGGGTTAGTTGCTGCATTCATCATGGCAGTTGACTCTTAGCTCCAGCGAGGTATCAGCGTCCATGTATGAGCGCTGAAGCGGCCACTCGGATGGGTCGAGACGAAGCCAGGCTGGACCATGCCACCAAAGATCGGAATTGGATAAGTCGATGACAGGAACACCGCGTGAAGCCAGATCTACTGGGTTAGATGGCCCTGGAACATGTCGCCATGTAATTTCCGGAAGTAGTGTGTGAATTTCCGCTACGCGATTAGGAACAAACGTCTTCCACTGTGAGGATTGCGCCTGAAGCCAAGCCAGCACAATGGTCGAATCTGTCCATGGCTGAATTGCGCATCGTGAGAACACGTCCACAGATCTGATTTGAGCTGCAAGGCGTGCTGCAAGCACTGCTCCACAGAGTTCCAATCGAGGAACTGTTATCTACTTAACGGGGGCATCTCGCGATTTGGCGGCTAATAGCTTAGTTTCAATAAGACCTGAAGCGTGCGTAACTCGAAGATATATGGCAGCGGCATATGCAAGTGTCGATGCATCTGGAAATAAGTGCAGTTCGAAGGTTCTTGCAGTCGTTCTCACAGCTCGCATGCCTAACCAACGCAGAATAGATACACTTGAGAGCGATGGGAGCGATAAATAAAATTCGCGCCAAAATGAGGCGAAATCGTCTGAGAGTGGATCATCCCAGTCGACTCAATTCACCCAGAGTCGCTGCATTAAAATCTTTGCAATAACAATCACGGGAGTGATACATCCTAATGGGTCAAATAATCGAGCGATATTCAAGAGGACGGAACGTTTGGTGATTATTGTGAGTTCGGCGGTGTTAACGACGAATTTGTATGTGTCGGTAGCCGGTTGCCATACGATACCCAGAATTTTGACACTATCGTCAGATTGGAGGGTTTTATCACAGGCTAGCCCGACATTAGATCGATCAATGTCGATTAGCAAGTCTGGACCATTGCTGACCCATTTGCGTAAGGTAAAGCCCCCGCTACTCAATAGCGTATTGAGTTCGAGCCGAATGCAGCGAGCTTCATTTTGGGTATCAGCTCCGAAAAGTGTATCGTCTACGAAAAAATTGGAGAGTAGCGCCGCTTTCCCGGGTGGAAACGCATTGCCTTCGTCCAATGCGAGCTGGTTCAGTACCCGTAGCGCAAAAAAGGGGGCACTAGCTGTGCCGTAGGTAACTGTAAGCAGCTGATATGCCTGAACTGCTTCTTCCTGAGATTTTCTCCAAAGTATTCGCTGTAAGTCGACATCGCGTTCATCAACTTTAATCTGTCGATACATCGTCTCTACATCTGCAGCGTATACATATCGGTATGCACGCCACTGTAGATGAAGAAGGGGAGATCAGCTTGTAGACTAGGACCTATGTGCTGAAGGTCATTTAAAGAGGTACCAGTCGATGAAGGTGAGGAAGCGTTAAAAACCACACGAGTCTTGGTGGTGAAACTGTCGGCCTTGACAACTGGGTGGTGGGGCAAATATACCACAGGTTGGGAGAAAGACTGAGACGGCGCCACACGCATGTGGTGTAGATCCTCATACTCAGCGAGAAAAGCGTTGTACGCTTCGCGTTCGAGCGGGCGGGTTGCTAAACGTCGCTCAATGGCCTTGAGGCATTGTACCGCTCGGCGATATGTGTCTCCCAAAACAAGCGTTGAGGAGGTTTTCATAGAGAGGCGAACGATATATCGCCCATCTGAATCACGCGAGTGCGTTTCTCGGAAATGTTGTTCGCACCATTCGTCGTCTTCCGAAGTGGGACGAGGAACCATGACCTCTTCCACTGTCCAGAATTTAGTTAATGACGCGTTGAGGTCAATGTGGGTTTGATGATGCGAGTGTGCAGTAAATGATTCAATATCACCAGCAGAATTATATGATTCTGATTTGTCGCGTTTCGTATCTGTGGCACTCGAGAGAACCCACCCAAACACGGTATTCATCGCGACCGGCTCGTCGATTTTACCGCGAACAAAACCATCGCGCATAGCGTAAGGATATAAATCCGCTCCGATAATGAGATGAATTGTTGTATCATCGGTCGGATTTCCGTCTGCGAAGTCGATATCGCGTAAGTGCGGTCAATGCGTGATCGGGTGTTTGAACTTAGGCACATGCCCAGTTAAATTACCGATAATTAATGCTTCGGTAGAAAGTGACACATCCGATAGCATAGTCGGTTTAAACGTGATGGGTACGACTTGCTGAACACGAACAAGTGTACCCTGTCCGACGCCGGTCACTGCAATGGACGCCGCGTATGTTTTCGTTCGTAACTCGTTTGCGACTTCCCGAGAAATGATCGTATGAGTCGAACCTGGATCAAGTAAAGCTCGCAACTTGATCACGCGATGCGAAGGAGCGGTGACTAACACCCACGCCGTCGCCAGGATTACATGAGCGGGTAATTGCGGTGTGCTTAAATGCGTTTGTACAAAACTAACATCCACTCCCGTAGTGGAAGGAGCTATCCCTGGCGTCACGTTTGATGCAGTCTGACATGGATTAGGTGAATTTGGTTTATGCAGCAACGAATGGTGTCGTGAGCCACACTGCGTACAGGAGCGTTCGCTTTTGCATTTATCAGTTTGATGCTGCGTTGAAAGACAGTTGGTGCAAACCCTGTGCTTGCCAATTATCTCCCATCGCTCGGCGACGGTTTCATTTTTAAATGCTGAACAAAAATATAAAGGATGCATCTCGGTGCATAAGGTGCATTTGCCATGCGGCCACGGTGTGACATGATGCGCTTGGGCCCGACAAGCGGGCTGCTTCGGAATTTCAAGAGATGGTTTCATCAACTTCGTCTGTGAAAAGGGTTTTGAATTAATAAAGGCGGCTTCGAAAGATCGAATTTTTGCACTTAGAAATTTAACTAAATCGTTGAATGTCGCGTAAGCATCTCCTTCTAAGGAGAAATCCCAAGCCTCCCGAGTCCCGGGATCAAGCCTTTCGACTGTCACATAAACTAAAATGTCATCTGACACCTGCCGTTCCATTTTAGTTAAAGCTTCCGAAACTGACTGTACGGAATCGAGCAAACGTTGAAGATCATTCAGAGACCGATTATTAGTTACTGACTTCATTGAAAACAATCGTTTTAAATATATATTGAGTAATCTACGCCGATTTTCGTACCTATCGGTGAGCATTTTCAACGCGACCGTAAAATTCTCCGCAGTCACAGATAAGCCTTTAATTACGTCGGCCGCATCGCCATCGAGACACGATTTCAAATAATAAAATTTTGAAAAATTATCATAAGACGAATCAGATTTTATTAACGCGTTAAAATGGTCGCGAAACTCTAACCACTCGGTGTGGTCACCCGAAAAACGAGGTAGCTTAATATTAGGTACTTGCGCACGACGCTGATGATCACCGATGACTGGAACTGGCGGACTGCACGCAGCTGACGTGGAAGGAGTAGTCAACCTAATGACCGTTGACAGGCCTGAGAGGGCCACCAAATATGCTTCCTCAGATGTTCCCATGAAGTCCTCACTAAAATACTCGTGGGTTGCGCAAGTTGGCAATGTTTTATACCGCAGCATGTCAATATGTAGATCGGACATCTGATTCCATTTTGACTTAATATATACCTTTCGAGTCTGAGCATGTTCAAATGTCAAGTTTGGATTTTCTAACATTGCGATGGCACGTTTCACTGAAACGAATGCCTCATGTTGACGTGCGACAAGTTGAATAAATTCATGGTATTTTTCCTGTGGCTCTCGCTGCTTGTGAGGCGGCATTTTCTTGCGTAATAATTCTAATGCGATTGTCCAATACAAAAGTACGCGTGAATGCGTGCGTGTATTAATGTAAGTCGGGCTATGGAAGCTCGAATCCTGGAGATGCTCCCAACTGTCCAAGCAGGGAGTGACAAGCCTCTCTGGCCAATGCGAGAAGCGAGTGGGCGATGTCCTAGGGCGCGGCTTGCGCGAACAGCAGAGGGCCAGACGACCAAACCGAAACTACGAACTCGAAAATGTCCGAAATTGTGCGAGTGCGCAGGAGTGGAAAACTCACACTGCACGTTATGCGTTGAGCGTCTCTAATTCAATATGCAAATTTATGACTTTTTTTTTGTTTTCGCACAAATTCCCTTTTATTGCGATGCACTAGTTCCTGGCAGGATCGCCAAATGTTCACGATTGAGCTGGACTTCCTTTGAGATGCTGGACAGCAGCTACTTCGTTGCGGGGGTGCGGGTTAGCGATGGATCTAGTACTGGCGAAAGACACAAATAACTTACTCACAATAATCTAGATTGCACGATTTTATTGCACAAGGATGGTTACAGGTGCACTGCGAACGCGCACGTCTTTCTAGATCGCTTGGCGCATAGATCTACAACGCCGAACCGTTGAAGCCGATAAAAATGGTTAGGAAACGGATGAAGACCAGGCGCGATATACAATGCTGGACTGGACTTCTGACACCGACTTATATAAATTTTAGATTTTTGCGACTTGTAATTTTGCGATGCAAAGATTAGGACGCTCTGATTGGAACTAATTAACGCATGACGTGGCAATACTAAATTAATCAAATTCGATGAGTCTATTAACGTTATTAAACTAGATGCGAATTACAAACGGAGCAATTAAACGTACATACCTTATCGATTAATTGCAACCTACAAGGCCAGTATTTGCTAAATCGGCGATTTGCCAAGAGATGGCGCATGTAGTACAACACTTCGCTCTTCTTTAGATCGGATCGATAATTACATGTGCTTACATGTGCAAACAGTTTAATATTTATGAAATATTGTAATTTAGTCAATATATGTAGAACGTATAAAAATTGCGTAATTTTCAAGTTTAATAAGCGTTTTCTAACAACGTTTATAACCCATGAATATAGAAACGTCAAACAAAAGTCTTTGTAATAGGTGTATTATCCGAATACATTAAATGTTAATAAAACTATTATATGCTTTATATATATATATATATATCGGGCATTCCACGTCAACCGGATCACTTGGCTGGCCAAAATTCATTACCGCAAAAAAAATTGTTTCACGGCTTAAGATTTAGCTCAGTATATATACTTTTAATTTCCGTGTGGTATTTTTAAAAATTCAAAATGGCGGCTCCAATACGGTGCTTAAAAAGACCACACTTTTGAAAACGAGAGTAAAAACCTTTCATACAGTTTTTTGTGCCCAAGAAAAATACCATTTTAGAATTTAGTTCTTTGTTATTGGATGCTCCAATTACGAATCTCGTATCAGAATTTTGAAATTCAAAATGGCGGATCCAATATGGCGGATCAATTTGTAAAAAGTGATCGGATGTTGCTGAAACTTGTTTCTCGGGGGTTTTCGGGGTCGCAGAATACGATTCTGATATTAGATTTTAAAAATTCAAAATGGCGAATCCAATATGGCGGATCAATTTGTAAAAAGTGATCGGATGTTGCGAAACTTGTTTGTCGGGGGTTTTCGGGGTCGCAGAATACGATTCTGATGTTAGATTTTCAAAATTCAAAATGGCGGATCCAATATGGCGGATGAATTTGTAAAAAGTGATCGGATGTTGCTGAAACTTGTTTCTCGGGGGTTTTCGGGGTCACTCACTCTTTCATAACTCACGCATCACCTACACGCTCTCACTTTCTCCCCTCCCTCTTGTTCAACCACTTCTTTATCTCTTTCCCTCAAACGCTCCTATTTATTCTCTCCACATTCATTCCATGCTTCTTCACTCATACCTCCTCTCCATAAATAATTCCCCCTTTCAACACTCTCTCTTGTCCATTCAGTCCTATTATTCTCTCTTTCATCCTTCCTTTTCTCCAACATGCATTTCATACTCAACGCCCCTCCTCCTCCATTCTCCAGTTTTTCCTCAAACCTTCCCGCCCTCCATCCCATTTCCATCCTCAATTTATTTTTTTTCAACTCTTCTCTCACTATGTACCCCGGTGTTACTCTTTCCAGCCCTAATATCCACTTGAGGTATTTTTCTTGAAGCCCTTCTACCTCCTTCCATTCTTTGTATCCTCACATCTCCACTCCACAAAATAAAATCCCTTTCACTATACTGCCAAATACTTTATATATATAAACAAACACAAAAAAATCATGTTTGTTTGGAAAGAATTCATTTTTGACGCTATTTTGAAAGATAATAACTTGAAGTTCGGGCTGTATAGGTTTTTGGGGTCGCTGATTACGAATCCTGTGTCAGATTTACAAAATTCAAAATGGCGGATTCAATATGGCGGTCAGAAACGTGTAAAAAATCGCCAATTTTGTTGAAAATGCGTGTTAGGGGGGTTTTCGGGGTCGCTCATTGCGAATCCGAGGTCAGCTTTACGAAATTTAAAGTGACGGATCCAAGATGGCTGATTCAAGATGGCGGTGATGGAGATGTAAAAAGACGCGAATTGTGGTAAAAATGCGTATTTGGGGATTTCCGAAGTCGATAATTACGAATCCAATATCAGCTTTACGAAATTCAAAATGGCTGTGAGCAAGATGTAAAAAAGCGAGAGTTTTTTATGAAAATGCGTGTTAAGGAATTTTCAGCCTCGCTGAATATGAATTTTATGTTGATTATAGATAAGATGTTAAAGTTTCAAAATTCATCAGGAATATATATATATATATATATACAGGGTCTTTAGTTAGAATGCACTTAGGAGAAAATGTCCAATAGCAAAGTTGTATGGTTTCAAGCGGGGAGTAAGATGATGACCTTGACTTTGACCTTGACCATGTCCTTCAAGGTCATTTCAAGGTCAATCTTATTTTTTTAAATAGAACCCCCCACATTTTATTGCATATTCTTATAGCTTATCTCGAGAGCTTTCCAAAACACTATAATAAAATATTTTTTTATCAAGTACTTTTTGAGTTATAAAGGTTTGAAGTTAACAATTTTTTGACACAAAATGTAGAATATCTTGTAAAATATTATTTAGTTTTCAGTAATCATAACCTTAATACTTTTGTGCGCGGAATAATGAGACCAATTAATTGGTTAAAAGAAAATACATTAATCGGATCCCCCTAATATTAACTGGTCGGACTCGCACACCACTTAACAAATTGTTAACTTCAAACCTTTATAACTCAAAAAGTACTTAATAAAAAAATATTTTATTATAGTGTTTTGGAAAGCTCTCGAGATAAGCTATAAGAATATGCAATAAAATGTAGGGGGTTCTATTTAAAAAAATAAGATTGAGCTTGAAATGACCTTGAAGGACATGGTCAAGGTCAAAGTTAAGGTCATCATCTTACTCCCCGCTTGAAACCATACAACTTTGCTATTGGACATTTTCTCCTAAGTGCATTCTAACTGAAGATATTAGGGGGGTCCGATACTTTTCGATGACCCTGTATATTTTTTTGTACTTTTTATGGTTTTATATATTTTTTTTGTATTTTTTTTTTTTTATTTTTTAGAATGAATTAAAGGAAACGTAACGTTAATTTGATATGGTATCAAATGTGACAGGAGGAAAACGCAACAACTGCCTTTCTAAGACTTGGCAAGTATGAAGGATCTTCAAGATTATTTATCTTGTATCTGTTCCAGAATTTTAAAAATTGCCTGTGAATAGATTCTCCGGCTTGTTCTGACCACAACCCAAGTCTATCATTATCTAAAAATTGGACGCAGTCCTTTAAGTGTTTCAGAACGACGTGTACTTTTAGTGATTCTGAGACATCGTCAAGACTTCGAAATGCTTTTCGCAATTCGTCAAGTAAGTTGTCTAATTCGGGACCAACAGTTTTTGTACTAAAACAGCAAGTGACAACCTTATCCATTGCTTTAAGTGTAGATATATACGGCACTAAGCATAAATTTCCCACGTTACTATAAATTGCAGGGTCTAATAGTTTGTCAGCCTCTTGTAAGAGTTTCCTGCATGCATTCCCCTCGAAAATTTCTCCATGGTAATTTTTTGGAATAACCTTTAATTTTTTTGGCCATATCAGTGCCTTTTCCCGGCCAACAAGGGGAACTAGACCATCCCAGAATATATGGTTTACAAACCCTTGTAAAATATGCAATTCCGGAATGACGCATTTCTGAAGAACGTAAGTGTCGTCATTCTCTACAAGAAGAGGAAGATGAATAGTACTACGACATTGTTGGGAATGTTTTCTTTTATTTTCACCTATAGAACAAAAATACTCGTAGTCTTTTTTTAAATCTCCGTACGTTTTTAATCCCGCATACTGTTCACTATTATTTTCTGTGTTCGAGTCACTCTTTATTGAGGCATCACATATTTTATCGCAATTCAATTCGATACGATTTTTTAAATCTCTTATTGTTACGAAACAGTACAGGCACGGGTACATAGAGGTTGCAGTTTGCTGACCGTTGATTAGTAACAAAAGTTTGAAATCTGCAATGAATTTAAATGGAATATTATTCAATTTAATTAAATCAATTAACAATTTCGTATTTTCATATGTTTCTTTTACGCAAGGCACAGCACACAAAAGTATCAGTTTGTGGACACTGGTTAATTTACTTTCAGTGCCAACAATGCCTCCTTCAGAATACAGTCGTCGTTTTGTCTTCGGCAAGTCATCTTCATTGGATTCACTCTGACTATCCGTATTTAATTCAGAATAATTTTCTGGCAGTATTGTCATTGAAATTTTAAAGAATCCTTGGCCACCATCAGCCATGACTTTTACTTTATAACTGCCGATTATATTTCGTTTATCAATTACGGCTTCTAATAAAGCATCTGCTTCTGCCCAAACAACTGGTCTTTTTTGCTTAGTCGTCGAATGTTCACATTCGAATTCAAAAATTCCATCACTATAGACGCTGTCTAGTGCTTTGAATTTTTGGGATACGTGTTGAGAGTAATAAGATGGTACCGATTTCTTTCCAACATTGCATCTTAAAAAGTTTGTCAGTTTTTTCATATCGTTGCCCGATGCACCTGCATTATTTTGAAAATTATCCAAGGACTGTGTTGTGAAGACCGGTTCTTTACTTTTTAATGTTGGATTTAGAATTATTTTGGTTTTCGAACCTTTCGTACTTAATGCTATCTCAACATTATTACTGGAGGAGGTTTTAGTACTAACATCTGTCTGTGGATCACGTCTCCTTTTTAATAATAGTGATGATACAACTTTGTCTTGTTGTTTTGAAGAAAGTTTCTCCACAATTTTCACAACATTTTCAGGAATAGATTTACAGGCATGTCTTATACCTTTTCCTGTTTCTTGGAAACAATGAGAGCATATTTGCACCGTACTAGATGACTTATCGGGATGGGCTGCTATATCTAATGTACGCTGTTTAGTTTCTGAACCTGCAGACCCATAAAGTCCATTGGTAGAGTCAATGTGATCAGACAAGGCGCGTACATTACCTTTACCGTTCTCAATTTTCGAATGACCTTTAAATCGACCTCTCAGACAAATGAAACAATTACACGTATCTGTAGTATATCGAGTTTGTTTTGGCAATTGTATATCTTTGTAATTTGGCATTGTTTGCAGGGGTCTTCTGGTGTTACCTTTTTCATGTTCAATGAGGGTTACGTAACATGTTCCACAAATGGCCGATGGGAATTTTTCTTCGGAACGTTTGAACTGCGAATTTATAAAACGAATGATGAGATTTTCTACTCTTACATTAATGAGAAATGACTCCGGTTTCTTGTTCCCAAAGACAATTTTTTTCCCACAAGGGGCACACACTTTCTTCCTATTCTCTTCGTGAGAACATTTATCAACAGGCATCGTAAACAGAAATTCGATAAAATACAAAGCCGAAATCAATACGTGTTAATCAGACTCGCTAATAACCATACAATTTTTTTGAAATCTATCACATTTAGTTGTCAGGAAGGTGAAAACCAGAAGCGACAAAAAATGATTTGTGGGAATGCTATGTTAATGCTGGCTACTTCATATATCCGAAATGACATTACACTTCATTTGTGGGGTTAATTCTTTTGCATGCAGAAGACCCATATTACCACCTACCGGCAAGGTTTGAACTATTTATCAATATATCGTACAACTGGATGTCCGCATGTATTAATCTACATGTGCATATATGAGGGCGCTCGCAAACGCACACATACATACATACATACACACACGCGCACACACACACATACACACACACACAAACGCGCGCGCGCGCGCTCGCACATATGCTGTTATTTTACAACAACGCGTAATATTATTTTAAAACGTATTTTTGCGATATTTGGAAAAGGGGATCAGCTACGATTTTAAATTTTACAGTTTTTGACCTATTAATGACTACAAATTGAACTGTGAAGTCCGTTTTTCGCTACATTTTTATCGTACCTTTTGACCCTTGAAGGCAACTGTACTGTGTAGTGTATAATTATATAATTTCAACTTTGGGGACTTCGCGCCTTTTTGGACACGTATTGCGGCCTTTAAATGGACTGAAATATATGAGATCGGATTAAATGTGTATATTAAAAGTGTTGGCATGGAATCCATAGAATGCAGGAAAGTGGGGCGCGGACCATTTCCTGGAATCACGTAGACTGTTTCCCTGAATGGCGGCGAGCGATCTCGATGTCACCCGAAGGAGAGCACTGTTGATTGACGCGAACACGAATATATTTACGTATAACACTTTACACCACAATTTCATCTGAAAAAGTGTGACTTGAAGAAGGTTACACTTTGAACGACGTAACGCAATAAATTCGCACTGTGAGGTGTAAACACCCACTTTTATTTTTAACAGCGTATGGCACAACCGTTAATATTACGAAAAAAGTGCTTACGTAGGAATTCGATACTCTTTCTTTTGGTGGCAGTTTTTTTTTAATGATTTTTATAAGAAACGTAAAAAACCTATCTTTTTAGTTTTCTTCTGTTCGACCTTCCGGTAATCTGGCGTGATTCGACTCCAAAAACTAATAAATTCTAAATTATCGTACCATGTTTAAAAAGAGGCTGAACTGTATTTAAATCGGTCGTAACCTTGGCGAGATATAGCTCGCAAAAAAAAATGACGCGTACAGATAGTCGGACATACGCAGAAGGTCATGAACACAAATTATTATATTCCAATTTTGAGTTGTTTAAGGTTTGAAACGTCAAAATTTGAAGAAAAACTAATGCGTAACTTTTATTAATTCAACTGAAGAAATTCAATACTTTGTCCAGATTGATAGCTTGTAGTAACTTATTTTGCGGAAAAAATACTGCGTTTTCTAAACAAAATACAATAATTTTTTAAAGCCTTACAAAAATTTGCGAGAATAAGGGAGAACATTGATATAAAATAACGATTTCATTCAAATGTAAAAGACAAATATTTTCAGTGTATAAGAAATGTGGTATATAATATGTAAGGCCAGGTATTTTGTATTATTTGTATGTTTTATTTTTTTTATGTAATTCTGCGTGCGACAATATTACTTTGCGCTCAGCTTCCGCACATTTACGGCAAAATTTTCGGGCGCAAATTAACACGTTGCACAATGTAGAATTGCATAAAATATCGTAAGCAACGCATGCCCAGCTTCATCTCACTCGCGCGACAGCGTCACATTCATCGCCGTCTATGTCAGCAACTCATGCTTGCTATCAATAATATACTATTAATGATCTAGAATTAATTTTGAATTAAAATGAAGGGAAATGATTAAACTACGAAATGGTACTGACCAGTTTTATTCATTTCAAAATTAATGTTTTATCTACATTGAATGTTCAATATTACATATAACTCAACGTATATAATATCAGTATACGAAATTGATATTTAATTTATATGCATCTAAGAGTAATCATAATGTTTAGTGATTAATAATAGTATATTATGAAACTAGGGCGTAAAAGTTCATTCTACTAATGTGAAAGGTTGCGGCCCGAACCGAAAGCGAGGGTCGTAATAACATTCGAAGAATAAACATTTAAGCACATGTTTCATACGACATTTTATGTCACTTGAGTGCGTAAAATGCGACCGAAAAATGTCAAAAGTGTGTCAAATAGCATTTTACGCATCGAATGACATAAATAATTTAATATGTTATTTTAATTTTATTTATAGGTACTTATTGTTCAAACAACGAACGTTAATTTAGCGCTAGAATTTTGGAGTAGAAGATCCGGCCCCGGGTGTGTAACGAATTGGACTGCGAAACAAAGACTAACGCTCTCGAAAATTCTAGAACTTCAATGCCACAACTTCAGTTTTTCATTTTCGAAAACCTTCGCGAATGAAATTTTTTCGTAAAATTGACGTGAGTCTCTTGTGATATATCTTACCGATATATAAAATAAAAATATCTGTTACCATCCATATCTAGGCAGATACACTAGGGAGATACGCTAATTTCAACGATCATCCCTTAGTTTGGAGTTGATCCGGTGGATGAAAATTTATCTTAAAATTAATGTGGGTCTCTTGTAATATTTCTTATCCATAAATAAAATAAAAATATCTGTTACCCCCGATATCTAGGGAGATACTAGTTTCAACGATCATCCCTTATTTTGGGGTTGATCCGTCGGATAAAATTTTTTCGTATAAATTATTCGAGTCTCTTGTGATATTTCTTACCGATATATAAAATAAAAATATCTGCTGCCATCCATATCTAGGGACATTCACTAGGGAGATACACTAGTTTGAACGATCATCAGTTATTTTGGGGTTGATCCGGTGGATGAAATTTTTTCGTAAAATTTATGTGAGTCACTTGTCATATTTCTTACCGATATATAATATAAAAATATGTTGCCTTGTATATCTAGGGAGAGACACTAGGGAGATACGCTAGTTTCAACGATCATCCCTTAGTTTGGGGTTGATCCGGTATATGAAAATTTATTTTTAAATTTATGTGGGTCTCTTGTACTATTTCTTACCGATATATAAAATAAAAATATCTGTAGCCATCCATATCTAGGGAGATGCGCTATTTTCAACGATCATCCCTTAGTTTGGGGTTGATCCGGTGGATGAACTTTTTTCGTAAAATTTATGTGAGTCACGTGTAATATATCTTACCGATATATAATATCAAAATATCTGTTACCCCCTATATCTGGGGAAATACACTAGGCAGATACGCTAGTTTGATATATAAAATAAAAATATCAGTTACCCTCCATATCTAGGGAGATACACTAGGGAGATACGCGATTTTCAACGATCATCCCTTAGCTTGGGGTTGATCCGATGGACGAAATTTTTTCGTAAAATTTATGTGAGTCTCTTGTAATATTTCTTACCGATATATAATATAAAAATATCTGTTACCCCCCATATCTAGGGAGATACACTAGGGAGATACGCTATTTTCAACGATCATCCCTTAGCTTCGGGTTGATCCGCTGGATGAAAATTTTTCGTAAAATTTATTTGAGTCTCTTGTAATATTTCTTACCGCTATATAAAATAAAAATATCTGTTGCCATGCATATCTAGGGAGATGCGCTATTTTCAACAATCATCCCTTAGTTTGTGGTTGATCAGGTGGCTGAAATTTTTTCGTAAAATTTATGTGAGTCTCTTGTAATATTTCTTACCGATATATAAAATAAAAATATCAGTTACCCACCATATCTATGGAGATACACTAGGGAGATACGCTAGTTTCAACGATCATCCCTTAGCTTCGGGTTGATCCGCTGGATGAAAATTTGTCGTAAAATTGATGTGAGTCTCTTGTAATATTTCTTTCCGATATATAAAATAAAAATATCTGTTACCCCCTATATCTAGGGAGATACTAGTTTCAACGATCATCCCTTATTTTGGGGTTGATCCGCTGGATGAAAATTTTCGTGAAATTTATGTGAGTCTCTTGTAATATTTCTTACCGATATATAAAATAAAAATATCTGTTACCATCCTTATCTAAGGAGATACACTAGGGAGATACGCTAGTTTCAACGATCATCCCTTAGCTTGGGGTTGATCCGGTGGATGAAAATTTTTCGTGAAATTTATGTGAGTCTCTTGTGATAAATCTTACCGATATATCAAATAAAAATATCTGTTACCATCCATATCTATGGAAATACACTAGGGAGATACGCTAGTTTCAACGATCATCCCTTATTTTGGGGTTGATCCGCTGGATGAAAATTTTTCGTAAAAATTTCGTGAGTCTCTTGTGATATTTCTTACTGATATATAATATAAAAATATCTGTTACCATCCATATCTATGGAGATACACTAGGAAGATACGCTAGTTTCAACGATCATCCCTTATTTTGGGGTTGATCCGCTGGATGAAAATTTATCTTAAAATTTTTGTGGGTCTCTTGTGATATATCTTACCGATATATCAAATAAAAATATCTGTTACCATCCATATCTATGGAGATACACTAGGGAGATACGCTAGTTTCAACGATCATCCCTTATTTTGGGGTTGATCCGCTGGATGAACATTTTTCGTAAAATTTATGTGAGTCTCTTGTAATATTTCTCACCGATATATAAAATAAAAATATCAGTTACCATCCATATCTATGTTGATACACTAGGGAGATACGCTAGTTTCAACGATCATCCCTTATTTTGGGGTTGATCCGCTGGATGAAAATTTTTCGTAAAAAATTCGTGAGTCTCTTGTGATATTTCTTACCGATATATAATATAAAAATATCTGTTACCATCTATATCTATGGAGATACACTAGGGAGATACGCTAGTTTCAACGATCATCCCTTATTTTGGGGTTGATCCGCTGGATGAACATTTTTCGTAAAATTTATGTGAGTCTCATGTAATATTTCTTACCGATATATAAAATAAAAATATCAGTTACCCTCCATATCTATGGTGATACACTAGGGAGATACGCTAGTTTCAACGATCATCCCTTATTTTGGGGTTGATCCGCTGGATGAAAATTTTCGTGAAATTTATGTGAGTCTCTTGTAATATTTCTTACCGATATATAAAATAAAAATATCTGTTACCATCCTTATCTAAGGAGATACACTAGGGAGATACGCTAGTTTCAACGATCATCCCTTAGCTTGGGGTTGATCCGGTGGATGAAAATTTTTCGTGAAATTTATGTGAGTCTCTTGTGATAAATCTTACCGATATATCAAATAAAAATATCTGTTACCATCCATATCTATGGAAATACACTAGGGAGATACGCTAGTTTCAACGATCATCCCTTATTTTGGGGTTGATCCGCTGGATGAAAATTTTTCGTAAAAATTTCGTGAGTCTCTTGTGATATTTCTTACTGATATATAATATAAAAATATCTGTTACCATCCATATCTATGGAGATACACTAGGGAGATACGCTAGTTTCAACGATCATCCCTTATTTTGGGGTTGATCCGCTGGATGAAAATTTATCTTAAAATTTATGTGGGTGTCTTGTGATATATCTTACCGATATATCAAATAAAAATATCTGTTACCATCCATATCTATGGAGATACACTAGGGAGATACGCTAGTTTCAACGATCATCCCTTATTTTGGGGTTGATCCGCTGGATGAACATTTTTCGTAAAAAATTCGTGAGTCTCTTGTGATATTTCTTACCGATATATAATATAAAAATATCTGTTACCATCCATATCTATGGAGATACACTAGGGAGATACGCTAGTTTCAACGATCATCCCTTATTTTGGGGTTGATCCGCTGGATGAACATTTTTCGTAAAATTTATGTGAGTCTCATGTAATATTTCTTACCGATATATAAAATAAAAATATCACTTACCCTCCATATCTATGGTGATACACTAGGGAGATACGCTAGTTTCAACGATCATCCCATATTTTGGGGTTGATCCGCTGGATGAAAATTTTTCGTAAAAATTTCGTGAGTCTCTTGTGATATTTCTTACCGATATATAATATAAAAATATCTGTTACCCCCTATATCTAGGGAGATACACTAGGCAGATACGCTAGTTTCAACGATCATCCCTTAGTTTGGGGTTGATCCGGTGGATGAAAATTTATCTTAAAATTTATGTGGGTCTCTTGTGATATTTCTTACCGATATATAAAATAAAAATATCTGTTGCCATCCAAATCTAGGGACATACACTAGAGAGATACGTTAGTTTCAACGATCCTCAGATATTTTGGGGTTTATCCGGTGGATGAAATTTTTTCGTAAAATTTATGTGAGTCTCTTGTGATATTTCTTACCGATATAGAATATAAAAATATCTGTTGCCATGCATATCTAGGGAGATGCGCTATTTTCAACGATCATCCCTTAGTTTGTGGTTGATCAGGTGGATGAAATTTTTTCGTAACATTTATGTGAGTCTCTTGTAATATTTCTTACCGATATATAAAATAAAAATATCAGTTACCCTCCATATCTATGGTGATACACTAGGGAGATACGCTAGTTTCAACGATCATCCCTATTTTGGGGTTGATCCGCTGGATGAAAATTTTTCGTAAAAATTTCGTGAGTCTCTTGTGATATTTCTTACCGATATATAATATAAAAATATCTGTTACCATCCATATCTATGGAGATACACTAGGGAGATACGCTAGTTCCAACGATCATCCCTTATTTTGGGGTTGATCCGCTGGATGAACATTTTTCGTAAAATTTATGTGAGTCTCTTGTAATATTTCTCACCGATATATAAAATAAAAATATCAGTTACCCTCCATATCTATGGTGATACACTAGGGAGATACGCTAGTTTCAACGATCATCCCTTATTTTGGGGTTGATCCGCTGGATGAAAATTTTTCGTAAAAATTTGGTGAGTCTCTTGTGATATTTCTTACCGATATATAATATAAAAATATCTGTTACCCCCTATATCTAGGGAGATACACTAGGCAGATACGCTAGTTTCAACGATCATCCCTTAGTTTGGGGTTGATCCGGTGGATGAAAATTTATCTTAAAATTTATGTGGGTCTCTTGTGATATTTCTTACCGATATATAAAATAAAAATATCTGTTGCCATCCAAATCTAGGGACATACACTAGAGAGATACGTTAGTTTGAACGATCCTCAGATATTTTGGGGTTTATCCGGTGGATGAAATTTTTTCGTAAAATTTATGTGAGTCTCTTGTGATATTTCTTACCGATATAGAATATAAAAATATCTGTTGCCATGCATATCTAGGGAGATGCGCTATTTTCAACGATCATCCCTTAGTTTGTAGTTGATCAGGTGGATGAAATTTTTTCGTAACATTTATGTGAGTCTCTTGTAATATTTCTTACCGATATATAAAATAAAAATATCAGTTACCCTCCATATCTATGGTGATACACTAGGGAGATACGCTAGTTTCAACGATCATCCCTATTTTGGGGTTGATCCGCTGGATGAAAATTTTTCGTAAAAATTTCGTGAGTCTCTTGTGATATTTCTTACCGATATATAATATAAAAATATCTGTTACCATCCATATCTATGGAGATACACTAGGGAGATACGCTAGTTCCAACGATCATCCCTTATTTTGGGGTTGATCCGCTGGATGAACATTTTTCGTAAAATTTATGTGAGTCTCTTGTAATATTTCTCACCGATATATAAAATAAAAATATCAGTTACCCTCCATATCTATGGTGATACACTAGGGAGATACGCTAGTTTCAACGATCATCCCTTATTTTGGGGTTGATCCGCTGGATGAAAATTTTTCGTAAAAATTTGGTGAGTCTCTTGTGATATTTCTTACCGATATATAATATAAAAATATCTGTTACCCCCTATATCTAGGGAGATACACTAGGCAGATACGCTAGTTTCAACGATCATCCCTTAGTTTGGGGTTGATCCGGTGGATGAAAATTTATCTTAAAATTTATGTGGGTCTCTTGTGATATTTCTTACCGATATATAAAATAAAAATATCTGTTGCCATCCAAATCTAGGGACATACACTAGAGAGATACGTTAGTTTGAACGATCCTCAGATATTTTGGGGTTTATCCGGTGGATGAAATTTTTTCGTAAAATTTATGTGAGTCTCTTGTGATATTTCTTACCGATATAGAATATAAAAATATCTGTTGCCATGCATATCTAGGGAGATGCGCTATTTTCAACGATCATCCCTTAGTTTGTGGTTGATCAGGTGGATGAAATTTTTTCGTAACATTTATGTGAGTCTCTTGTAATATTTATTACCGATATATAATATAAAAATATCTGTTACCCCCTATATCTAGGGAGATACACTAGGCAGATAAGCTAGTTTCAACGATCATCCCTTAGTTTGGGGTTGATCCGGTGGATGAAAATTTATCTTAAAATTTATGTGAGTCTCTTGTAATATTTCTTACCGATATATAAAATAAAAATATCAGTTACCCTCCATATCTATGGTGATACACTAGGGAGATACGCTAGTTTCAACGATCATCCCTATTTTGGGGTTGATCCGCTGGATGAAAATTTTTCGTAAAAATTTCGTGAGTCTCTTGTGATATTTCTTACCGATATATAATATAAAAATATCTGTTACCATCCATATCTATGGAGATACACTAGGGAGATACGCTAGTTTCAACGATCATCCCTTATTTTGGGGTTGATCCGCTGGATGAACATTTTTCGTAAAATTTATGTGAGTCTCTTGTAATATTTCTCACCGATATATAAAATAAAAATATCAGTTACCATCCAATATCTATGTTGATACACTAGGGAGATACGCTAGTTTCAACGATCATCCCTTATTTTGGGGTTGATCCGCTGGATGAAAATTTTTCGTAAAAAATTCGTGAGTCTCTTGTGATATTTCTTACCAATATATAATATAAAAATATCTGTTACCATCCATATCTATGGAGATACACTAGGGAGATACGCTAGTTTCAACGATCATCCCTTATTTTGGGGTTGATCCGCTGGATGAAAATTTTTCGTAAAAAATTCGTGAGTCTCTTGTGATATTTCTTACCAATATATAATATAAAAATATCTGTTACCATCCATATCTATGGAGATACACTAGGGAGATACGCTAGTTTCAACGATCATCCCTTATTTTGGGGTTGATCCGCTGGATGAAAATTTTTCGTAAAAATTTCGTGAGTCTCTTGTGATATTTCTTACCGATATATAATATAAAAATATCTGTTACCCCCTATATCTAGGGAGATACACTAGGCAGATACGCTAGTTTCAACGATCATCCCTTAGTTTGGGGTTGATCCGGTGGATGAAAATTTATCTTAAAATTTATGTGGGTCTCTTGTGATATTTCTTACCGATATATAAAATAAAAATATCTGTTGCCATCCATATCTAGGGACATACACTAGAGAGATACGTTAGTTTGAACGATCCTCAGTTATTTTGGGGTTTATCCGGTGGATGAAATTTTTTCGTAACATTTATGTGAGTCTCTTGTAATATTTATTACCGATATATAAAATACAAATATCAGTTACCCCCAAATGTAGGGAGATACACTAGGCAGATACGCTAGTTTCAAAGATCATCCTTTAGTTTCGGGTTGATCCGGTGGATGAAATTTTTTCGTAACATTTATGTGAGTCTCTTGTGATATTTCTTACCGATATATAAAATTAAAATATCTGTTGCTATCCATATCTAGGGAGATACTCTAGGGAGATACGCTAGTTTGAACGATCATCAGTTATTTTGGGGTTGATCCGGTGGATGAAATTTTTTCGTAAAATTTATGTGAGTCCCTTGTAATATTTCTTACCGATATATAAAATAATAAAGCGGTTGTGACCCTTAGCGAGTCGAAACAATAACTTCCCGATCAATCTCTCGTATTTTATTCCGGTTTATTTAACGGACTGGCTATATTCACGTACGTTTTCCATATTTTGCGTTATATAGAGAGGTTCTATTTCCGAAATCTACCCATTATTTCTTTAAAAAAACCGACTAGTAAAAAATCGGCATATTGTAAAGAGAATAATACTATCGTGTCGGCTTTTTAATATGTCGGTTTTTTACTTGTCGGCTTTTTTATTTCTCAGCTTTTTGACGCGCATCAATAGTTTCCTCACAAAAAATGACGGAATTTGTTAAATAATATCATTTTTTCACGTTATTTGTATTATTTTTACTACTTTTTTTTGGAATAACTCGAAAACCGCTCAGCCGATCATGTTCAAAATCTAATCAGCACGAAGTTAGGTCAGGACGCATCGATTAAAAAAAAATTAATGAATTCGCTTCATCCGTTGAAGAGAAATCGTTGGACAAAATTTGGTTTTCATCCGTAAACACACACACACACACACACACACACACACACGCACACACACGCTAACACGCACGCACACACGCCCGCACACGCACACACACACGCACACGCACGCGCAGGCACACGCGCACACACGCACAAACGAACGCACCCGCACGCACGCACCCACCCACACGCACGCACGCACGCACACACCCACACACGCACACACGCAAGTACACACACACGTAGACACACACACACACACATGCACGCACACGCACGCACACGCGCACACACGCACACACCCACCCGCACGCACGCACGCACGCACCCACCCACACGCACGCGCAGGCACACGCCCACACACGCACACACATACGAACGCAGCCACCCGCACGTACGCACGCACCCACCCACACGCACGCGCAGGCACACGCGCGCACACGCACACACGAACGCACACACACACACGCACACACACACACACACACACACACACACACACACACACGCGCGCGCGCGCTAGCACGCACGCACACACGCCCGCACACGCGCACACACACACGCACACGCACGCGCAGGCACACGCGCACACACGCACAGACGAACGCACCCGCACGCACGCACCCACCCGCACGCACGCACGCACGCACACACCCACACACGCACACACGCACGTACACACACACGTAGACACCCACGCACACACACACATGCACGCACACGCACGCACACGCGCACACACCCACCCGCACGCACGCACGCACGCACCCACCCACACGCACGCGCAGGCACACGCCCACACACGCACACACATACGAACGCAGCCACCCGCACGTACGCACGCACCCACCCACACGCACGCGCAGGCACACGCCCACACACGCACACACATACGAACGCAGCCACCCGCACGTACGCACGCACCCACCCACACGCACGCGCAGGCACACACGCGCACACACACACACACGCGCGCGCGCACGCACGCACGCACGCACGCACGCACGCACACACACACACACGCACACACACAGACACACAGACACACACGCACACACACGCACACACCCACGCACGCACGAACGCACGCACGCACGCACGCACGCACGCACACACACACACACACACACACACACACACACACACACACACACACACATCTCTCTAATGTGTCAGTTTGCTTTTAGTGGTCACAAATCGTGGAGATATCATGAAATTAGCATTTTCCATTTTCTAGGTCATTTCAATAACTTCCCTGTAGACCGGGAAGTTAAAAATATCTGTTACCATCCTTATCTTAGGAGATACACTAGGGAGATACGCTGGTGGATGAAATTGTTTTGTAAAAATTATGCGAGTCTCTTGTGATATTTCCTACCGATATATAAAACAAAAATATCTGTTGCCATCCATATCTAGGGAGATACACTAGGGAGATACGCTAGTTTGAACGATCATCAGTTATTTTGGGGTTGATCCCCATTGGGTTTAAATATGTCTGTATTTAGTACGATCCCCAGCGAGAAAGAAATAGAATTAATAAGCGTATGGGGTTTTCCCTTGCTCTCTTATATGCGCACAAGTGCGACATCGAAACTACTGCGTTGGTTTTTAATAACTTTGGTTATTATAACTTTTGTTTTCGAATGCAATGTCATCGATTTAGACCGTGTTAGAAAAAAACAACATTTTCGAAGAAGACCCTATTAAAATACCGTTCAGTCGCAAATTATTTTACACAATTATAATTCTAAAATTAATTCGGTAAGCCATTTCGAGATTTCAATACAATATTCCTAATACTATTCCAACATACATGTTAGTTTTTTAAAGGATCCGTAGATTATTTATTCACAATTTAAAAAAAAATTACCTCGCGAAATCGCGTTTCCCTAAACTACCTTTATAAATCCTTGCAACTTTAACATCAAATTTGTCAAAATTTAACGGGTATTGCTATACTGAATTTTTAATCAGTGATAAAACATCTTTAAATAAACATTCTAGCAAAGTTTCAGAAAAATATGTAGTTTTACATTCTCTCCGGGAACGTCCTTAAAGCAAAACGAAGGTCAAATTTGTTAAACTTATACTCGTTTTCGCATTATTATATTGTATGTGGAGTTAAAATGTCAAGTCGTTTGGCATGGTATTTCAGGAAATATCATGATACATAATTCAAAAGTTAAGAATTAGTTGCCGATTAAATTTTTACTTTTCAATTGGTTTTTTTAAGTTGAATTAAAAATTGTTAGATGTAAACATTGTTTTGTTTGAAACTCTCTGTATGGCGGTATTTTTTTCAATTCGATTTTTCGAACTGAATTTTATTTTTTGACTCCTGTTATTGCTGGCTTCGAGCGTTTAAACTGTTCTTCTTTCTTGGGACTCAATTGCTCCATAGGAGTCTCCTGTGAGTTTTTTCAGCAATAAGAATTTGCAAGCTGAAGTTCTACGAGGCCTCTCGAAGCTTCTGTGGAACTTGATTTTAGTTCATTTAGAGCTATCAAAGATCTCTAAAGAAACTTCGTGGAAGCTTCATTGTGGGCAGCATGCGGTATTCTGAGCGAATTCCGTGTAACGAGTACACAGCGCATATGAGATTGACGGTCTGAAGATCAAAAAACTCGATTTTATCAATTTCAGGGACAAAATTTAATTAAAAATGAATTCTCTAATACAACAAACTCGTCAACCACTAACTATAATATAGATGTTATCAATTGCAACTATATTTAAAAAAAAAATTATTAAAAGTATTACAATTGGAATATGGAGAAAGAGGTTATCAAAGTGACATATCGATTTCAAATTTGATACTCGCCATATGTCAAACATAATAGTTCACAATCATTTCCACTTTTCTTATAGTTCAAATTTTCCTTTATTTAAATAATGTGCCATATATTTTCGTAATTTTCATAAGTAATTTTCTGTGTAGACATTCGCCATACAAAAAATACAATTAAGAAGAATTCCAAAATGATTTTGGACGGAAAACACGAAATGTGAGATAAAAACGAGTTACAAAAAAATTGGAGTGTGTATAATCGTCTCCAAACGAACCTTTTCTACTGCTACATATATTAGCTTTAAAGTTGTTAATTCATTATAGGTTCTACTTCCCTTTGTCGACGATTTAAGCAAATACTGTCTATTGTAAAAAACCACGTTTCGTCCCGGGCAACCGTGTAGACTCGAGTAAGGCGATCACGGCAGCCCTGCCTAATACGTGTTAGTTATAGTAAAAAATGTTGATATTTTAAATATCTGTATCACAGAAAGTATGTTAACAGATATCGAAAAGTGTTACATATGTGGCATATACATAAAACATTTGAAAATCATGTAGGTTATTTATAAATGTGGTTAAAACAATTTAAAACAAAATTGAGGCTGTATCATTTTTCAAAATTTGTACCCAATCTGTGCCAATATACGTCCATACTACGTCAATTGTACGTATCGTGGACCTCTAAAACACGTCCGCTATACGCCCAAGGTGTTTGTCTCAAACATACCTCCTTTGTATATGAATTTAAAATGGATATAGTAAACGGATGTAGTTTACTATATGAATTTAAAATGGATATAGTAAACGGATGTAGTTTACGTTTAAAAAATGGTACAGTAGAACATACGATATCGCCCCCTCCGCTAGCGCCCGACCTCCTGTACCGTTTCCTTTCGGCCTTTGCTAGCGTTCTTTTGCAGAGGGGAAGCTTCTTCCTCTCTTCCCTGGAGAACGCGCTCAGTACAGCTGCCGCCCCACACATATATGACGTGACCATCATATTGTGACGTAGAAAGTATATAGTGGGGATGGATTCTTCTCCTCTGCAAAAGAATGTTATCGGAGGTCACCGGAACGAACGACAAATGCTATCGCGAGTTCTGCTGTACATCAATACGTTTTCCAGCTGACCACGAAAACGGGAATTATATGTTCCTCAAAAATGTTTTTTATCCCATGTTTATACCCTACGTTGACATCCGAATTAAGCTTTTTTTACACGATCTCGTTTTTATTGGTATTTATTCTTAAAAATTAAAATAAAATAAATCTTGAAGCGAGCCTTACGGTAATTTCGTTTCCACGTAACTCTTCATAATACGTAAACCAGAAATTAATTGCAATATTTAATTCATTGTTTGATTTTATTTGTATGTATTTTTAATTTTTCTTGTGTATAAATAAGAAAAGGAAGAATTCCATATTCCCTAATATACTAATCTACATGGGAACCTGTATGCCAATTCATCATATATGATAATTCTGAAACTGTCTATTTAGAACACGAATTTAATATAATTGATAAGCAATCAAGATTCTTAATATAAAAATAATGTCGGAAATTATCATTCAATATTTTTGGTTGAAGGAGAATAATTAGTTTTGCATTGAAAAAATTGAAAAGCGTTACGTTTAGCGGTTTGTGTAGGAAACTATCCTATATTTTTCTTCTTCCAAATAAAAAATAAAGTGTGCATATTCATAGTTGACCGCAAAAATTGAGCTATACTATTATTTAATATTGAACCTTCAACCTAATAAAGGACGCTTAGTTTTCAAATAAATTTTTTAGATTTCATCGTTTAAAAAAACTGCATTTCAAGTTTAAAATAGTAGTTTATGCAATTAGTATATGAAGTGTCACCCACGCGTTGCTTACTATTTTGTATGTAATTTTACTTCGCGCACTAACATCACGCACAGAATTGCTTAAAAAAATAATGCATGAGTGTATTCTTCACATAAAAATGATGCATACTACACTTTTTATATTACCGTCTCACAAAAATTATGAGATATTGAAAAGCGATACTCCTTGCGCCACTCGTATCGAAAATTGTTAGTTTTTGTTGAAATCCTTTCTAACAATTTTAAAATACCCAAAACTTTTGGCTATTTTTTGTTTGGCATAATTTTAACCGTATATCACTATAGTTAATTTAATATTATTAGTACCTGTCGTCAAAAGGAGTGCACAAAAGTGCCGGGCACTCGAGCGCCGCGGTCATCACACGTGCGTAACATCATATTTGACCCACAAAAAATGGCGCACAAATATTACGCATAGTATATCGAAAAATCTCGTTCGACACGTGTGCGTAAGAATTCGATTTTACGCACCAGCCTATCTAATCGCATGTTAAAAGCGGTGCGTAAAATCGTATTTTACGCACTAGTATCGAAAAATACTATTTACGAAATGTATTTATTTCGTAATGTTATGAAATATTATTTATTTCTTTTATGGTTGGAATTAGAATTTTGTTAAATAAATTATTTACTATTTGAAATGTTATGTAGAAATGTTTAATACAAAAGTGCAATTTCATTTTAAAAAAGTGTGCTTCTTATTTAACTCGCTTTTCGAGAGAGAGAGCGAGATATTCCAAGTAAAAAATCCAACCAAATGTATATCCCGCGAGGAAATTATTAGTATGGCAGCAGTATGGCTTTAGTATGGAAAGAGTATGGCTATGATATGGGTGTTATATGTCTTTGGTATGGGTCAAAGATATGGGATTAGTTTGGCTAATGAGCGTTTCCCATACTCTTTATCTATACTATCGCCAGATAAATTCCAAACTGGTGCCAGACGAATGCAAGACTTTATTCTCGTGTAGAAAAAAATTTAATTTAATTCATTACATTTTTTTTATTTATAAATATTTTATTTTATGGCATTAGTTATTTAATTTTTACTTATTTTCTTACAATTATTAACGCTCGTAGATAGTCAATTTTTTATGTACACAAGCTTCCCGTTTTTCCTGAGCGTAGTTTAAGATAATTAAACATTTTGAAAATGATGTATTTTGCATATTTGCAAAATCCATTTCCGAAGTTTTTATTTGTTTGAGACCGTGCCCCCTATCGATAAACCCCCAAAATTTTGTCAGATTTCACATCTCTTACCGTTCTCGGGATATTTTAGAATTTATAATATTCGCTTGCACATCGATGTTAACTAACTCGTCATCTCCGCCGCTATGGTATGGGAGTATGGAAAACGCTCATTAGCCAAACTAATTCCATATCTTTGACCCATACCAAAGACATATAACACCCATATCATAGCCATACTCTTTCCATACTAAAGCCATACTGCTGCCATACTATTAATTTCCACTCGGGTAGTGCCGCACCTCCATGCTTTATATTATAGATTTACTCACAAATTATTATTTTTTAAATTAAACAGAAGTAAGTCCTCGAACCAATTAAATCGATTAAGAATTACAAATTCTAAAAGTTTTGTAAATGAGTAAGACATTTGATTTGTTAAAAATGTTAAGTTATTCAATTAAAATGTTCGTGTTAAACAAAATTAGCGTCACCATAAAATGTTTGTTATTTATAACACCGAAAATGAAAAAAAAAATAACTTTACGGCTAGGTGCAAATTAAACAAAAATTTGTTTAAATATCAAATATTAAAAGTATTGCGGAATTACTCATATACTTTAAAACTTCTAATTAGTTGAATATTTCACATATTAAGAAATATTCTTTAAAAAAATAATAAGTAACTTACACCCCGGTTAGTAATCATACAAAAAAATATTATATAATAATAAAAAATATTATATATAAATATTATATATAAATATTATATAATAATAATAATTTGGTCTTCTGATTTTACATGAAAGATCAGTCGTAAAAACGAAGTCAAGCGAAGGGTAAGCGATCTTTATTGTGAAAATTATACATTTCTTGCCCATATGGGGCATTTATCACAGATTAGGTGATTTAAAGAATATGAAATTATAAATGCTCCAAATGAGCAAGAAATTTATAATTTCACCCTATATTAAACCTCGCCACCAATGCGCAGTTTGTTCATCTGTTTTTTCGTATCAAATAACCTATTGTTGTTACAAGTATTCTTGCAGAAAGACATATCGTTATTATATTATATTAATAACAATTTTATTAATTTACGTTTTTGTAACTAGTAACAAAATTATTTATAATACATTTTAACATCGTTACGCTTGAAAATACGCACATGACTAGACTATGTTGACCATTATTGAGATATTTTAAATAATACGCAATGTTTTTGAAAACATAGCTATGTTGGTATGCAGAATGCACTCATGTACTTAAATATGAGTGCTTGCATGATCAATGGGCTGAGGGAGAAAACGAGAGCAAAATAATCACTCAGCGTTGGATAATGGAGAAAGAAGGAATGTTGCAGGTCCCAGTGAGTCCAGCAGGAGCCTGCGATTGGCTTATAACTGAACGGTTGGGGGTGGCTCGCTGCAGTCATCGATTGAAGCAGTCATTGGTTGACTCCCGACTGCCGCCATTTTGAATGACTCCAAGATCAATACCTAGGGAGCGGAAAAATTATCCGTCCCACCCATTTACTGGCTCGACTGCAAGCGTATTTTCTTAGGTGTTAGCGTTATGCAAAAGCTAAAAACAAGTAATAGCCGAGTTTGCGTATTTTTTGCACATTCTATCCTTCAGCTTTTCAACACCAATAGAAGTGTAACTAATTAATTTATAGGTTACACGCAACCCGTATGTATGGTCAAGCTTATATAAGTACTGCCGCGTGTTTATGTAAAAAAATATAAATAATGATTATTAATAAATTTAGTCTATATTATTCATTAAATTAGAATATAGATTGTTAAAAATAATCAAAATTTGCGATAATGA